>VDFB02000008.1:170593389-171193389 GCA_007258455.2 Sequoia sempervirens | reverse complement strand
GTTATCAGTTTTGGTTTTTCCACATCCTACTAGTTGTGACCTTATTTGAATTTTACTAGGAAGTCATCAATAGTAGGAAATACTTTAGGAACAAGAGAGTTTAACTCAGCCTCCAATTGCAATGCATAGATCTCACTAACCTGACCAAATAGGTTTTCTAACTTATCCCATATTTCTCTAGGTGTACCTAACTCATCAACATGGAAAAGAAGACTATCTAGAACATTTAACTTCATTAGCCCCATAGCTTGGTCACATTTATTTTGATGGGAAAATATTTCATATTCTTTGGTGAGAGAAGGTTTGGTAGCATTTAGAGTAGACCACATACCCTGGGATTGAAGCAATCTATGCATTTTCATTTTCCAGGTCTGGTAGTTTTGGGGAGTTAATAATTCAATAGTTTGAGGGGGATCCATGTTAAAATTGCACTAGCAAACTCAAAAAAATCTCCAATAAGGAAACCTCTAAAATTTACTTTTCACCACTTTGCAAAAAAAAAATCCAACCAAAAGTTAATTATTAAATTGGAAAAAAATTGAGCTAAAAAATAAGGGCACCTGGTCAACCAAGCAACCTCCACACAAAGCACAATCATGAGCCTCTCAAACGCCTATGAATCTTGCTCACACCAACCTTTCAAACTACAGTGCTATTTGAATAGCAAAATTTTCTTTTGCATAGCCAATGTGGGATTAAAATTCCCAAGAACACTTCAAAACAAGAACTCGGGCCCACACCACAAAATTCCTAAATTGTAATATTTGATCGAAACTTTATAAAATATAAAGTTTGTGTGCACCTCCATAGCAACAAACATCGATGAATAGACATTTTTCATAGAGATTGTGCCCAACCAAGTACACAACCTCCATAGAAAGATCGCTCCTTAGTGCTATCATAATAGTGGTTTACAATTCCTAAGAGGAATGAATTTTAGTTGAAATCACATATTTTTAGAAAATATAATGATTTAAGCCTTAAAAAGTTCCATTTTAAGCATTCCAATTGAAGAGGGTTTGATCAAATCACCTTAGATCAAACCCCTTTGGATAGAACCTTGCTGGTTTTAAACCATACCTATAAATGCATCTCCTTTACACCTATCAAAATGGTGATAAAAAATCACTTTTGATTTAGCTTTTGGGGGATCAAATGAATTCATTTAAAATTTATTTGAAATGATTATGGTATTCCTAAGAACAAGCTATCCAATGAATATAATTTTAATATGTTTTGGTTTTGTTATGTATTTATTTTTTAAGTTTTATTAAACATAGGTTTTTCATCGAAAATGAATTTCTTTGTTCTTCACATGTGGAAAAATAGAAGATTATCAAAAACAAATTAAAAATATGAGTGCACCAGATATTGAAGTCCTTGATCCAACAAAAAAATAAAATAAAATTTTGACATATACAAAAAAGTTACATCGTTATATGGTTGTTTGTCTAAATTATAATTCATTTGACTTTGAAACTTGATTAAGGAAAAAATTTTCAATAAAAACTATCTAACCAAGTGGAAGCACTAGATATCAGAGTTACAAATCTAAATTTGAAAGAATTAGAATTTTATCCTTCATGGAAAAAAGTTATGCATTATACGTGTGCGTCACTTTTTAAAAATGTTGTTTTATGAAAAAAATCAATTTTCGTGGGAGATGGAAAAAGAAGGGCAATTTGATTCCAAAAATTTTGAAAAAAATATTTTTAGAATCTACAGACAAAATTTGATGAGACTCTAGTTTGCACCATCTCCAAATTCCTCATAGTTTAGCCGCTATAGGTGCCTGAATGTGAAGATTTAGTTTAAAATAATAATTTTAGTGTCCAGTTTGGCCAAAAATTGATTTAACTATTTTCACTATTTGTCAATACCATATACGGCAGAAGAAATCAATAGAGTGCACATAAATCAGTCAAGATCAATCTCATCAAGTATTCTCATTCTCAATTACATCAACAATTGCAGACCTTCGGAAAACATTTCAGTCTTCTCTAATTGGTCATGAAATTCTTCATGTAAAAAAGAATTTAGACAAAACAAGAAATCTTGAAAATCTATTTGTCATAAAATTCGACAAAAAATCATATAAATCTTATTGCGATAAAATTATTCATGCACGCCATGTTTATGGAGATGGTAGAGTTAATTCTATAGACATATCAAGAAAATAAATAAAATGTTAGCCTCTTTCAAATGGATGGATCAAAATAAACTTTGATGGTGTAGTAAGAGGAAATCTCATAATCTTTGGAGTGGGAAGTTTAATTTAGGATTGGAAAGGAATTTTGATTGTTGTTGTTTCAAAGGAACTAAATGAAGGAACAAATAATGAAGTGGAGGTGCTAGGATTCTTGGGGTTTCAAATTCAACATGAATTTGGAATTAAGAATGTTGAGATGAAGGAGACACAATGTTTATTATTGATTAAATTCTAAACATAGATCAAAAAATTGGACCTCCACTTCAAACACCTCTTCTCCACTAGTCAACAACGAGCCAACAAAATGGAATTTGACCTCAGTAATTTTCAAACAAAAAATTTCTATAGGTCCTTCAAAGAGCGCAGCTAACAAAGACACTAGACGTTCCCATTAGAAGAAAACCATAGCCTTCAAAAGGATTGCGTAGCCAACAAGAAGGGACACAACCTATAGGAGATGAAACACCCTCACCAGGTAATGAAACTGGCCTTCAAACTCATAAATTGGGCCTCTCTTGGTACAGAAAATTTCTTTTAGAAAATGTGCACCTAGGGGACTCTAAACAAAACTACCACAACCTCCAAAATAGAGATGCAAACAAAACTTCAAGAGAGGATCGTGTTCAACCAGCAATGACAGTTATCAAATAAAAAAAGCACCTCCTCAATAGATATTTAAATGAAATACCATTTCAGTTCATTCACACCAACAAGGAATTTAGGCCTCTCCAATAGATGAATCATACCCTTCAATGTGAGAGAAATCACTCTCAAGAATTTGCATCCAACATAGAATATGAGGCAATTTTGAAATTTTAAAAAATAATTCAAATGCCAACTGATGATCTCTAGCCAATCTCAAAATCTTTGATGAAGACTCTCAGGAAGGAGTTTTAGTGGGGTTGCTTTGATACCATGTGAGAGCAGCACACCCAGGATGACCAACTGCAGAATCAAACCTTCACAAGAATGAGAGAAAATATTTCATCAAAGAAGAATGCATTGAGAATGAGATGCATATGTTACACAATGTGCAACCTTATAAAGGCATGAAAATGCATAGATGGGTGAGAAACTTCCCAGCACAGGGAAAAACTACCCAAGAGTAACGAAGATTAATCTAAGCCTAAGTAAACTTAAGCCTAAGTAAATATGATTGTTGATGGTGTTTTTGTGCACTTCTCAACACAGGCAGTGCATAGGTGCACTACCTCTCTTGAAAGACAATCTCCCACAATCGAATTGTAGAACACTATCCCAAGGTCTCTCGGGTGTCAGGTCATGGCAATGCTAAGATACCTCAGTAGTTTGATGTGATTTGCTAGAATCACAAGGCGGCCTTACAGAAACACGAAGCATGGGCACAAAGCATGAAGTTGGATCTTCGAAAAAAGAGTTTTTAGCATGAAAGCAGTTATGTCTTGGCTGTAGGTTCAAACAACAGTCTCAAACTCCATCTAGTTGTTAGATTTGGCTTTATAAAGTGCAATGAACCTTGGTGTTGTTCAGTTTCTAAAGAAAGTGAAAAAAGAGCGAAGGGGAAGGAAAGTTCCTAAGCCTAAAGCTTACTGTGAATAGTGATAATGGAGTCCCTGCAATGGACAATTCCTCCAAAACAATATCCCACTTAACCAGGGATTTCACAGTATCATGGGAATCGTGCAATCTTCTAAGAGCTGCAGATTTTTATCCTTCATCCACCATATACATGCATGAACTAAAGATAAATGTTTGAGGCAGCTTAAATCAGGTCCATGCTAACTTTGCAAAGCTATCTACCTTCAGCAAACAGCAAAAAGTATGGACTAAGGGATCATCAACAAAGCAAGAATTTTCATGAACAGCCAACAGCATTCCTAAGATTATCCAAATAACATGAACAACTAACTAAACAACAAAGAGATCTAAGCTAACATCTAATATTGGAGAAGTGAATCAAATAACATGAGAGAAAACAAAGAAATGCACCAAAGCAATGCTATTTCTTATAAATTTCTGCAGCATGTCTTTACAACAACTCAACTCTCACTTTTGCAAATGAGGGGAGTGCTTTATTTATAGTTTCTAAAAAACCAAATGAATGGCCAAGATTCATTTCCATTGTGTGGCCACGATTCATTACAAATTAGGGTTTCACCTACCCCCAAAATATATTTACAATTTTAAAACATCTTTTGTCTTTTCCCTATTTTGTCATCTAGTGGATAACACTATTTGCATTTTCGTCTTGTAGCTAATTGCTGTTCCTTTGGCTGTAGCTACTCTTCTGAGAAGTCTTCTTCCTTGGCCGGGCTGTCTAGTTGCTCCTCGAAGGCTGCTTGTTCAATATGCTTGAGGATTACGGCCTGGAGCTTATTGATCTCGAGGATTTCGCATCTCAACGCCTGATAGCTCCATTCTTTGGCATTCTCTTCCAGCCACTTCCAATCCTCGTCATACTTTGAGCCCTGATCTCTGAAGAGCTCTGATCTATCGAAGGCACGGGCAGTGAAACTCAATAAGTCCGTTGTGATATCTCCAGCTGTCCCGTCCTTCACCCGTTCCTCAAAATACGACCTGATCTTTTCTGCATCTAATTGCACCGTGGGCATATCATGGCCCGTCATCAGCTTGAGGTACTCAGTGCATTCTGCTCGGATCTCCTTAATCCACGCAATATCTGGATCTATTCTGCCTTGGATCTGTTCCATCCTCTCTTTACGGTTGATGAGGTCTCTGCGCCATATGTCAACCAACCAGTGATCTTCTTTCTTCAGTCCTAGCTTTTCTTCCCACGTGCTTTCTGGCATTTGAAAGATGGCCTCAACCTTCAGGAAGGCAGAGTCGTAGATCGCAGGGAAGTTGGTGCAGAGCTTCCTCATGCCTTCCAAGGACTGAATCAAGTCCAGGAACCTGTTGGCTATTTGCACAGCCAAGCCGATCCCTACGTTTCTGACCTTCGCAACCTGCTGGAACCAGTCCTCCGTGGTCTTTTCTAAGTTTTTCCTCCTCTCCAGCTTATCCATCTGCTCCTTGGAGAGTAGCTGTGGCGTGGCCATCGAGGTAGTGGGGAGGTCGGCTATTGAAGACCACTACTGGATGTAGTCAGTTAGGGCAACAACCTGCGCCTTTAGCTCATCTTTGGTGGTCTTATCCGGCTTAATCAGATGCACCACCGTAGCCACTGACTCCTCTAGATGTCCGACCTTCTGTTCTATGGTGGCGGTCCTTAGGTCGATCGTGGAGATATTGTAACTTACTCCGGCCTGGCCAACAGTTGGTGTTGCTACTTGTGCAGCCCGGGAGCCAGAAGCGTCCATAGTTATCCTAGAACGAACCTTAGGCTTCTTCTCCTTCTTTGTTGTGGCTAGAGATCGAGCCAAGATAGCCTCCAATCTCGACCTCGGGTCGCTCAGGACAGGAGTAGTCTTTTCAAGTTGCTTTTCCAGCCAGTCGGGCATGGCAGATTGGTCCTTGGGTGTACCATGGCTGCCTTCACCTGTCCTAGTCAAAGGTAAGACCTCTGCCTCCTTTTCCTTTTCAAGTTCTTCCATTTCCCTGGCAGCATCCTCCTCCTCGTCAGAGTCTTGATAGAATACGAGGCTTTTGACGGGTGCCTTGGTGGTCAGTATCTAAGTGAGATCCTGTTCTTTTGCTGCCTCTTCTCCTTAGCAGCCTCGGGTTCGGGGCTCCTTACAATGTGAGTTTCTGCCTTAGTGATATCCTTTTCAGGCTACCCCTATGGTGGCTATCCCTGCTCACCATGTGGCGACTGTTCCGCTTCTTCCCCAACATCCTCATCAGAAACCTAAATAATTTTCCCGCTGCCTGAGCCATCCTCTCCATCCCTGCCTTCGGAGGAGCCCGTTTCTTCTTCCTCATAGGCAACCTTGTTAATGGTTCTATGCTCGTATTCGGGTTGCTCGTAATAGTCATCGGCCTCCTCCTCCATAGGCTTTGAAGCCTCCTGTTCTAGCTCCTCCATCTCCTTAGAAATCTGCATGGTGGCCTCTATGGCCGGCGGACCTGTCGGCGGTTGCGACGGCTGAGCTGTTGCGAGGGCTTGGGCGAGGGCAGCCTGGAGAGCAGGGTCCATTAGAAGCTGCGAGAGCTCAGGAGGAAGACTCTGCAGGTGCCGTGTAATAGCCTCGGGCACGCTAGAAAGGTGAACAGGCGATGGTATTGTTGCCAGAGGCAGGGAGGTGATGGGTGACATGGCAGCAGCAGAGGAAGGGGAAGTGGTCATGCTTGAGGAAGAGTCAATATTGACTATGGACCCGGCTGGGGGCGAAGAGGCAAGGTGGACAGAAATGTACACCGCTTGTGGGGATGAGGCGGCTACGGCCTGAGAGGGGGGCAGCACACCAGTCAGGGGAGGAAGGAGCAATAAAGGTTGCGCCTCTGTTGTGACCACTGTCCTTTTAAGCTTCTTCGGAGACGAGCCTCCCGTATCCTTTATTGCTTGTGCTTTGGGCCCCCCAGACTGTGCCGTTTCTGCTTCTGTTCTCTTCTAGGACCTGGTGATGGGGGGAGACTTGGAAGTCTCACCAGCTGATGGGGAGGCAGCAACGTCCTCCGTGGTGCTCGGCCTGCTTTTGAGTGCCTCGTATGTTAGAGCCACCCCCTGTTGCTCCAGTTGTGCCACCTATCCATCAACCCACTCCTTAGTGCGAGCTATGATAGGCTGGGTGATGGTATCCAGGTCTTCGACCTCTTGTTCATCTCAGTCGATGGAGGGGATTGCCAGGTCGGCAACCGTAGGGTACCTCGGGTGCACCAGGGTGGATTCATCCTCCTCAAGCTGGTCTGGCACCGGAAATAGCTGCACTCTCCTTAAAAACTGCACTGTCATTCGTATGTAATGTCTCTTGCGAACCTCCTTATCATCTCTACAATCTGCCCAGAAATCTTCAACATGGTACTGGTGGGCGTATGTCGGTCCTAGCGCCTTCCTGACGTGGCCGTGGGGGTCCATCCGTGGGCGAGCCGTGTACCATTCAAAGTTGTATTCCTTGAGTTCCTTTTCTGAGTTGCCGGCGCATTGAGATGTTTGCAGTCTATATTGGCCCTGGCCGAGGATCATGGGATAAGGGATCCCTGCCACGTGTTTCTGGCTGAAGACTGCCTGAATATGTTGGAGCTGTCGGAAAAGCTCTAGGAGAATAATCCTATCATTTGGGTATCTGGGCAGCTTGTTCGGCCGTTCCGTGAATCCCTGGGCACGGATGTAAGTGAACTTGGGGAACTGAATGTATAAGAAGGCATACTCATTCAGGAGCGCCCTGGCGCTGTGAGATACCCGTCTCTTGAAGTCCCCGGCTATCAATCTGATAATATGGCCTATGAAGGTATCATTGATCCGGCGGTACTCCTTTTTGAAGTAGCGGTATTGTAGCTGAGGGTACCGGTTAAAAGGCTTAAGCCCTCATTTGTGATCCCCATCTGGCACCATGAAGAGTCCACTATATTGCCTCTGACCTGCCAAGGAGTACACCAGGTACGAGGTCATGTAGAACTTGTTGCTTTTCTTGATATTTACAAACTGCTCGTGGAAGCAGTTGCTGATGATACTCCCCCAGTCGAACGAGATCTTGGTCTTCACGTCCTCATTTCCTCGTATGATTTGCTCAATATAGTAAGCCATCTACTCCTGGAAGTAGGCAGCTGCTGGGAGGCCCATGACCCTGCTTAGCATGGTCACCAAGTCATGATAGTCTTCTTGAAAATCGCTGCGGAACAGCTCTTGGGGAACTTTTGCAGCGCTGCCCCGTTTCTCCTTCAACTAGTAAATGTTGATTGACTTCCTGCAGCCCAATGGATTGGCATCCCACGCCGCCTGACACTGCTCCAAAGTGGGGACTTGCATATGTGGGAATGTAGAAATGTGGAATGTTTTCGTAATTCCTTCCGGAGACATGTCGGCAAGGATATTCCCTTCTTTGTCCACGATCGTTCGTGTGTCCGTCTGGTAGGCTTCTCGGCAAGCCATTACCAGTTCAGGTGCTATTAGAGACGGAGGGAAGCCAGCAGCTTTAGCAATTCCGCTTTGGCGTATCAATCGAGCATTCTTTGTCTTAGGGTTGATCTTGACCCTCTGGGTGTACTCGTCTATGTCCACCTGGCCTATATTGGTGTCCGAGATCTCTTTCCAGTCAGTCGAGACCTTTGACTGGAGCGGTTCACCCTGGAATTGGAACTTCATTTGGTCTTTGTCGTCTTTCCCACGGGTGGCCCTTCTGGATTTCTTACCCTTGTCCTTTTCGGTAGAGGCCCCTGAAGTTCCTGCGGTCAATTCCATATATCCTGCAAGCAAGGGCGAAGTTAGCACAAGAAAACACTAATAACGTTAATGTTAGTCCGTATTGTGAGCATATTATATAACTAACCATTCAAATGCATCATAAATTTAATTCTCAGATGATATCGATTTCATTTTAGGGCAATTCAGCAATCCGGGCCCGAAAGGCCGGACTTCCCTGGCAGGAATGCTGTCAGGAAGGGAAAACACGCCCGAAAGCTCCCAGAGACCCCTGTTGGTCAGATTTTGATGTTGTAAGAGACCCATGATGAAGAATGGCCTGATTTAGGATGTGGTTCGAAGTCAGATTCTCGATTGGACTTGATTTGGATCGATTTGGGGAGCTCCGGGGGTTTCAGGCCGGAAGGCAGTCAGGCGAAGGAAGCCGGCGGCGGTGGACCTCGGGCGGAAGTTCGGCGTCTGGAACCCAGGAAGCAAAAAGACGGCCATTATCAGGTTTGGTTTCACAGTTTTAGACCGGACGGCATTCGGAGAACCAGGCCCCGGGGGCTGGGAGGACGCTAGCTGACAGCCGCCGAGTGCTTATTAGATCATTCTGAAAGGCGGCGGCGAGGAGATGACCGGAGTTCGGAGGGCGGGGAGCCGACGGAGGTTCGCCACCGAAGGAATTTGGCGATGATTTGCACAATGGCGGTGAAAGGGGAACCGGGACCCGGGGATCGGAGAGACGCGAGGTGCAAGCCGCTGCATGCATTTTGCGATGTTTTCAACGGTGGCGGCGAAAGACGGACCGGACCCGAAGACCTGAGAGATTGGTGAGATTGGTGATGCCAACCGCCGCGGGTATGACAGCGACGGCGAAGAGGCCACTCAGGGCCCGGAGACGGCGGCCTGCGGGTTGATGGTCCGCAGAATTTCATCATAGTTCGTGACGGCGGCGCGGAAAGCGACCCCTGAGTCCGGCGTCGGCGAAGGGTTCCGCCGCGAGCCGGCGGGGACACCACGAAGTTCCGGACGAACTCCGGAAGCCGCCCGGAGGGTCGTGGGGACGCGAAACAGGGCCTCACGGGGAATTTTTGACGTTAAAATGGCAAAGTGAACCCAAGGCGGAAGCCCTGGAGGGGAAACCCGGAGGCCCTGCCCGAAGGGCGGACCTTCGTCAGGGATTTTGGCTCCAGACTCACGGCGACGGAAGGTTTCGTCCGGTGGTCCTTCGCAAAGAACACCCACGACGGACAAGTCCCGGGAGACGGTAAGGGTGATTCCGATGGTTTTCAGAAAATTCGAACACATGGGTTTTGGGCGCGACGCGGGGGTGTTCTTTTTATGCCATTTAATTTTGTTCTTTAATTCATTTAAATCCTCAAAATGATCGAAAATGACGGGAGAGCGAACGAGGATGGCCTACCTCCAACTCGCGAAGCAGGAAGCTGATGGAATTCACCGGTGGAGTTGACGGAGTGAGGTTGATGGTGATGATCGTGACGATGCAGATTGCAGTGGGCTCCAATTCAATCACTGCTCCAACTCGCTCAAATTCGCTAAGTGAAAAAAACATTGGGGGACCACGGTTTATATACCCAACCGCTCATTAATGTCGCTAAATGCCTCGTACGATCGCGCCAAAAGTCAGTCGGTTTCAAATTTGGGTCGGCGGTGGCGATGAGGGTTTCGGATCTGGCAAAGGAAGCCGCGGAATGACGGCCGCGACTTGCGAGGACTTCGAACGGCGGCAAGCAAAGTGCGACCGGGGCCCGGAGGGCGGAGCCTGGGCTTGCGCTGTGAGATTTTCTTTTTCTTGCAACGGGCGGCAAACAAGACCCGGGGCCCGGCGGGCGGAGCCAGGTGTTCGCCGCTGAGAGCTTTTGGTTTGCAAGGCGAGGCGAAAGACACCCGGGGGCCCGAGAGACGGGCGGCCGACGGAGGATCGCGTCGCGGACGGGCGATCCCGGGACGGAACCGGCGGACTTACGCCCGGCCCGGCGAGCAGTCGGGAAATCCCCGGACCTACAGGCGGCAAACGGCTGGGCGGGTTCCGACAGGCGGAAAGATGCCCGGGAAACACTGCCGGGGCGGCAAATGAAAGGGGGAAACCCGATAAGGGAACCCCGGAGGCCCGGGCCCGGAGGGGCCCAGGGCCGCCCCAAAGCCCGAAAGGCCTAAGGAATCCACAAGGCCCCAGAGGGCACCAAAATTTAAAGGGAAACCACGGTCGATCTTAGGATGGAACTTTAGGGTAATATCGACCATGCAAAATGTCAAAAAAAAGAGGGGCACGCAAAACGAGGCGGCCCCGACAGACCCGACAAGGCGAAAGAAAGAGGGTCCTCGTTCCCAACGGGGCGTGTGTGCTGAGGGCACAACAATGATTTACTCTAACAATAACAATAGATTCTTATAGTGACATCATGAACCCCGTGAGGAGCTATTTACCTAAGTAATTTTGAATTTGAATTTTATTTTTCATTTTTAAGAGCATTCCAACACATTAATTTCAAATCCCTACAAAACTTAAATATAAGAATTTAGTAAAATAGTTCTAATTCTATTTTTTAATATTAACAAATTTGAAATAAATAATTTTCATTTTTTATGAATAATCTAACATTATTGAAATGAAATTATTTTAGATTTTATGACCCATAGATTGAATATATATGTATGAACATATGCATACATTTAGAAGTCGCCTTGTCTAAATTTAGCACCAATAAGCTACATACATAACTCATTCCACTTACAATATCAACCTTGGATTCAATCAATATGTTGTATTGAAACTCCTCTAATGGTTAGATTATAATGGAAACAATTGAAGCTAACTAATAATGTATATAATTGAACCAAACAATTTTCATCTCATAGATAATTAATTAAAATTGTCTATTATGCATGAAGATTAATATAGATTTGTTGTATATTTCATGAAACACTTTAAATATAAATGTATATAAATACGTGCATACACTTACAAAGTTAGTTTGTCCAAATTAGACACCAATAAAATATAGATTTTCTCATTTCACATATTTAATAAAATCATCTTAGATTCAATCTCATCAATATGCCACCTTCTGCCTCCTTTCATAACTAGACTAACATTGTAATTAACATTATATAAGATATATTGATGATGCTTATGCATTTTAACATTGTTATAATAAATTTTTTTTTTTTTTTTTTTTGCTTAGATCAATCTTTTTGTAATATATGTTTGCATTATACACGATATTGTAATTGTATATGATTATAACAAAAAAAAATGTATTCGTTATTTTGAAATAACTATACCATGCTACTATGAAGATACATTGTTAAATAGAAAATAAAAAATTTAAAACTTTTGGGGTTGAAATTTAGTGTATCTATTTTTTTGTGTTTATTCAATTAAATATCAATATTAATAAATTTGTTTGGTTGAAACTTATTGTACCTATTTTGTGTGTATTCAATTAATTATTAATATGAATAAATTATAATATATTGGAAGTCATTTTCTTAATATATAAAAACGGTCCTAAAAAATCTAAAAATAAACATAAATATATAATAATTTGTTCATGGATAATTTACAAAGTTGTGAGACCTTACACTCACCAGAACTCAATTGATTTCTCGTAGACTTAGTTAAAGTCATTCAACTTCATCACCAGACTAATAACTCATTGCCATTTAATTTTATCTTAACTAAAAGGTAACTGATAAAGAAAGATAACTACAAGAGACATGTTGGGCCGATACAACCAGAATCTGCAAGCTGGATTGAAAACAAACGCTTAGCGATTCAGAAATACGCTATTGAGGAAAAAATTGATGCAGTCAAAGACTTTAAAATAAAGACTATAATGAGTACATCATGAAGATGAAGCTGAAGCAGAGAAAAAAAAGAAAAAAACTTGAAAACTACTTGGAGTTGGAATGACAACCACTTTAGTGCAGTGGTGATGACAGAGACGAAAATACCTCACCCAGATCCCATGATTACTCAAAAACTTCAACAAACCCTATTCTACTTCCGTCCGCACCTTTGAAACACTGATAATCAAATATCTGTCTTGTCTCTCGGCCTTTTCCACGTCGTCTTGATAATAGATCGAAGGAGTCAGAGCGTATTGGATGGCTTCCATTACTTCTAACGGTACACATTCCTGTCTGGCTGTCCTCAGTGACGAAAACGGAAGAAAAATGGTATCAATAATTTATGTAAAAATAGAAACTAAAAAATCATGAAAATATACAGACCAAATACGTAATTAGTAGTGTATGTACCGTTTCCAGGCCATTCGAAAATATATGAAATTGGCTAGCTAACAAATATCATAAGCATCAGCGGTTTATGGAAAGAAAACCTGCTAAGGGCTTCGGGTGCCACGTAAGCGTTGAATGGGCGCAGACTGCACATCCAATAGAAGGAAATAGAGCGAAAAGAATAGGGTAGTAACGTTTTGCAAAAGACGATCATGGCCGATAAAGAAGACAACGGAGCTCTCTTGTCTCGCGACGTCCAAATGGGAACCTTTTTTATTCTTTCTCACACACCAGCAAGCTGTCATGGTGAAATGAGAGAACTTGCTGGTGTGAAAAAGGAAAGTGAGGCATCCCACAACATGGAGAGATCCTAAGCTTTTCTCGCCTTTTCCAAAACGTCACGTCCTTTTCTTTTTCCGTCCGCAAGTTTGTTCACTGGAATCCTTTCTGCCCTGATACGCTATTTTCGGTAATGCGAAGCTTCGCGAAAAAAATAAGAAGCTCACCGGCATGACCACCGGAAAATTGTAGTTGGCGTTTTAAGGAGTATTGCAGAGGATAGGTGCGCTTTAACAACAGAATTCATTCCGCTTAGTTTCATCGTTGCCGAGAATTAGTGAGAAGCTCTAGTACAAAAGCGAGTGGCAAATCAAAACTTGAAAAACCGAGAAAGAGGTCAGAGATATTTAGAGTGGCCAATCAAAACGTATGAAAAAGTGAGAAACAGGTCAGAGATATTTAGAGTGGTCAATAAAAACATGAGAAACCGAGAAAGAGGTCAGAGATATTAAGAAATGGCTCAAATAAATCGTGGAGATGGTCCCCCGTACACCCACGTTTTCTTGAGCGCATGACAGAGCCATCAACAAGTTTTGAACGAGTAACTTCTTTCATTCTCCACTAAAAGAGCACGTTAAAGAAACAGCCCAAAGACCACGTTAAGGAAGCAGCCCAAAGTATAGTGGCTCAAACCACATGCACACCAAGATCTGAGAAATGAATATTCATCTTACAGTGTTTGGTAAGCCTTTTTTTTTTCAAATCACCATTTGTTTCTTTTGAGGCTCATTGGCTTATTCAGCATACCTTTGAGTGTATATATATACATTACAAAAATATACTAATGAAAAGTTATTAATGTACATATGTATTTCTGTAGTCATTTTGTAAGGTACTGTATTTATGTAATATTTTCAAGGTGTTCAAAATAAAAGATGACATAGCTGTACATGACATAGTTGTAATAAAAGATCACTTGTAATTTTCGAGTAATGGCAGAGAGAAGGAGGGATCAGGGTTCTCGTAGGTTGCAGGGTGGTCGAGGGCTAGACAAAAATCCAAGCAAGTGGCCTTATAACCTGTTGAAGAGGGGGATTCGCTACTTATGAGTTCTCTTCATTCAGAGAGCCTTAGGGGGCGAACTACCCTAAACTACCTCAGGAACAGCAACGAGAATTTCAAAATCGGAAAGAGCAGGTCACGAAGATTTTCTGGACAAACTGACGAGCCCTCGGCCAAAGGACGTCAGCGCAGAAAGCAGACAACAGTGCGGCACACTGACATCTCATACGGATCAAAAAGTGATTGTATCATAGAAAATGCCTAAATAACTACTTCTACTTCGATTGCTGACAACTTACAAAATGCGATAAAGCCACATAATGCAATAGAACTATAATAAAATGAAGTAAAACTAATAAACATAAGAAGAAGAAAGGAAATACTTACAACCACGCAAGTGATGAGGCTTCTAGCACGTGAATGTCTTCAAAACCTGGTTCTGTAAGATATCTGGAGAAAGTGTTGGGGCTATATAGGGGTTTGCCTCAGTCAAACCCCTGTTTTGGTGTTCCCACCTCTACGGACAACCAAGAAGACAGAGAAAGAGAGAGATAAACCAGAATAGAAAAAAATGTGTGGTGAAAGCAAAACCCGTTCAGGAGTAGAACCTGCACCACCAAATAGGAGTGATAAAAGAAATCTCCACTTGAGGAGTAGAACCTGCACCACCAAGTAGGAGTGATCATGGGTCCTACCTTAATAGGTAGTGTGATTGTCCCCAATGGTTTCCTACCAACATTATGAAAGCCATGAATAAAAATATTATCCAATTTTATGAAATTCTTACCCCCACTAAGTTATCTAGAGAAGACTAATGCTACAAACATTAAGACCTGATCCATTGTCAAGATTGAGAAAATTACTAAAAATGAATTTACTAAGCACTGATTTTTGACTTTTTTTGTAACCATTATTTCCTTTAATGCAAAAAAAAAAGAACTCCCTCCTCATTTTACATCCTAAGAATGTAGAAACTCTATGAATGCTTTATGTTTTATATATGTGAAAAGGTTTATATCAATAAAAAAATTTATAACCACCCCTACTAAAAAAATTCTATTAGCAGTACATTAAAAAAATTCTTTCACGACTTAAAATCTCTAAAAATTGAAATAAATAAAGGCTCTAAAAGAATGAGTATAATGTTATGTATACAATAAGTTTTTGGGAAAGGGGCAATGTTAATTTTTACACGCTTTCAAGTAGTGGCCTTCAACATATTTTAGGATTGATATTTTTAGTGCTCATTATTTTAGTATATATCTATATTTGTATACAATTGATGAAATTTTAATTAATTCAATTAGATGATATTAATATGTATGTGTTATTGGTGGCATGATGATATTTAATGATTAAATAATGCAATTTGCATATAATTTCTTATGTCTGATTTCTAAAATTTATTTCTATTTGATTATGTCACAAATAAAATAAAATAAAAAATGAGTAGGTTTTGAAATGAAAATATTTAACAAGAAAATGACTAAAGATTACTCTCATCGAATTGATAAGGAAGTATAACACTAATTTATTGATAACTAAATTATGTGTGAAGGAAATATTTTGAATTTTTTTTTTCATTTTTAAGAGGATTCTAACATTATTAATTTGAAATACCTTCAACACTTAAATACAAGTTTGTAGTAAAATAATTATTATTCTACTCTCTAATATTAACAAATGTGAAATAAATAATCTTTATTTTTTATGAATAATCTTATATTGTTGAAATGAAATTATTTTAGATTTTATGATCCATTATTTGAATAAATGAGTATGAACATATGAATACATTTAAAAGTCATCTTGTCTAAATTTAGCGCCAATAAAATACATACATGTCTTATTCTACTTACAATATCAACCTTGGATTCAATCAATATGTTATATTGAAACTCCTATAATGGTCAAATTATAATGCAAGCAATTGAAACTAACCAATAATGCATATAATCAAACCAAATAATTTTCATCTTCATAGATAATTAATTGGAATTGTCTATTATGCATTAAAATTAATGCAGATTCATTGTATATATTTTTTAAACATTTTAAATATAAATATATAAATACATGCATACACTTACAATGTTAATTTGTCTAAATTAGACACCAATAAAATATACAGACGAGATAGGTAGTTTACGTACCAGTTTCAGGCCATTCGAAAATATCATAAACAGTAGCGGTTTATGGAAACAAAACCTGCTAAGGACTTCGGGTGCCACGTAAGCGTTGAATAGGCGCAGACTGCAGATCCAATACAAGGAAACAGAGCGAAAAAAGAAAAGGGTAGTGACGTTTTGCAAAAGACGATCATGGCCGATAAAGAAGACAGCGTACATCTCTTGTCGTGCGATGTCCAAATGGGAACCCTTTTATTTTCTTTCTCACACCAGCAAGCTCTGTCATGGTGAAATGAGAGAACTTGCTGGTGTGAAAAAAGAGAGAGAGGCCCATTTGGGCATCCCAACATGGAGAGATCCTAAGCTTTTCTCGCCTTTTGCAAAACGTCACGCCCTTTTCTTTTTCCGTCCGCAAGTTTGTTTCACTGGAATCCTTTCTGCCCTGATCCGCTATCTTCGGCAATGCGAAGCTTTGCGAAAAAACTAAGAAGCTCACCGGCACGACCACCGGAACATTGTAGTTGGCGTTTTAAGGAGTATTGAAGAGGATAGGTGCGCTTTAACAACGGAATTCATTCCGCTTAGTTTCGTCATTGCCGATAATTAGTGACAAGCTATAGTACAAAAGCGAGTGGCGAATCAAAACTTGAGAAACCGAGAAAAAGGTCAGAGAGATTTAGAGGGGCCAATCAAAACATGAGAAACTGAGAAAGAGGTCAGAGATATTTAGAAATGGCTCAACTAAATCGTGGAGATGTTCCCCCGTACACACACATTTTTCTTGAGCGCATGACAGAGCCATCAACAAGTTTCGTACGAGCAACTTCTTCCCCCCTCCACTAAAAGACCACGTTAAAAAGGCAGCCAAAAGAACACGTTAAAGAAAAAGCCCAAAGATCAGAATAATCTATAGTGGCTCAAACAACTCTTGTGCAGGACGGTGTACATAGAGACCAAGCTCTGGGAAATGAATATTCATCTTACGGTGTTTGGTAAGTCTTTTTTTCAAATCACCCTTTTTTTCTTTTGAGATTCGTTGGCTTATGCAGTATACCTTGAGTGAATTTATTTATTAAAAAATATAATAATAAAAAATTATTTAGGTGCATTTATGTTAAGTTTCTCTTCTAAAATGATTACTTAATAATTTTTATGGTATCATAAATAAGTAATACAATTTTGCAAATGGACTTTCATACATTTATTTCATATTGTTCTAACTTTTATTTAACACTTCCCATTTCATTAAGTTACTTGCACACATATTATTAGGGATAATGCATGTAGATAGAAAGTAGACACGAATCAAAGTAACAATTCATAGAAAATTAATTAGGATTTTTTACACACATATTAAATTCAAATTTAACCAATAAAAATTAATGCATCCAAAGTTTAAAAAATAGTTGGGATTTTTTTTTTTTTTTTTTTACCTTGTAGTATCTCCTCGACACAACAACCCTTGCCTTGGACTTACTTTTTATGTCAAGTTTTGGGGTGCTAAAGAGGCAAGTTGAGGTGAGACTAGTCCATCACCTTTGCCTTGGACTTATGTTTTATGTCAAGTTTTGGGCTACTGAAGAGGCGAGTTGAGGTGAGACTAGTCCATCGGGACTAACTGTGTAGGCTTGAACAACACAACCAATACTTAAACCTAGTCGGCAAGAGTCAAACCTTGGAATTACATGGGACAAACCCAAAGCCTTAGCATAACCAAACCAAGAGTTGGGAATTTTTACTCACATTTGAAATTCAAACTCAAACTCAAACCACATAATTAAATGCATCCAAAACTTAAAAAAATGATATTTTGAGAGAAAAAGAATTGAAAAATTCATTTCATAGGGTAGACCACATTTTTTTTACTCTAGGCATTTTCATACAAGTTCTACAAATTTTATAACATTTTATATTTTTTCATGTGTATTTTTTTTTATAAAAAACTAGTAATTGCATTGATTAAAAATTATTAAATTTGCATCTAATATATTTATACTCAATATTTTTACATTTATTATATTTTCATATTTTTTTCATGTATCTAGAGTTCTATGTAAATGCATTTATACATTTGTATATACATATAGTTGTTGTTTATAAACATATATAATTGCATATGTGTGTGATTTAAATTTTGAATATATATCTTGTTTATGAGGGATCTTTGTATATCATGTATTTACATTTGTGCAATTCTATATATTTATCACTTATAAGAGTGATTAAAAAAAAATTTAAAAATTGTATGCAACATTTACATGGTAGAACACTAGTAGTTGAAGATCTTATACTTTTTGGTGACCTTATTTTGAAGAAAGAAGCATGCACCTTTTTAGTTGAGGTTTTCCACATATTTTCTACATTCCTTTCTCTTTCATTCAAAAATATTTATAAATCCACCAGCTTTGTGCTTGCATTTCTCTAAATTTACATAAGGATTTGTGATGGATTTTTTCTTATGTATGTATACAAATTATGTACACATATAACTATATGTATGAAACTATTTTATATATGCAAGTGTATGTAAAAATTCACTTGCAAATTTTAAATTAATACAAAATTATATTTATAAGTTGCAAGTATACAACTAAATGTTTGCAACTTTTAAATGCATGTAAGTGTATGTCTCCAAATTTATTTTCCTCACTAACATTTTAGTTGCATATATTTTAATAACATTGATACTGATTTTGTAAGAAAGTTGGTGGAACAAAACCTAATATATGGGCCATTTGAATTTTATATTTTAACCTTGAAACTAATCATCACTCTAACACTCATACATATTTTTTGAGTATTATTGCATTCTTTTTATGGACTACAAATCTTCTCATGAGATTCAACATCAACAAAGATGGAGACCTATGAGCTTCTACAGTCATGAACATGAATGGCGGCGATTACAAATAATTGAAACCTTCCTATTTGTAATTCATGTGTTTCGATTACCACTCTAGTAAGAAAGGGTTTTTGCATGTATCTTGTGAGAATATTTCTATATGCAACAAATTTGGATTTGAAGTATTAGTTTTCAAAATTTGTATACATGCAATTTCATATTTATACAATATATATATAAGTGTATATCTATAAATTTTGAGTATATGTGACTACATATCTCTACACATATTACATGCAACTATCTATTTGTAAATGCTTATTACATGTAATTGTATTCTTGTAAATTTGACATGCATCATGTAAGTGTATGTTTCTAAGAGTATAAAATATTTTATTAAATTAAAGGGAAAAATAGATTATGTTATTACTTTCTAACTTTTAGAGAAAATAAAAATCAATGTCTACCACAAACAAATAAATAGAATTGAAGTAAAATATTTGTAATGAATATCCTAAATTGTATGATGCATTACCTTTGTTCTTTCCCAAAAAACATGTGTGCTCTCCTAATTACTAAAATAAATATAGCTATTATCCAATGGAAGATAGGAAATAATTATAGTTAAATTAAATATAGGATCATTACTATAGTAACATAAATAATACTCCCCACCTTAGAGAAATAGAGGACAAGGATAGGGTTCCTATGTCACACTTGCTACACTCAAGAAAACCTTAGAGATCTCAACCTTAGGTGTGGAATGGAGGCAAGATATTTGGTAGAAGGCTATCCTAGGGTATGTTTAGAGATTAATGAGGGGTTCACCACCAAGTTAGGGCTTGGAAATGTTGGATATGATTGATATGTGGTTGTCATTGTTGTCAACACTATTTCCATTAATGTCTTTATGGCTGTATATGTCGAGGATATTGAGAAAATTGTAATAAAATAAGTTGTAGGTTGTCAGTGATGTAGTGAAGTTTAGTATGGTGGCTAGCTCAGTATATTGATGATAAGAGGTTATAGATTAAAGGGTTTGTTGAGTAGTATATCTAGTTTATCCACATGAAGTTTAGAGATTTACATGAAGATTTGATTGAGTTATGAGTATCTATGTTCTGATAGTTGTTTTGTTGCTTTAGTTGGTGTTCTTGAAAGAAGATGATGTGATTCTAGTAATTTGAGTTGTTGAGGATGCTTCTGTGCTGATTCATGATGCTTGTGGATGTTTCTAGATCATGCTCTATATGTGTTGTTGGTTTGCATTGATCGTTGTGCTCGCAATTGGTGATTTTTTTCTATGAGTTCATGTTTTTCATGATCATGGCCAATAGGGTGATTGTAGCATGTTACAAATCTTCGAGGCATAATTTTTTAAGGTGTTTTGTATTTGAGGATGTTGTTTTGGGTCCTTACTATGTTTTGGCTAACATTTTTTGGTCCATATTGATAAATTGTTTATTGATTTGGGCTGAAAATTTGTACACATTTCATATTTTGTTGGGTCGACA
The DNA here is from genome assembly GCA_007258455.2 of Sequoia sempervirens. Classification (NCBI taxonomy): domain Eukaryota; kingdom Viridiplantae; phylum Streptophyta; class Pinopsida; order Cupressales; family Cupressaceae; genus Sequoia; species Sequoia sempervirens. Next base: position 171,172,868 of record VDFB02000008.1, on the reverse strand, counting down.
TGTAGCTAATGTTATCCTTAGTTGCAAATATATATGATCGATTATGTATACCATTTGATGGTATGGTGTGCGATGAATGTTGTGTGATGTGTGTGAACAATGTTGTAATATTTTGAAGGAAAAAGTAAAGTGTGAAGAAGAGTGAGCAGATGAAAGTGTTTATGTACTTAACAGAAACTATAATCAAGCATTAGAAGATGCTAATTTCTCAGTTCAAAATCCTTCGGATGTAATTTGAATGTGAGTGTAAGATAGTGAGTCTTGTTTTGGACAGTGTGCTTTAGGCAGTGTGCCTAGATACATGTGCATTCCCCATTTGTAATAATTTTAATAGGGTATAATCTTGTGGATTAACCTCCACAGTGGTTTTCCCCCTAACCGGGTTTCCATGTAAAAATCTTGGTGTTATGTGCATTTTTGATGTGTTGATGGTTTACGCTTTCATGTTTATTTATCAGATCTGAGAATAAGTTTAATATGCATAATTTCTATGACAACTAATTCACCCCCATTTTAGTTGTTTGTCCTTGTGTTTCCAACAATTAGTATCAAATCCTAGTTCCTTGAAAGAAGTTTAATAGCTTGGGGAAGATCAGAGAAGGTGATTCAATGGATTTTGGCAGTCTTCATCAACAAATTTTGGTGGTGCTAGATGATCTTGATTAGTCCAAATCTAAAGTCCAAGAATTGCAAGCAAGCCTCATGAATGTTGAGAAATTCATTCAAGCATTGAAAGATCAAATCAATAAGTCCATGGAATAGAGAAAGGATCTATGTGATCAGCTCAAGTAAAAAGAGAGTAAAAGCATGGAAGATGATCAACTAAGTCAAGCCTTGAAGGAAAAGGTAGAAGAATGTGAAAATATCACCAGAGATAATGTTGTCCTAAAACATGAGATGGAATCTATTGTGATGAGGATGACTAATGAGATTGAAGAGAAAAAGAAGAATGAAGAGAATCTTACTTAGTCCTTGAAAGAAATATCTGATGAATGCAAGAGAATGGTGGATTCAATCAATTGGAGCTTGAATTACAATAATCTAGAAACAATGAAGAAGGGATTGAAAGAAAAATTATTATTCTTAGGGATGAACTTGCTACTACAAATGAATACAAGGAGAAGTTAAAGATTAGCTCAACTAATCTTGATGAAATGATTCAAAGTTAGAAGATTGGAAGTGACAAGAAAGGTCTTAGATATGAGAAGGGAGAAAGCTTCGTATCTGGTCAAAGGAAATTTAGGCCAGGAAATTAGATGAGCAAAGTTAGAAGGTATCTAGTAAGACAACCAAATGCTCAAAAGTTCAATGGATACTATTTTGTTTGAAATAAATTTGGTCATATGGTTTCTTAATGTAGAAGTAGAATGAATCCAAGTGGTCCATCATTCTCTGGTTAGTGTTTCAATTGCAATAAGTATGGTCATAAATCAATTGAATGCAAAAATATGACAAACAACTTTTTCAATAGAAATGTTAGATGTTATGCCTGTAATAGATTTGGACATATTACTAACTAGTGTAGATCAAGGGAAAATCAATGGAATAATTGGTTTCTACATAGAAATGTTGTGTGCTATATAATTGTAACAAATCTTGTAACATTGCAAGATTTTGTAGAAGCAGGAAGGGTCCAGTTAACAAAGGGAAAAATATGCAAAAGGATGATAAGAGAAAAGGAAAAGTTATTGTGGGTAAGATCAAGAATCAAATGAAGAAGACATGGGTGAAGAAGAGTGTTTCTGATGTAGGAAATGAATCCACACCAGAATTTGCGGCTAGAAATTCCTCTAGGAATTAGTTTAAGACCTTTGGCCTATGGGGAGCTCTCAATAAAATCTTTTACCCCCTACCAGTAGTTGGTATCAGAATGTGGAAAATTACAACAATTGCATTAATGATCTATAGATGTTTTGGTAACACTTGTGGAGGAAATTTATGCAAAATTGAAGGTCTGCAAAAGAATTTTCTTTCATAGACTATTAAAATAGGGTATCCAAAAGACCTATGGGAAAAACATTTATTGTGATTAAAAGTTAGATGTGTAAATGATAAAAGGGAGATATGGTTTGCTAGTTGAAGAAAGCATTGCATGGACTTAAAAGCAAGCCCCAAGAGCATGGTATGCTAGATTGGACAAGTATTTGTTGAAGCTTGGATTTAATAAAGGTACTACTAATAGAAATTTGTATTTCAAGATTGATCATGATAAATATTTGATTGTTGAAGTATTTGTTGATGATATCATTTTTGGAGGAGATGATAGTTTGTGCATGAAGTTTCCTAATGAGATGAAAAGTGAGTTTGAGATGTCTATGATTGGAGAAATGATTTTTTTGGGGATTGCAAATTACTTAGCTAGATAGAGGGATCTTTATATCTCAGTCCAAGTATGTGAAAGAATTGCTAAAGAAGTTTGGTATGGAAGATTCAAAGCCATTTGGTACACTTATAGTGATAGGATGTAAGTTGACACAAGATGATGATTCTCATAAAACAAATCAAACTAGACACATATCCATGATTAGTGGATTGCTCTATTTGACTCAAAATAGACCCAATATCATGAATGTCATATGCATTGTTGCAATATTTTAAGTTGATCCTCAGGAATCTCATGTGATAGATGTGAATAGGATATTTAGGTACTTGAAGGGGATAGTTGATTTTTTCCTATGGTATCTTAAAGAAGATGACCTTACTTTGAGTGCTTTTACTGATGTTGATTGGGGTAGGAGATGTCAATGATAGAAAGAGTACTAGTGGTGGTGCATTTTTCTTGGGAAAGAAGCTAATTTCATGGTTAAGTAAGAAGCAAAATGTTATTTCTTTATCTATTGTAGAAGCAAAATACATTGCCACTGCTAACAATTGTACTCAAGTATTATGGATGAAGTAGATGTTGAAAGATATCAGAGTTGTGTATAATGAACCTATTGCTATATTCTGTGATAATTCAAGTGCAATTAACATTTCTAAGAATCTAGTGTTACATTTAGAAACCAAGCATATATCCATCAAGTTTCACTTTTTGAGAGAGAAGGTGAGTGAAAAGGAAGCCAAATTAGAGTATGTGCCCACTAAGGAACAAATTTTAGATATCTTTACCAAGCCCTTGCCTAAGGATAATTTTGAGTATCTCAAAGGGAAGCTAGGGGTGACTACCCCTCCTAATTAGAATTAAGATACATTGAATTGCATCAGTCTATGCATTTCATAGTCATATTTTGTGATCCAGATTGATGTTGTGGTGGTTACTACTCAGGGGAAGTAGTCGGATGTTCATAAATTTGGTTCATAGCTTGTGTGGAGAAAGATAATGTGTACCTTTGTCATTGATGTCAAAAGGGTAGAAGATTCATGTGAAAAGCTATGAAAGAGTTAAGGAAAAAAGAGTCAAAATCTAAGGGGGAGAAAGTGCTAAGAGAAAGTATCATTGATGGTGTTTTTCACATCATTTGTTGCCATCAATGTCAAAGGGGGAGATTGTTGGATATTGATGATATGTGGTTGTCATTGATGTCAACACTATTTCCATCAATCTCTTTAAGGCTCTATATGCTGAGGATATTGAGAAAATTGTAATAAAATAAGTTCAAGTTGTTGGTGATGCAGTGAAGTTTAGTATGGTGGCTAGCTCAGTGTATTGATGATAAGAGGTTGTGAATTAAAGGTTTTTTTGACAAGTATATCTAGTTTATCTACATGAATTTTCAAAGGTTCACATGAAGATTTGATTGACTTATGAGTATAATTTGTGTTTTGATAGTTGGTTTGTTTCTTTAGTTGGTATTCCTTAAAGAATATGATGTGATTCTAGTAATTTGAGTTGCTGTGGATGCATCTATGGTGATTCATGATGCTTGTGGATGTTTCTAGATTGTACTCTATATGTGTTGTTGGTCCGTATTGATTGTTGTGCTCGCGATTAGTGATTTTCTTCTATGAGTTCATGTTTTTCATGATCATGGCCGATAGGGTGATTGTAGCATGGTGTGGATCTTCAACGCATAATTTTTTAAGCTTTTTCATATTTAAGGATGTTGCTTTGGGTCCTTACAATGTTTTGGCTGACATTTTTTGGTCCAAATTGATAAATTGTTTATTGATTTGTGCCAATAGTTTGTACATGTTTCATATTTTGTTGGGTCAACATGTTGTTGATGTTATCCTTAGTTGTGGATATATATGATTGATTTTTTATACCATTTGATGGTATGGTGTGCGATGTATGTTGTGTGTTGTGCGTGAAAAATGTTCTAATCTTTCAAAGGAAGAAGTAAAGTGTGAAGAAGAGTGAATAGATGAAAGTGTTTATGTGCTCAACCAAAACTATAATTAGGCATTAGAAGATGCTATTGTCTCAGTTCAAAATCTTCTGGATGTAATCTAGATGTGACTGTAAGACAATGAGTCTTCTTTTGGGTAGTAAGCCTTTTGTATTTGAGCAATGTATAGTAGGAAGTGTGCCTGAATGCATGTGCATTCCCCATTTGTAATGATTTTAATAGGGTATAATCTTGTGGATTAACCTCCACTGTGGTTTTTCCCCTAACAAGGTTTCCACATAAAAATCTTGGTGTTATGTGTGTTTTTGATGTGGTGATGGTTTATGATTTCATGTTTATTTATCAAATCCGAGAATAATTTTAATATGTATAATTTTTGTGACAACTAATTTATGCCCCATCTCAATTTTATATCCTTATGTTTCCAATAGGAAAAACAAATGAAATGCAAGTTCTAAGGTTTAAACCTAGTGATGCATGCAACTTGAATGAATGAATTAGAAATGAATATAAATTAGAATAATAAGTTGTGAAATGAAATGTGTGCACTTGGGAATCTAGAGATGACTAGAAGGAGTTCTAAATTGCTGGAAATTATGAATTTTTGACCTAGTGGGACTCATTCACCATTCTGGGTGAATCAGTCCCAATTTTAAATTTCTACACAAGAGCAAGTTTTGGGAAAAATGGTATCTGAATCTACAAAGATCTTAGAAAAATACCTATAGTGGGGCTCATTCGCCACTTGTGATGAATCAACCTCATTCCATTTTTTAGGAATTCAAAGTCTGAATCTATTCTTCTTAGTCTACACAATCTACTTCTCTAGGTCTGTGGATCTGAAACTCTGATTTTAGGGATGTAGGTGACCTTTTAGTGAAGATTACAACCTTACAAATGGGGAGAAAACTCCAAAAAATTCTCCAAGCTTGCAACCTAATCATCAATGATCCTTCAAGTCTTCAACACACCTAGATGTACAATCACACAAATAGAGAGAGAAAAAAAAGTTGATTGTTAGGGAATAGGGGTTTGCCTTGGTCAAACCCCTTGTAGGTAATTAAACCCAATGATGAGACAATGAAATGAAGGTTTGAAACATGAAAAAAAGAACATGAATCATGGAAAATGATACCCTGAATGATTCCTTGTAAATGATGTCTTGTAAATCTACAACTCAACATGAAATGGCCATGAAGGATGTAGATCTTGATCTTGACAATAGGAGCATAACAATGCTTGATCTTGAATCTTGAATGCTATGCTCAATAACAGGCTTGATGATTGACATGCTTGACATGATGATGGATCTTGAATTGCTGCAATAATTGATAAATAATTATGTCCTTGAATGCCTTAAAAATGATCTTGAATGCTCTTTAGATGATCTTATGAAGTCTTGGAATGCTTAATTCTTAAATGCTTGACTTGATAGCATGTATACTTAATGAAATAATGATTTGAAAGCTCATTTATATATTCAATCCATTTAATATCCCATGTATTAGATCCTAAAGGCTAACATACATGAAATTTGAACTTAAAACCTAGTTTTTCTTGCTTAAAACCTTGAAAATAGGCCAAATGGGACTCATTCGCCAAGTTGGGTGAACGGGTCCCACCTGGATCAGACTCATTCACCCAAAGTGACAAATGGGTCCCACAAGGCCTATTTTGATTGCTAAAGTGTCGAGGAGTGTGTAAATTAAGTTTATATGTTGATATTGTCAAGTTTTTGATTGAAATATGCCTTGGGATGCATAATATAGGGTCTTATGGGCCCATTAATTATGATATTAAGGTCATAAATGCAAGAGGTCCCAAGATCCAATGTGAAAGTGTAAATAAATACACTTTACAATACTAAATTAAGGCAACATTGGGTCTATTTAGCTTAGAAGGGCCCTAAATCCTATGTGAATGCATAAAACACATTACAAAACTAGATCAGGTCCACTTTACTTTATAATCCTTTTAAATTTAATATTAAAGTGTTAATAAATACACTTTACAACACTAAATTAAGGAAAAGTTAAGTTTATTTAGCTTAGAAGGGCCCAAAACCTAGTGTGGATGTGTAAAACTCATAACAACACTAGATCAAGGTGATATCAAGTCTATATTATTTATTATTCCCCAATTAGGTGAGGAAGAAGGGGAATATTTTCCATCATTGCATCTAGCCCTCACTTTAGTGAGAGGATAAACTTGCTTCAAACTCACACTAAGGTAGACATTCAAGAGGGGTCCCAATATACTGATGCAGATGACAAAGGATGACAAATATCAAAGGAGGTGGCCAAGCCCCTAGGATACAAGATCTTACATCAAATTGACATAAGCACAATGAGACACATGCAAGGTGTATGGTATGCAACATTAAGATATGTAAACATAAAATGTCAAATGAATAAAAGAAAGAAAAAGGAAACAAGCAAAAAATGAAAATGAGGTGGATCAAGCTTCAACCATTTGTCCAACACAATGTAGATAAGATCTAAGTTGTTTGTCCAAAAATGCATGCTCACTTTGAGGAAACAAAACTTTAGGTTATTCTTTGGGTGGGTAATCCAAGAAGGTGAGACACATACGACCGATATGTGCTCACACACACATACAAGTGGCTAAGGGAAATTCATGCCCTCAAATTAGCTTCCCATACAGCCAGACCAAAGCTATACCTCCTGATAACTTTGATAAGGAAAAACAATAATGATCTTCAAGCTTCATGAGATGAGTAAAACTTCATATGCTTGGATCACATGAAAAAATAGGATGGCACAATAGGCTAAAAAAGTGTATTACGCAAGGTGACCATATAATAATTGTTGTAAATGAAAAATAGTTTAAGGAATATTCAAAGTGATTTTGCTTAGTTCATGTAAGGTATCTTCTTAGGGAAGATCATGCTTAATGTTTCCAAGAGATGACAAGACAAATAAATATCACACTCTTGGAGGAAATCAAACTTAATGAAACCACCAAGAAATAGGATGTATTGTAGGAAGAAAGAAAATAACACAATGAAACAAGAGTGTCGATGTATTCCACCACTTTAAAGTGGTTGCTAGCACCACTACTGTGAGCAATTGTTTTAAAGTAGAAGAAGACATGAAAGCTTATTTAGAAAGACCTATGCCAAGTCATATGTTTTTGAATCAAACTACATCATGAATAACTATCTCACATGCAAACCAGCTTAAGGCATGTCATCTGCATCCCAAGCTTGCTCTTATATTTACATGAAAGGTGATCAACTAGCCAAAAAGAGACAACGAGAGGTGACATATGAGGACAAGGCTACCTAACCCCTTGCCCCCACTTAGTGAAGCACAATAATGAGTTGAAATGAAAAGAGGAATTAGGTGCTTCTACACAAGGAAGAGCACCATGATCCTTAAGATGTTGAATTTTTTTGCTTAAGGCCTTAAATTCATTAGTAGAATGACCATGAACTCTATGATATGTGCAAAATTAAGTTTTGTAGTTGAATTTGTTTCATGTTGGGTATGCACAGGATCATGAAGGGCCAAAAAGTGGCAATATTATGGGTATTTGTAGGGTATGTAGCTAACGACTTTTTTTTTACCCAAAATTGATGAAACGAAAAGGGTTTTTAGAGGAGATTCTCAGCTTTCCACCAATATAAATTATGATTTAATTTGAATTTAATAAGTAATTATTATTCATTTTCTATTAGAATTATGACTAAAGTCATGATTGATAGGCTGATTGAAAAACATCTATAACTTTCAAATGGTATCACATTTTTTCAATTAGAAGCATGTGTCACATTATATGCTTCACATACTATAGGATTAAAAAATAAAAATAAATTTCATGAAGTTTTGACCAAGTTAAGGTGGTCAAACATACGAGGATTTTATATTTTTAAAAGTTGTAATAAAAAATTCATAATTAATTATTTACTTGGAAAAAAATTACAAAAAAATATGCATCACATTCGGACATGAGCCCTCTACTTATATATAAAATATTATAAGAAAATATTATCATTTTACTATGGTTAGGGTGGTCAAACAGACAGCTACTTCTTATTTTTTCCCTGAAATTTAAGTACTACTGCATTGAAATTTCAAAATTTCACCAAATAGATTTTATTTATTTTTAAATAAACCTAGTAGTTTAGGAACTACATTCAATTTTCTATAGATTCTATTCTTACATATTATTCAAATAATATAGATAACTTATTCAAATTTTTACGTTAAGTTGCCTAACACTGATTTTTATGAATTTTTTGCCACTTAAGGGCCTGTTTTTTCCATGATGATCCTGCACATACCCTGTTCTTAAAGGGAGAGATATCAAAAAATCTTGGAGGGGTCTCAACAAGATAGTATCTTGATAAATAGTAGAAGATGTTCCTTTATTTGTGCAAGATGTCATACACACACTAAATGATAAGAATTTAGATGAAAATGGAGATAAGGGAGGTAAACCTAGATCTTTCTTGAAAGAGTATGGTATGTTAGTTTGCTTCATGTGTTCATTGTATCCATGTGTACAGGAGGGAGATTGCATCAAATACCATAACTAATATTTCAATTTAGATGAAGGGGGCTTATGCTTCTAAGGAGGATTGGTTTCTTCATGATAACACAAATCCTTTTTAGAACTATACATCATCCCCTCATGAGGGATGGGAGTTAGATAGCCCCCATCACTATCATGGGGTAATATTTTTGATGTAGAACCAAGTTGAGAATATGAAACACAAGGTTGTTTTGGTTTAGATTGTGATATTTTTGCACTCTCCCATAAAGGAAGGTGTAAAACCCTAATCATAACTAGAACTTGTATCTAAAAATGAATTATTCGTATATGACCCTTTGGACCATGAGGGTGAGAGTTTGGATTCTTTATTGAAAGGAGTGTTGCAAGTATGAGCAATTTTTGTGGTGTCATCATTAATGTTGTCATTGATGTTAACATAGTTTAGTATGTTGTAGATTGTGCATGTATAGTTGAGACTTTATTGAAATACTGTGAGTACATCTAGAGCTATCCTTAGGATGTTGTAGATGTGTTGAAAGGATGGGTTACCAAGTAATTTTGAGAAAATTAATAAAGAGTGAAGGTAGAGTTATGTAAGTGTTTAGAATGCAGTTCACATTTCTCCTGTGTTGATCCTTTTCTTGTGTGAATATGAAGGTTTGTTGTTGGTGATCTGATGATGATATCTCCTAATTTGTTGCTACTGGTTTGATGTTAGGTGAAAGTTGTGTTCATCGGTGTGTGAACTATTTTGGTAGAGTTGGTTATCTGTGGACTAGGAGAAATGTTTTTACTCTGTAGTCCTTTATTGTTTTGTTTTAGGTCTTGGAGATCTATAATATTTCATTTAATGGTGTTCTCCAAATTCTGGAAGAGATATTCAAGGTTTGGTTCTTTGGAAGTTGCATTTTAGAGTTGTTGTGTGGGTTTGCATAGTCTGAATGGACTATTGGAATGAGTTCTATGTTTGAAGGTTGTTACATTCACTGTGAATGTATATAGAATTTTGTAAGATGTTTTCCTGCTCATGATGAAGTGTGTTATGTCATCTGCATGTTATCTAAGAAAGCATGTAATTTAATTTTCATTTATGTTTTCATTAGGTTTGGCCAAATTGGTGTTTACACTTCATAAAAATAATTAAATTTAATTAAGGAAGCATGTGGTTGATCTCAGACATTTCTTTTTGTCTTGGTTAACTGGTTGATTGGTCCACTCTCTTTCCTTTCTACCATGAAAATGTTGAGTTTTTTACCTAATTTGAATTTATTAATTGAAGCATATGTGGCCAACCTTGGAGAAAATTTCTAAGGTTGAAGATGGTATAGATGCAAGTCAAGTTATGAAGGTTTATATGATGCAAAGTAATGAAGTAAGCCACAAGTGAATAGCACAATTGTGCAAAAGTGAGTTGAGGTAGTAGTACTTCATTGTGTTAGATTCCTGAAGGTAGTGAGCTGAAGGTTTCTACAATCTTCTGATCAAGGCTGTAGATGTGTGTAAATTCTTGTGGTGGAACTTTTGTTTTCTTTTGTATCAGTAAGTAGTGAGCCTCCCTATTGGACATTGAGTCTTTTTTGTAGGAAGTGAGCCTTTATATCAAGACAATAAGTCCTCTTTTGGGAAGTGATCAAGCTTTGTATTCAATTTTTCTATCACTTTATATTGTGAGTTAATCCTCATTGTGTTTTTTCCCTCATTGGGTTTTCCACATAAAATCTGGTGTTCATTGTATCAATTTTTCTTTCTGTTATGTACATTACATGTTCATACTTAATAGTAGAATAGTGTGTTTGTGAAATTGATAAGTGTTGAAGTTTGAGTTTAATTTTGGTGACAACTGATTCAACCCCCCTTCTCAGTTGTCATGTGCCTTTAACAATTGGTATCATAACTTTGGCTCATTTGTGTAGAGCTTAACTGTTTAAGGAAGATTTGATGGCACATAAATTGGTGATCCCTATGTTCGATGGATCTAATTACAGTGTTTGGAAAGTGTAGATGAGAGGATATATTATCTCTCCTGGTTATAAGACCTGGAAGGCTATTGAGATGAAGTATGTTGCTTCGATGGGTGGTCTTACTACTATAGATGAGGTTCTAGTTATGAGGAGAATGAAAAGGTGAGGTATACTATTTTCAATGATGTATCTAAAATTGAGAGAACTAAGGTTCTTTCTTTGGGCACTGCTTATGAAGTTTGGGAAAGGTTGGAAGATCTTTATGAAGGAAATGATAGAGTGAAATTGACAAAAAAGATGATGGAAAAGCACAAATATGAGAATTTGAAAATGGAAGAATGTGAAGATTTTGCAAGCTATTTCTAGAGGGTTGAACTTGTAGCGAATGAAGTTAGGAATCAAGTGGGAAAACTGACTAATCAAGATATAATTGAGAATATCCTAATAACCCTACCTGAGTGTTATAGTGATAAGATCTCAACTATTGAAGAAATTTATGATCCTAAGAAATACACTAAAGAAGAGCTATTTGGCATCTTGACTGCATTTGAGATGAGAAAGTTTGGAAAGAAAGAGGAAAAGACAAAAACTACATTTAAAGAAACAAAGACTGAGGATGATCCAGAAAGTGATGGTTCTAATGAGTTGGAAGAAAATTTTACCAAGAAGTTTAAGGTATTGATAAGTATAAAGGTATGTTTCCCTTTAAATGTTTCAGTTGTGGTAATATTGGTCATTGTGCTTCAAGATGTCTGAATAGAACTAATACATAAGAAGAACAAGGATTATAAAGATAAAGATAGAAAGGATAAGAAATACTCAAAGCTATATTATGTTAAAGAAGAAGCCAAAATCTCTAAAGATGAATTTGATTATGAGGGTGATGATACTGAATGCTTATTTTTAACCTTGGAGAATAAATCTATGTATGATAACCCTAGAAAATGTGTAAGAAAGAATGTTTTGGAGAAAAAAAAAATGAGATGGAATGTACTTTGGTCACCACCTTTCATGCTAGACATGATGAAGACTATTGGGTGATTAATAGTGGATGCTCTAATCACATGACCGAATACAAAAGTAAGTTCACTAAACTTGAAAAGTATGATCGTGGTTTGGTCATGTTTGGTGATGATTCTAGAGAAAAGATTGTTGGGAAAGGTACAATTAGTTTTGATGGAATACACAACACTAATAATGTATATATTATGTAAAGGGTTTAAGGTGTAACCTTTTGAGTGTTGGAAAGATGTGTAGCAATGGTTTTAAATTTGTGTTTTAGAATAATACCTGTGAGATCAAAAAAGGATATAAAGATATGGTTTCTATAGGAAGAAGAACTCATGGGAACATCTATCAGCTTGAGGGTGTTGATGGTTAGTGCCTTGTATCTCAAGCCAATGAAAGTCGGTTGTGGCACTGGAGAATGGGACATGTAAACTTTGATAATATGGTTAGAATCAGTTCAAAATATGTTGTCTGAGGTCTGCCTAGAATCACAAAGCCTGGTAATACTATTTATAGAAGTTGTCAGTTAGGGAAACATACAAGATGTTGTTTTAAAGGAAAAGAGCAATCTACTACCGAAGTATTGGAATTAATTCATACAAACCTCTATGGTCCAACTAGAATAGGAAGTCTAAATGGTGACAAGTATTTCATGCTCCTTATTGATGTCCCCTTATCATTTTTATTATAGCCTTTTAGGTCTTGTTTCACAATGTTTGGTCTATTTTGCTCTGATTTTATATTGTAATGTGGTTTGAACATACATATTTATGTACTAAAATTCAAATAATGATGTCTTGTGAAGGTGTTGTGAAGTGTTGTAAAACATTTCTACACTCTTCTAGACTCTATTCATTACAATTCACCTAAAAATCACCTTTTCATCACTAAAAAAGTTTTTTTTTGAAGTGTTGTAAAGTCTTGTAACAAGATTTCATGATCTTCTAGGAATAATTTCACTATTTACATCTTTCTTATGCTTTTTTTGACCCCTTAATGCCCTTATAAGCTTTAATTAAGTGTATTTTTGAATGTAAACATGACAAATAATATTAAATGTCACTTAATTCTAAAACCTATTTTTAGGCCCTAGGTGGAACCCATTCACCATGGTTGGCGAATGAGTCCCCCTTGGCTCCAAATTAAAAATATGTTAAATTTCCTTTTGGGTTTTTATTCAAGATCACTTGATGTTGGCATGTGATGAGATATTAACAAGTTACTAATGCACAAGATTGTATAAATAAGTGATTTTCACCTCATTGTACATCTCCTACAATCACACATCACATCCAAGCAATTTTTTCATTCACTGAAGCATTCAATCACTTTACAACATCAAATCAAGTATTCATTAAGTATTTTTGAAGCATCCATTGACATATCCTTAGATTTTATTCAACATGGGTTTGGTAAGTTGATAGCATTTGCAAGGTATCTATTTATCATTATCTTTCATTTCATTATTTCATTAATGGTTTGATTACCATTTAGTGGGGTTTGACCAAGGAAAACTCCTATTTTCTAACCCTCAACCATTTCCTCCCTCTTTCTTATGTGTTTGTAGACTTTTGTGTGTAGATTTAACAAGTATTTGGGTGTTGAAAAATGGTCAAATAGTGAAGTAGGTGTTTCAAGTCAAATAAACCATATTTCAAGCTTGGAGAAGGTATTATGTTTGTTTCCTACAAAATTGACTTTAGCAAATTGACAAGCAGACATCCTCAGATTTGGTGTTGCAAAGTTGTCTCCTAATGTCTTAGAATTTTGGGAGAGGAATGATTCACTACCAATGGTGAATGAGTCCTACGTTAAGGTTGGAACCCTAAGTTCTATCAGATTCTAAATCTCGTCACTCAAAAACTGGTTCCCAATATTTTTCATCAGAAGTAGGACTAATTTTCCACCTTGGGCGAATGAGTCCCACTAGTGAATTTTTGTAATTCCAAAGAAAATTCCAAACATTCCAAATTCTTCATCAGACTTCTAGGTGCACATTGATTCAACTCATTTCTTTATGTTCTACATCTATTCATTCCTATTTCATTGTTTACATATCACATTATGTTTTCCAACATAGCATAATTCTTAAGTTTTGCATACATAATCAGTCATTTATTTCACTTACTTGCACTTAGTACATTTCATTTAGCTTAAACAACATCATACATAGCATAATTTGAATGAATCCTTTAGCATTTTTGGCCCCACTCTCTCCTTTTAGGTGAAAAACCCTAGAAGAGTTAGGGTCTTATGGTGCCAAAAAGACATGGTTCATTTTGGTAAACCTGCATTTTGAACACTTTGCATTTCTGATTTCATTTGCATCTTGCATCCTATATTACATTTGTATCAACATTCAATTAGGGTATTGTTTTATTTTTGCACTCTAGGATTTCTTAAATTCCATTAGTGAAAGTTTCATTTAGATTTCATTTTTGCATTATATATCATTGAAAAAACTAAAAATATGCATCTACATCCTTCATTCACATTTGAAAAACATTAAAATCACATTAATTTTTTTGAAAAATATAAAAAATCTCATAGTGGGACTCATTCGCCACCTTGGGTGAATCAATCCACCTGCACTTTTTAAACAACATTTCTAGCATTTTTCTAGCAGTTTACTGCATTTCTATTTTTTGTAGTTACTTCTCTATTACAGTTAGTAGAATTTATATTATTTGCATTTAGCACTCCTAGATTACCTTGCATTTGCATTCACCCCATCTTTTGTGGTACTTGTATGAGTATTTGGTGCCTCATTGATAATGCTTTAGTGAGACGAAGTTCTAGACTCATAGCCTCCCACGATAACACTTTCATTGTGGACCTTGGGATCTCAAGAGCTCCTACTCCTAGTATGGACAATGGTGCATTAGGAATTGACAATACCAATTCTATGCCTTCACCTTTCCATCCAATGAATGTTGACACACAAAGAAACTCCTTTCTGCAAGAAAAATTAATTAATATTAATGAGGATTTTTCACACTTACAACAAGACTAGTCCCTTGAAAACATTTCCACCACTGCCATACCCACGATAGAAAACCTTCATCGTTTGATTGAAAGTGATGATGGGTTACAATTTATGAAGAAAATTGTTGATATTTACAATAAAAATGCCTCCTCCACTTCCCCATCTGCAAACATTATTGTAAGCCAGGGAGGACCTCACATTCCTCCCCCTTCAACCATGGCATCCATACCAACTTATACCACTCGTCATGCTACAACAACTATGCAATAGGTTAGTCATGTGGCTCCTTTCGCAATTCCAACTAGCATTCCTAGTTCTCTTGTGGCATTGAAAGTCCCCTCCACTACCTTCACCCCTCTTAGTGTTCCTTTCACATCCCCTTGAACATTACATACACTCCATCACCCTTTTCTCTTCCACCTCAAACCACCTACCCTATCCCATCATTACACAACTCCTTAATATTGTTTCATGCATGCAACAACATATTTCCACCATTAGCCAAGGTCAAACCACTCCACCCACATATCATGTATGTAGTAGCCTTGTTACCTCTCAGAAACACAGGCAAGATGCCTCAAGAGGCTGCCAATCTCTTGATATGCTTCAGGGTAACAGACAAGGTCAAAAAACTTTCAACCTTCTACTCTTTATGTGTTGCCAGACCTAGGCAGGTGTACCTATCTGAATGAAGCAGACTTGACTTATGATTATCTTTCTTGCACAATGATTTTTCCACAATGGTAGAAGGTAGTGAACAAATGAAACCAAACTTGATAGCAATAACAAAAGAAATTTTCTTATCTAAATCCTAAAATGCTAATAAATAGATGTAAAGAAATTGAATGAATCAAATGATGAAATGCAGAGACTTGTGCCTTGTTGGGTATGTGGAGTCAAATGAAATAGAAGTGAGCAACTTATTCTAGAAGAAGCTCAAATTGTTGGCATATGATCTATTTGTAACTTGTATAAACATGCAAGATTATGACTACTAAGCTCTACTTTGATAATCTAGATGAACCTTCCTGATTATTGTGATCAACCAAAAGAATTTAATCTCTACTTGAGAGAACCAGTCAATTAATCACACAGATACATCAAATGTGCACTGATAAACTGAAAGTAAACTTGTTACATCAATTTAAACAACCAGAAAGAATCAACTTGGAGATAGCTTAGCAATTATTTTCAATAAAATTAACAGACAATTGACACCAGAGATAACCTGCCACATCAACTGACTTTCATTGAAATCACCATTTGAAAACATGCACATAGCCTCTATTCTGAGAAATTTATTCTATTGTAGCCATCTAACTACCTACTATAATCTCCTAAAATCTGATAATGATAATACATTTGGGAGTGCATATTTATACATACACATCAAGAAACATATTACATCTAAATTCATGTTGGCCAACTGTAGAAATTGAGTTCAATTCATGTCAGCCTACAACTTCATTAAGAAATCTTGATGTTGGCCATAGTGTACGAGTCCATTAATCATTCGCCGAGTAGTCGCAAAGACATCCCTATAGGTATGCCGAAAGCAACAATATCATCAATGGCTCCTACCATTCATTTCGCTTTCGTCGTGACCTCACGATGTTAGGGAGACATCTAAAAGATTATGTTATGTTTCACTGAAAGCCCTGTGGTTAAATTTTTCACTGTGACCTATCGCTCTCAGGGAGATATCATATCGAAAACCTTTTTTCACACTGAGAGTACTTTTCTGTTATGTTCATTTCAGTCACTGAGACACAAGAATCCTCATACCAAAATGCTCCTTTGTTTTGTTCCTTGTTACCATAACCTTACGATATCGGGAAGACCTCATATAGATCACAATATGTTGCAGCGAAAATTAGTATCCATTCTGAGTTGCTGAGACAAGATCATACTCTTGCTGAGATATATCATTCATTCAGCTTCATGAAGACAATATAAAGTCGAGGAGAGGTTATATAGAGTATCCTTTGTTTCACCGAAAGCCCCGAGTTTACTTTAGATCGCCAAGAGAATTCCAATCTCACACTGACAAAAACCATCTATCACATGTTTGTCGCTATAACTTGTAACTATCAGGGACACCTCATGTATAAAATATTATATCACACCGAAAACCATCCAATCCCACACTTGTTCACCAAGACGACACGAATCTCACGTCAAAAGCCATTCATTAAACATTGTCAGCAAGACCCAATGGGCTCGCCAAGACCATACTCTGAAGCTCATAAGGCATATTGAAGTGAAACCTTAATGCACTTGTCGGTGAGACCAAAAGAGCTCGCTATGACCATATAACAATGCCGCAACTCTTGCCGATGTATCCTCATTCAAGCTAGTCGGCGAGACAAAAAGTACTTAGTGAAACAATACACCGAAGACCAAAATCATGCTGAAAGTGTGTCATCCTCAGTTGCCAAGACCGCATGAAAGTCCTGCCAAAAGTGGCTAGTAAATAAACTCCAATCGCCATGACAAAAGAAACATCTTGCTGATAGGAAATAGATGTTTGCAAGCAGGAAAACGGATCGGGGAGACCCCGATATTGTCATGCCGATACAGACTAGAATGTGAAAAATGCATGACACGATGGAATCAAAGGGGCAATATGGCAAAATATGGGCAGAAAGTGTTCAAGATGGAACTTATTTGGAAAAATATGAATGGAAAACTTGTGAAAATATCAGATTTTTATAGTTCTACTAGTGGCTCCATCTGGGTATGAATGATAGTAATATCATTGCAAGGATCCATAATCCTTGGGTGAGTAGACTAGACACAAAATGAGCAAAATGGAAATGGACAAAAAACATGATGGAATGAAAGAAAAATGAATGCAAGATGGAGGTGAACCAAAACCCTAAACTACTGTGCATGGAAAAAAAAATTAGAGAGGATAAGCAAGAGTTGTCCATGCACTGGCAACCCTTAATCCTCTATGTTTTAATTTCACCTGTCCTGAGCTGTTACAATCTAAAACTCAAACCAAGATTTCCCCTGTCAAACACCTGGTTTTGTTTCGAGTTCATCAAATTCTTCCTGAAGATACTCATGCAATCTTTCCTGTCACTATTATTGTAAGTTTTTAGAAAATCATCATGCTCAGCTTGGCCCAAAATCCCTACACCATTCTGTAATTCAAATTCTCCATCATCATGGGATAAATCTCTGTTATCTCCAATATAAAAATTAAATGCATAATCAATGCAAAAATCCTCATTATCTTTCTCACTGTTACACATTATGAAACATTCTCCCAGCTGTACTGAAAATTCATCATCAAAGTACTTCTCTTGAGAATCAAAGAATTTTGTTATATCAATGTTGTCTGAAACAAACAAATCTGCAACCTTTGGTACCTCTTTAACATTACCAATTGGATACAACACTGTATTATGACTCATAAATTCAATATCATGCATATGTGAACCAATCAAAGCTAGAATTCTATCACCCTTGGCATGAAAATAAACATCTCTTCCACATGAGTTAGAAATTTCAAAATCACATACCTCCTCTTGAATGGACACAGGCCCTTGGTCAATTTCAAAAGCGTCACCATCAATTCGAGAAATGTACTGAGAGTCATATGAATCATCACACAAAGATCCTTCATTGTCAAAACAAATGTAAGCTAGACACAAGACTTCAGGATCATCCTTGCGTGTATATTTTTGATATTCAAGAGTTAGCAAATCTGAAATTTGCTCACTACTGAGTGAACCAATCTAAAAAATTTCATTAGTACAATCATATTCTTCACCTTTTTCATCATCAAAAAGAGGCCCAGGATCATTAGAGAATGAAAAATCAAAAGAATTACCAACACAGTCATTTGTTCCATAACTTGACACATCCCCTTGTTTATCTAAAAATACCTTTTTCTCAACATCAAGTGGATATGAAAATACCTGAAATTCATTCTTGGGCTTACCTTTTCAAAACATCATGTGATCCTCCTTTAACTCTTCATCATACAATGGGCTTGAAAAAATTTGGAAACCATTTTCAAATGTACAAACCTTTTCTTCATTGAATGTGTCTTTGTAGCTTTCAACTGCAATCAGAGGTATTATTAGTTCACTGCCAAATGGACCCACATTGTCCATTGCTTCTTCCTCTTGATCACCACAAGAACTGAAAGAGTCACCTTGCTATAAATCAGAATCCACAAGTTCCTCAAGCTCTTCATCACTATGACACAATACACAATCCCCTTCCATTTCCTTTTTCAATTCATCAACATGGCAATTATAGATATTATCTTCATATGTTAATGTACCATCCTCTTCATTTGAGTATGTTTCATCCTAATTTCCAAAAGGACTGCTAGAATCCCTTGATTGCAGATCAAAATCCATAGGTGCATCTTCACAATCTGAATACCCACTAGATTCATCATAACACACACTACTTTCCCTATCACAATCTGTTATGCAAGAGAGATATATTGTACCTTCATCCTCGTCGTGCAAGCTATCATATGAGTCATTCTGACTTGCACGTATCTCATCCTCAATTGGATATATTGCTTGATCAATTCCTCTATTAGAAATACATTCATTTGAATCAACAATGATATTGTTCTCATACCTTTTCTTCTTTGTGGCGTCAACGAACTTATTCATGTGATCATGGGCATGTTGCAATAATGATTCAAACCAATAGGATAATTTAGGGTCCCATGCTCTTATGAACTACTCAACAAACATGGCCCTTGTTGGCCTACAATGAGAAGGTATCTGCAAACAAATATCTGTCATTCTATTGTACAGAGAAGCCAAATCTTCTCCTTCATACATCCTTATGTCAAGAAATGCATCCAAGGGGGAAATTTTACATTCTGATTCTGTGATGGATCCTAAGCTTTGAGTATACTCACCTTCTATTGGATACATTGCTTGATCAATTCCTCTATACTTATCAGAAAAACAATCATTGGACTCAACATTGACATTGTTCCTATACCGCTCCATGATATCAATAAATTTATTCACTACATCAAAGGTATGCCACTTATCTGGCCAATAAAATGATTCTAGCTCTACTGCTCTTACGAACTACTCAACAAACATAGCCCTTGTAGGCCTATAGTGAGAAGGTAATTGCATACAAATTTCTCTCATTCTATTGTACAGAGAAGTGAAATCTTCTCCATCATACCCCCTTATGTCAAGAAAAGCACCCCAAAGATTTTTGAAATATTTATCATCTCTAGATTGTTGGTTCTGATACATACCTTGTTGCAGATTTTGGCTGATATCTCCAAGTGAATCCGAATTGTGCTACCCTTGACATTGATCACATTGAAATTCTTGATAAATTGCCAATTGCATTTGACATTGATCACGTTGGCATTGTACTTGACACTGATCACATTGGAATCTTAATAACTTGCCAATATTTGTCCAAGAGGGACTAGATAAGCATTTTCTTGCTTCTTCTGTGCATGATATGTACTACCTTCATTGTAGAAATTTCTCATTGTACTATCAGGCATCTGAGGGGCCCAATATCTTCCTGCATCTATGTATTCATTCTGGTCTAGTTACATCTTTTTATTTTTCAATTCTTCCATTCTTCTTATCAACTGTTGCTTTTCAAAATATTCTTTCGTTCCATACACAAATTCCATTCTTCATCAATTTTTTTAAGAGTCGCCACCTACTTTTCCAAAAGTAGGAAAATGATTATTTCTAATCTTTTTCCCAGTGGAATCACCCTTTCTGAAACTTCTCAATTAACAACTTCTTCTTCAATGAATCTATATGATGGTCTTCAACCAAATTTTTTGATGTAATCCCCAGCAGAGTCGCCAATTTGTTAGCTCTCAAAAATGTAGGCAAGATGCCTCCAGAGGCTACCAATCTCTTGATATGCTTCAGGGTAACAAACAATGTCAAAAATCTTTCAACCTTCTACTCTTCAGGTGCTATCAAACCCAGGTGGGTGTACCTATCTGAAGCATACTTGACTTATGATTATCTTTCTTGCACAATGATTTGTCCACAATGGTAGATGGTAGTGAACAAATTAAACCAAACATGATAGCAATAACAAAATCAATCTTCTTATCTAAATCCTAAAATTCTTAATAAATAGATGTAAAGAAACTGAATGAATCAAATGATGAAATGCAGAGACCAATGCCTTGTTGGGTATGCGGAGTCAAATGAAATAGAAGCAGGCAACTTATTCTAGCAGAATCTCAAATTGTTAGCATATGATCTGTTTGTAACTTGTATAAACATGCAAGATTATGACTACTAAGCTCTACTTTGATAATCTAGGCTAACCTTCCTGATTACTATGATCAACCAAAAGGATTTAATATCTACTTGAGAGAACCAGTTAATTAATCACACAAATACATCAAATGTGCACTGATAAACTGAAAGTAAACTTGTTACATAAATTTAAACAACAAAAAATAATCAACTTGGAGACAACTTAGCAATTCTTTTCAATAAAATTAATAGACAATTGACACCAAAGATAACCTGCCACATCAATTAACTTTCATTGAAATCGCCATTTGAAAACATGCACATAGCCTCTGTTCTGAGAAATTTATTCTATTGTAGCCATCTAACTACCTATTGTAATCTCCTAAAATCTGATGATGATAATACATTTGAGAGTGCATATTTATACATATACATCAGGTAATATATTGCATCTAAATTCATGTCAGCCAACCGTAGAAATCAGGTTCAATTCATGTCGGCCTACAACTGCATTAAGAAATCTTCATGTCAGCCACAGTGTATGAGTTTTTTAATCATTCGCCGAGTAGTCACAAAGACATCCCTGCAGGTATGCTGAAGGCAACAATATCGTCAATCGCTTCTGCTATTCATTTCACTTTTGCCTTGACCTCACGATGTTGGGGAGACATCTCAAAGATTATGTTATGTTTCACCAAAAGTCTCGTGGTTAAATTTGTCATTATGACCTATCACTCTCAGGGAGATATCATATCAAAAACCTTTTGTCACACTAAGAGCATTTTCCTGTTATGTTTGTTTCAGTCACTAAAACACAAGAATCCTCATACCAAAATGCTCCTTTTTTTCCTTCCTTGTCTCCATAACCTTATAATATCGAGAAGACCTCATATAGATCACAATATGTTGCACCGAAAATCATTATCCATTTTGAGTCGCTGAGACAAGATCATACTCTTGCCGAGATGTATCATTCATTCACCTTCGCCAAGGCAATGCAAAGTCGGGGAGAGGTTATATAGACTATCCTTTGTTTCACCAAAATCCCAGAGTTTACTTTAGATCACCAAGAGAATGACAATCTCACACTGACATAAACCATCTATCCCATGTTTGTCGCTGTAACTTGCAACTATCGAGGAGACCTCACGTAGACAATATTATATCACACGAAAAACCATCCAAGCCCACACCTGTTCACCAAGACGACACAGATCTCATGCCGAAATCCATTCATTAAACATTGTCGGCAAGACTCGACGGGCCTGCCAAGACCATACTCTGAAGCTCATAAGTCATACCAAAGTGAAACCTTAATGCACTTGTTTGTGAGACCAAAAGAGTTTGCTATGACCATATAACGATGCCACAACTCCTTCCAATGTATCCTCATTCAAGCCAATTGGTGAGACAAAAAGTACTCAGTGAAGCAATACACCAAAGACCAAACTCACGCCGAAAGTGTGTATCCTCAGTTGCCGAGACCGCATGAAAGTCTTGCCGAAAGTGGCTAGTAAATAAACTCCAATCGCCATGTCAAAAGAAACGTCTTGCCAATAGGCAATAGATGTTTGCAAGCAGGAAAACGGATTGGGGAGACCCCAATATTGTCACGCCAATATAGACTATAATGTGAAAAATGCATGACATGAGTGAATCAAAGGGGCAATATGGCAAGATATGGGCAGAAAGTGTTCAAGATGGAACTTATTTGGAAAAATATGAATGGAAAACCTACGAAAATATCAATTTTTTACAGTTGTAACAAGCCCCTTATCCTTATAAATATTATGAACTCAAATGCCACTAGGGATAGAAATTCCTAGGTTTGAGAAATACGGAGGTAAAGGAGATCCTATTCACCATGTCAATGCTTATAGAGCTTTATGTATTGATTTTATCCTTGATGATAAACTCTTAGCCAAAAATTTTCCTAGGACCCTGAAAGACACTGCATTAGAGTGGTTTTCAAACCTACCTAATCATTCCATTTGATCATTTAATGAGCTTGTGGATGCTTTAATAAGTCACTTCCAAGTTCATATGAACCCTACAAAGACAATAACCAACCTAATGCATTGTAGACAAAATGCTGATGAGAAAGTCACTAATTTTATTTTATGTTATCAGTCATTGTATGCTCAAGTGGATATTAAAATTCCTAATTCACATCTACAGAATATTTTTATCAAAACATTTACACAAAAACCTTCAGGATAAGTTAACTATGATGAAATACCCTTCATTCATGCACTTATGCACAACCCTGTGTGAGTACCATAAATTGGTTTCAAGTTGTGATTCAAAATCCACTTCTAACCTAGCTAAAAAGCCTAAGCACAACAATCAAACCAACAATCAAAATATTCACAAACCAAATAGATGCCTTTTATAGTTAAATCTACCTCCTCAACCACAACCAAACCCACCTGTTCCAAGTAATGTGGCAGGTGTTAAAGAAGTTGTTCCTTATACGTATGGGGACCCTAAGAGATAATTTACTCCCTTACCTGATACTCTCAGTAATACAATGAACTAATTGCTCCATCAACAAATGATCACTTTGCTTATTGTCAAACCACTTGATACCACCAAACCTTTACCACCCACCTTTAAACCTAATTCTTATTTCCATTTTCATTTCCAAAATGGCCATGACATTGAACAATGTAAGTGTCTCAAACACTTAGTTCAAGACCTCATTGATTCAGGTTGTTTGTCCATTGTGGGTGTTAATGATCAAGGTAATAAATCTATTGTACCCCCTAACCAAAATTTACAAATCTTTACCAATCCCATGCCTAAACACAATATTTCATTTTTCAAGGCAAGTGAACCTTCAAGCCCTCAAGTCATGAACATTAATACAAATAGTGAACAACATGATGTAACTCCAAATGTTACCCAAGTTAATCCTATGGATGAACTTGTGGGTGTGATAGACATTATCCCTCGTAAGGGCCCAACCATCAAAAATATTGATATCACTTTTCCTTCTAAAGATATACTTCAAAAAATTCCTGATTGTCCTCTTTACATAGCCATTAGAATCTATGATAAGCTCACCAATGGGATATTAATAGATCCTTTCTATGGTGAGAATGTGATCACAAAATAGTTTCTAGAATTACACAATCTATATCAAGATGATTATAACAAACCAACTGCATGGATTAAAATCCATATTGGTTTTGCGTTCCCTATGATCGGATCAATTATACTCCCCTTACAAATAGGACCCAAAACTTTGGAGGTAACATTTTCAATTATTCCACAATCAAATAAATTTTGTTTATGGCTAGGCCACCCATGGCTGCACTCAATGAAAGAGGTCCCATCAGTTGTTCACAAATGTTTGAAGTTTCCACATGATAATGAAATATTTACCATACACCATAGTGGATTTCATCCATTATCATCTAAAGGTAATTTTTCTTTAGAAGCCTTCTGGCCCACACCTATGGAACCCATCAACCCCTATAAAGATTTATTTTTCATAACTTATGAAAAATTCAAAGCCAAACACATAGCCAAATTGTCTCTTCATAACATGTCCATGTCAACTTCTGCTCCTCCTATCTTAGATTAAACCATGCTTCAACTTGAGTCAAACATCAAACAAACCATACAACATCATTAACAACCACCCCTAGACACTTATGCACCATTGTTTAAATGACCAAGTGAAAATGAAACCAATCTTGTGATACCTCCTCAAATTAATCAAGTGTATAAAGCTAAAGAGAAAGTGGTTGAACCATCTTATTTGGTTTCTTTTGTTCTTCCTACTCCAGAAGCAAAGAAACCTATTATGGATCAATCTACTCTTACACCTCAACAAAGTCAAAATTAAATTAAATGCAACCGCTATGCTAGGGAGCGTAAGCGTCATCGTTGTCTCCTTGCTCATCAGTCTTGAATGGAAGAAAATAAAGAAACCTAACCTCCACCTTTGAAAAAAGTAATAGATTATCACCCTCCTTCTCCTAACCCACCACATGATAGTTCAACCCAATATTCACAACAAAATGAACCAATCCAATAGCCACAATTTTTGATACACCCTTCCTTGGAAATCACTCTTTGTCCTCCCATTGTCATCAATCTTGATGATGATGATGATGATGCGGAGATCAAAAATATAGATGAAGAAGTGCGTAATGATTTAGACTCTTTATTTTCATGTACCATGAGCCTAACTGATAAATCTTCTCAACCATGTGAGGAACATGGTGCATCTCCTAGTTAAACACTTGCAATTCTTCCTTTGGACAGTAAATTTTATTGGGAGGCGAATGACTTGTTAGATGGTTGACTTGCATTCTCCTTACTAGTCTTTTTGCATTTATTTTCCTTTCTCTTTTTATTTCATCTTGATTTCATGTTTGTATCATGTTCCCCTGTATCATATGTTGGATGTTTTCTCTCTCATCATACACTTCTTCTATTTTTACCTCTCTTCTTCTATATGTCATACATTATCTTTTTCATTTTGTGTTTTCCTTTTGGGGATGATGTAAAGCATTGAGACACCATATGTCTCTTCCATTTTGACCCAATCAAACCCTTTTCCTTTTTACTTTTCCCATTTCTTGTGTTTTTCATTTTGAGGATGACGCAAGGAATCAATACTGCAATGTCTCCTTCATGTTGACACAAAATATTTTTCTTTTCATTTTCCTTTTGGTTGTGTTTTCCTCTTGGGGATGATGGAAAGTGTTGAGACCACAATGTCTCTTCCGTGTTGACCCAAAATGGACTTTATTGTTCTTTTATTTTTGCTCTCTCTTTGTGTCATTATTCCAAGTGCTTTAGGGAATGATGATAGTTCCAAGCTCCTTACAAAACATTGTAGCAATGAACATACTGACCCCAAATCCATATATTCCTTATGTGTTTGGTGTGTTCTTTTCTTGGTGGCATCCTCCTTTTCTTTTGTTTTCTTTTTATTTGACATGACACAACGTAACTTCAAAACATATGACTTGGCATAGGGCTTTCCAATATGGCTCTCATGTCTTTTTTTCCTCTTGCATCTTCTTTCCTTTTCTACTTTAAATTAATTTCTCACAAAATGATGTGTAGCAATTCCTTTAACGTGGGGGGAATACATTACCATATTTCATTTACGTTTTTGGTTCTTAGTGCAGCCTTATCATTTCATACGATGTATTTGTCACTTTGTGGATGGAATTGGGGATGATGTCCTTAATAAGTATAAGTTATCTTAGCATATTACATTCCTCTTGGTGGTATAATGCAATGCATTGCATCCTCTATGTTGTGAATATTTTATTCTTTGATTGGTCCTCTCTTGGAAAAATTAGACACAATTTTCCCTAAGTGACAGACCTTGCATGAACATAACAAGACTCCTTTAAACATCTTTAACATTTAACATTTAACATTTTTTCCACTTTGCATAATGCAACTTGCATGCTTGTGGTACCCTTTGTATTTGTTCATGATTTCTAAGCATACAAAGCTTTGCTTGTCTCATGAAGCACGAAGTGACGTTTTCATTTGTGACACCTTGTTAAAGTTATCAGGAGGTATAACTTTGATATGGTTGAGTGGAAAACCCACTTAGCAACACAAATTTTCCCATAGCCACCTTCGTGTTTGTAAGTGCATACCAACTAGAGTACATGTATTTCACCTTATGGTTCCTCTCACCCGATGGACTACCATGAGTTCTATTACCCCAAAGTGAGTATACATTCTCCTTTTCAAACAACCAACCTAGATCTAATCCAGAACTAATTGGACAGATGATCGAAGCTTCATTTGATTCTATCATTTCAACACTTGTGTATTCCTTTGTTCTTATACTTAGTTTTTCATGGGATCTTCATCCTAGGGGCTTGATCATCCCTCTTGTTTTTTGTCATTCCATCTTGCTAGCATAAGTGCATTTGAACCCTCCTCTCAATGTTCATGGCTACTTTAGTGTGAGTTTGAAGCAGGTTCATCCTTTCACTAAAGTGGGGGCTAAATGTGTAATAGAAAAATGGCCCCTTGTCATTTTCATGGACTTTTAGGTCTTGTTTCACAATGTTTGGTCTATTTTTCTCTGATTTTATATTGTAATGTGGCTTGAATATGCATATTTATGTACTAAAATTCAAATAATGATGTCTTGTGAAGGTTTTGTCAAGTGTTGTAAAACATTTATACACTCTTCTAGACTTTATTCATTACAATTCACCTAAAAATCACCTTTTCATCACTAAACAAGTCCTATTTTGAAGTGTTGTAAAGTCTTGTAACAAGATTTGACACTTTTCTAGGCATAATTTCACTATTTACATCTTTCTTATGCTTTCTTTGACCCCTTTATGTCCTTATAAGCTATAATTAAGTGTATTTTTTAATTTAAACCTGATAAATAATATTAAATGTGACTTAATTCCAGACACCCATTTTTAGGTCCTAGGTGGAACCCATTTGCCATGGGTGGTGGATGAGTGCCCCTTGGCTCCAAATTCAAAATATTTTAAAATTCCTTTCAGGTTTTTATTCAAAATCACTTGATGTCACCATGTGATGAGGTATTAATGGGTTACTAAGGCACAAGATTGTATAAATAAGTTATTTTCACATCATTTTACATCTCCTACAATCACATATCACATCCAAGCAATCTTTTTATTCACTCAGGCATTCAAGCACTTTACAACATCAAATCAAGAATTTTTGAAGAATCCATTGGCATATCTTTAGATTTTATTCAATAAGGGTTTGGTAAGTTAATATAATTTGCATGTTATTTATTTATCATTCTCTTTCATTTCATTATTTCATTAAGGGTTTGATTACCAAAGTGTGGTTTGACCAAGGAAAACCCTTATTTGCTAACCCTCAAACATTTTCCCCCTCTTGCTTGTGTGTTTGTAGACTTTTGTGTGCATATTTAATGAGTATCTAGGTGTTTCAGGTAAAATCAACCATATTTCAAGCTTGGAGAAGGTATTATGTCCATTTCCTATAGAATTGACTTCGACAACCCGACAAGTAGACATGCTCAGATCTAGTGTTGCAAAGTTGTCTCCTAAATTCTCAAAATTTTGGGAGAGGACTGATTTGTCACCAGTGGTGAATGATTCCAACCTTAAGGATAGAAACCTAAAATCTATCAAATTTCATATCCTAACACTTAGAAACTGGTTCCTGACAGTCTTCATCAAAAGTAGGACTAATTTGCCACTTTGGGCGAATGAGTCCCACTAGTGAATTTCTATAATTCTAGATAGCATTCCAAACATTCTAGATTCTTCATCAAACTTCTAGGTGCACCACTGATTCAACTCATTTCTTTGTGTTATGTATCTATTTATTCCTATTTCATTTTTTGCATATCACATTGTGTTTTCCAACATAACATAATTCTTAAGTTTTTTATACATAATCAGTCATTTAGATCACTTAATTTCACTTAGTACATTTCATTTAGCTTAAGCAACATCATACATACCATAATTTGAATGAACCCTTTAGCATTTTTGGCCCTACTCTCTCCTTTTAGGTGAAAACCCCTAGAAGAGTTAAGGAGTCTTATGGTGCCAGAAAACGATGGTTCAAGTAGTAGTTGAGGTAAATCTATGTTTAATTTCTAAAATATAACCTAAGTATGCTCATGAAGCATGTTAAGATGAGAGTTGGGTTAGAGTTATGAAACAAGAGTTGCAACAAATAGAGAAGAATCAAACATGTGAATTGGTTCCTAGACCTATGAATAAGAATGTAAAAGGTTCACAATGGGTGTTCAAGAATAAGTTGAATGAAAATGATGAAGATATAAGAAAGAAAGAAAGAATTGTATGCAAGGGATACTCACAAGTTGAAGGTATAGAATTTGAAGAGACATTTTCCCCTATGGCTAGAATAGAAGCTATTATGATATTTTTGGAATTTTATGCCCACAAGGACTTCAATGTATATTAGATGGATGTCAAGTTAGCATTTTTGAATGGTGAATTGGAGGAATAAGTATCCATGAAACAACCTGAAGGATTTCAGTTATCAGACAAACTGGATATGATTTGTAAGTTAAAGAAGGCATTGTATGGATTAAAGCGAGCTCCTGGAGCATAGTACGTAAGATTGGATAGATACCTATGTGAACCCCTAATCCGAATACCTGCAAAACAATTAGAAAAAACACATTAGATTATAAAATGCAAGAAAGAGTAAGAATTCCTCAAGATATTCATTTGAATAGCAAAAGAGATAGAATATGAAATGAAGAACACAATAAATTTTATAAGCATATCAAATCCTATTATAAAGAAAACAAACTCCTAATCTCTTGAGGGAATTGGTGCCAATTTGATGTGAAAATTGGCCCTTTCCCAATTCCTATGATGCAAGATTGTTGAATGTTGATGAATGATCCACTTTGTTGATGCTTGATGGTGAGTGCTGTAATGGAAAATTTTGCATAACCTAGTTAAGATTCAATAATAATGGATGAGGATTGCTAATGATTTGAGCATGTACCTAACTTTACTCAAATTGTGGATGCCAAAATGAATAGATTAACCTCTTATTTATAGATTGAAAAGTTGAAAGCATGCCCAAAATAGAGCAATGTGGGACTAATAATTAGCCAATGGTAAAGTGCCACTTGCCAACTTGTGAATGGAGGAAGCTTGAGCACATTTTGATCAATGTGAAATTTTGAAATTTGAATTTGATAAGATGACATGTTTAGGGGGGATGAAAGATGAGTTAAATTCCAAGTGGGAGACATGTAAGAGACAATGTAAGAGCTTTAAATGCTTTGTTGGATAGACAAGTCATTTTTGGGGGAGATTTCAAACTTGGAGGAATATTCCCACTTGGATGCCTTTTTGAATGAAAATAGATGATTTATAAAACAATTAAATTGATTTTCATGTGCAAGTTGCAAAATATAGAGGATTTGATGGATTAAGACTAAGATTAATCAGGATTTGATTAATTTAAAGAAGATTAGTTGATTTGATCATTTTGACTTAGATTTTAGGATTTAAATAACCCAAAATGAGAAAAGAATGATTTAGACTTAGTTAAATAAATGTTTTTGATTTATTTAACCAAAAATGGGGTGATGTTAGATTAAATTAGATAAATGTTTGATTTATTTAATCTAACTAGATCAACTTTAGAGATTTAATCAAATAATATGGATTATTTAATTAAATAAAGATAGGAAGATGAAACAACCTAGCTAATTACTTAGAGACAATGAGATAATTAAATCGAGGGATTTATTTAATTAAAAGGGGAATTATGATGACTTTAATCAAATAAGGATATTCGATTAAATGGTTAGACAAAGGGATAATTTAGGATGAAGCGATGTTAGTAGATCTTGATCGAGTGTATGTACATTTTAGGTGTCTAGATTTTTCCCCTCTTTGAAGCAATGCACTTGTTGCGTTGGTTCAAAGAATAATATTGTTGAGATCAAATTTCAAAAATTCTCTATTTTTGTCAGATGCCCCACTATTTCCCCAGCGAAAATAATTACGCCGGTATACTACCCCCTCGAGAGATTGGGCAAAGAGGTCTGATTTGAGGGTCAATCTCTCAATAAAGAGGTTCAAGATTAGTTCAACTCGAATATTTGATGTAGACAGATTGGATGATGTAGAAAATCATCAACCATGGGTAGCCTCATGCCTATTTTGATATATTACACCCACTTGATCCTAATTTGTACCATGATAGTTACATTTTTGATGATATAAATGAGATGATTATGATGTTTATATGTGATGGATGATATGATGATGAATTGATGATTATGAAAATAGATGATAAATGTATGGTTTATGAGATGTTTAGAATAACTAATCTATATTATGCAATGATAGGGATGAATGCATGTGGTATGATTAATGTTTTCTATATGGTATTATATGCATTATGTAGTATGCTGATGGTTTGTGGATGCAATGGTGATGATTTATGATTAACTGTCATGGTACCATGTTAGTGTGAAAAGAAAGAGATAGAAGAAAACAAGATATTCCAACAAGACATGAGATGATGTTGATGATTACTTGCCAAGGAGTTGAGATTTTCAAAGGGCCAATTACCTTATGTTTGATAACACATGTAGGCACGATGCATCAGGTTATAAAGAACTAGGATGGCATTGTACCTCATATGATGGACTTTGAATTGAAAAAAAATTAGAAGTATTCTTGTTCACACTTGACATATGAAAACCTTGCTAGTATGTACCTAAAAAAGCAAGTATTCGCCAAGTTATATTACAAGAACATCCAACAAGCACAACAGTTAAAAAGATAATGATCATTTCCCCATTCCTATTTCTCTAAATCCCTTCATTGGGGACATCATTGAGAGGTCATTGGAATGAGCGCAATAAGATAAATCAAAAGAAAAGATCAAGTAAACAAACAAGCCAATGTTCTTCATACCCTTAGCCAAAGGGATGTGTTTTGATAGGATAAAAATCCAAGGTGATATCCAAAATGATGCCCATTGTCGGAATGATATATCCTAGGACATGCATTGCATAGAATGATGATGGTTTGATAAGTTGTTTGATAGTATTTTGATATAAAGTTGATTGACATGTTTGTGAATGATCAAGAGTTTTATTTTGTGGTTAAATTTTTGAAGTTTGCTTTTGATTTTATGTTTGAAGCTTGATTTTGCTGATTGTTGTACTTGTTTCTATTTGTTTTTCCAAAGGGTGAGTGTGATGGTTGATTTATTATGGATGATTGATTATTGTGGGTGAAAGCGAGATGGGATGGATGAATTTTTTCAAATATTAGGATGTTTTTATGTTTTGAAATGTTTAGAGGTTATTTTTGGGTTTTCTAATTTTATCACTATTTTTTTTTATTTTTCAAATTTTTTGAATGTTTTTGGGGTTTTTCGAGATTTTATGATTTTTTTTGGATTTTTTGTCTTAGGGGCTGATCAAAGATTAGCCTTGCCTACTTTTAAGCTCAGAGACGATGTAGTTCAAATAACATGTTTTTGATATTTTTTGAATTTTGAGTCTTTGGATTTTTCACATGATTTTGATGATTCAAATATGGATGTGTGATGATATCAGTGATCTGCTTGGGATTTTGTTGAAAACCAAGCTAAGGTTGATTGATCAAATTGATGGATTGATGATGATAACATTGCTGAAGATACACAAGAATGCAAGGATGGTGTTAAGCAACACAAGGATTGGGATGGATATCCCAAGATGATGAGTGATTGATTAGATTTGATTGATTAGGATTGATGGAGCTTGATTTGGAACAAAAGATGTTTTTGGATGATTTCATGTGACGTTTGAAGTGAAAATTAGATGCAACTGATAGTGATTACTTGGATTGATGTTCGATGAAAGATGAAGCTTGGTAAGGAACATTTTTTCGTCAAAATGTGCCATGGGCTAGTGATTTGGAATCTTTCTCACAAATGTTTTGACCAATTTGATTTCATGTTTTCCAATGTTTAGATCACCACATAAGTTGGGGGATATAGATCAAGATTTATTCTTGAAGCAAGGTGTACATATCTACCCCCAATGTCTAGCAATGTATGAACTGCCATGGGTGGATGCTTGGATAGGTGTATAGATTAAGGGATATGGATTATCTTGTGATAAGTTAAGGTGTTCAGATAAAGAATGATCATTTGGATAATGCTTCATGGCTCAAATAATGCTGGGTAGGATAAGATCAATGAAAATGACCCATGCCAAGATGTTTACCATAAGCATGTGTAAAGTGTGCTCCAAACTTTTTCAAGATCAATATAATTTGGACTATGGATGCAGATGGATGCAGATGGATTGGATAAATGGTTCATGGATAAATTGATTTATTATGGATAAGATGGATGGAATGCCAAATTTATTATGGATGGGATGAGATGCTTTCACTTGAAGTGGCACATGTAGATGCTCGATTTTGCACATGAAACCTATTTGCCAGGTTTTCATCATGGTACCTGTCCAAAGCGCAACCGTAGTGGTTTTCACTAGAGGGTGATTTTTTTCTTTACTATTTTTAATCCTTTTTCTGATTTTTTTTGGATTTTTTTTTTTTTTGGAAAGATTTTAAGCTCATGCCGAATCACAAGGTGTCACTGATGTAGATGCCCCTATCATAATCTGCCATCGATATCCTGCTTGAAGAATTTGCTTTGCTAAGATACATGGACTTGAATGCAACTTTTGGGATTGTTGATCTGCTTTATTGATATCAGGGTTAACTCCATCCCTATGTGCAGTTACGGGACATAATAACCCAGCCAAAATAACCCTCGACAGAATAACCCGGTCATAATAACCCAGGGACAAAATAACCTAGGGTGATAATAACCCAAGCCAAAATAACCCGTGGTCAGAATAACCCATGGACAAAATATCCCCATAAGAATATAGAGAAAAGAAAACAAAATTTATAAATTACATGTATGTTGCTAAAAAATCTTTATTATTCAAAATTTCAATTTAAGTGTCAAATTATGAGCAATTCCTCTTATATAATCTAAAATGTTATGGTTGTTATAACCATCAACCAATATTTTTAGTGTTTTTTTGAGTTCACAGTATTTTTTCCTGCTTGGTTGCCTAGTGTATCCAACCATATATTTCTCTATTCTATTCTCATGGAGACTCTATTCTTTTTCTAGACTAAGTTGTGCAATGCTTGAATCAATTCACTAAATCCTCTGTGTCATCCCCCAATAGTATTATTGGTTATGGGAAGATCATCTTGAGTAGCTGAATAGCAATTTGACATTGTTATTGGAAACTTGGGTGATTGTTTGTTGCCTCTTCTAGTTAGTCTGCCAATCCATGTGTCTTAAAAATAATCAACTTATTCCCACGAAATTGCCTTTATTTTTATAATTATTTACCATTTTATAGGTTATTTAAGCATATTAAAGATGTTTTAAGGCTATTTTAGGGGTATATAATGGATATATGGTCTAAAACTGACCTAAATAGCCTCTATGGTGGTTCAAAATCATATTTATAATTTATTTTGTCATTTCTAGTTTACTAGCTTGATCTAAAATGACCATGGGTTATTTTGACCACGGGTTATTTTGTCCATGGGTTATTATGACCCTGAGTTATTTTCTCCTTGGGTTATTTTGGTTAGGTTATTCTGTCCAGGGTTATTTTGGCCGGGTTATTATGTTCTGATACCCTGTGTGCACATCGCAATAGAATGCCTTCAAAATCCTTATGATGAAGGGTCGTTGCCAATACATGGTAAATTTGAGAATTGTATATCATGTGTGGAGGCATGGATGGAGTGTGTTTAGGGATAAGAGATGGATTGGTTGATAGTTTGGAACCTTTGACTCTCCAAACTTGGGAAGATGAACAATGATGGGTGGTTATGGAAGTGTGTGTGGAATCAGGACTAATTGTTTGATACACTTTGTACATTACTTGAAAAGCTTGTTTTTGCTTTTGTGGACATCTTTGATGGATACTTTTCCCTTTTTTATTTTTCCCCATAGTTTCTTTGACTAATGGAGTTTGATAGGGATAATCTTTCTTTGTATTCTTTGGTATCCATGTGTATTTTATTTGTCCATTATTCTTCTTTCCTTCTTTTTCATTGATAATTTTCTTTTTTCTTTGATTCAAATATTTCTTTTGATGTTGGTCCCAATTCATGGATGGGGTGATGGGTGGATGAAGATTCATGACGTGGCTAGTTGTAGTATTGGAACTTGTTTCATCATAAGGAGTCTTTGTGCTCCCTATGTTGACAATTGCTTGAGACGTAATTTCCCCTAGTATGGTGGTAGTAGCACCTTTTTTCTTTGATTATGCCTATTTTGAGATGTCTTGTTTATTAAGCATGATCTACTAAATGACCATTGCAAATGATGTTATTTTCATTTGCTGCTCTGCTAACTTCAGAATGTCCTATTTTTTTGACATGTTTCCTTGAGTGGATAATGTTGGATATCTTTATACATAATGTCCTCAGTCTAAATTTGGAATATATTTGATCTTGATGTGGACAACTCAGTTTGACTATAGGAATCAATAACCTGCTCTTTTTGTGTAATAATATTAGGAGTAAAGGAATCCTATTTTGAATGAAGATCATCTACATGTCCATCCAAAGAAAGCATCTCATGGGTAGATGGAGTATGTGCTATGTGGATATGATCATCATTTGTGACATCTTCTATAGATAGGAGAGTGTCCATACAAATTCTTGATCTTGAATGATTTCAGAATTTCTTTTGACATGCTTTGGATCAAGTTCTTAACATGGGTCAATTTCAAAGGATGGATTGCATACAAAGGGTTCTTGGATATCTTCATTAGTCATAGGAAGTGGCTCACTATCCTCTTGATCTTTGAGTGAATTTGGATCAAGTGTTGAGTTAAATATTAATTCAATATCGGCAATCATGAGGTCAAAGGATGTCAATATGTCTTGGAAAGGACCATTGTTCAACTTTGGTGAGAGATATTGATCACGCTTTAGAATAAATTTTTGAGATATGTCCTCTAACTCATTAGGTGATGTAGAGACATATTTCAACATCATCATTGGTCGATGGATCATTGATTATAGGATCAAATAATGTTAACCCTCCTTGAAATGGATCATTTTTGGATATTGTTGAAGGATTCTTATCATGATCAAAAAGTGACTCTTGATGTATGTTGATTTGATCTTTAGATGAGGTAGAAACATCTTTCATGTGCTTGTTGATGGATAGGTCTTGATCATGTGATTGTTGAATTGGATTGATACATGGAGTCATTAAATTTTGTTGGGATTTTGAACAACATTTTCTTGTTGGGCTTGGTATTGGGCTTGAGCAACTTGCACAGCTTGTTGAACAGCTAGTTGTCTAGCTTGTCAGTTTTGATTTTGTTGGAGTTCCTTCTAATAAGTAGCTTGCTGAGCGACTTGTAACACAATGTTGTATTGGTTTGATGTGTTTGGTTTGGGTTTTGGTGGTGGCAAAGGTGGTTTTGGAATAGTGCTTGTTGTGTTGGTAAGAGGTACCATCGTATTGATGATTGGGATTTGGTTGGTGGATGGTGTGATCGATATGGTTAGTCCTTGAGAGACCATGTTTTGAGGGATGATAGATGATGTGTTGGTTGCTTGTGCTATGGGGATGGTTGCCATCTATTGTTGCGATATTGATGGTAAGGGGGGATTATTTGGTATGATGCCTTGATTGATGGTTGGGGGGATGTTTTGGATGAGTGGTGGTAGTGAAGGTAGCCCCAAACCAAGAGGTGATACAAATGTTAATGGAAAGGGTGGGAGTGGTGGGAGAGTAAGTGGTGTGCTCCCTTGGGGAAATGATGACGTTTGATAAAAAAATGCCCCCTAGTCCAAATAGGTCACCTTCTCCTTGTGAGGTCATGGGGAGAGAGGTTTGTGGTGTTGCATTAAATGATGATGATGATGGGTCATTATGAAAGGTGAGGGGGACATATGGGTGTGATGGATTTTGCACAATTTTTTTGTGATATGCAAACATATCTATCCAAAAGTTTACCAAGTGTGGATTTGAAATGCTCATGTTTGGTATAATTGTACTTTGTATATTCTCATTTGGCATGTATGGATTTGGTTGGATAATGTTGTTTTGTCGAAGACTCATGCATTGAGTATTTGATTGATAGATTTGTAAATTTGGACTTGGATTTAAATCTACTATCAGAAAAAGTGTTACAAGATTTAGATTGGGTATACTCACTTTTTTTGTACAATTGAGGTTTGTAGGAGATAATGATACCATGTATGGATTATATAAATGTGAGTTTTGAAAATCAATTGGCATTGTAGGGCTTTGATAATTTGGTTGGTTTAGACTGCTTATAATGTATGTATCAAGTTTATATTCCATGTTCTTCTTCTGTTTTGAATTTGTTGCAAAAGTGACCTCTAAGGTGTTTACAACCAATGATGAGATGAAGGATGAAAGAGGTGAATGATATGGGTGTTTTTTTTCTTAGGAACTTTGGTTGAATGCTAGACTTTAGGATTTTATTTTGATTAGTTTTGATTGGATAATGAACTTGTAAACCATAAGATGTTGGATGTGATATTTAGGATAAACTTGTTTAAAGGTGTGGTAATTTAACTAGAGATGAGAAATGATGCATTCCCATACTCCTAATTAAACAAGGTAATGTTGATTTGGTTTAAGAATGTACCCAAGTCTATATAATGATGTTTCCAAAGCTACAAAGTTGCTTGTGGGATGGGATGATAAATGTTTGAAATGGATGAAGTGTTTTATTTTGATCCTAAATGAACCTAAGAAGGATTTGTTTACAAGGCCAAGGTTTTTAAGAACATACTTTTCCCTTCAAACCAAGAGATCAATGTTTACTCAAAATACCATAAGACAAAAGATGCACAATCACATGTGTGGGGTTCAATTTATTTCATCTTGATTAGTGAATTTATTTTACCACAAAAACTTTCTTGATTAGATTTTAAAACTAAACGTCCAATGTCCTAACTTCTTTTCAGCCCACAAAGTGCAGATGTGGAATTCAAGGAAATCAAGGCAATGGTTACCAAATGTTGACCTTGGTAGAAGCAAATTAAGATGTCAACCCGATTACTTAGAAACCTCTAAGGACATAATCCCTAGGGTATGCAATAGTTCTTGGGTTTTTTCAAAGGTATTTGTTGTAACTAAGGGGTTTGAAGTTTTGATGATGATTTTAAGTGTTTGTCTCCAAATGTTTTCAAACAAGTAAAGTGTTTTAACTCACTAGCAATATAACATCCTAGCTCAATTGGTACATTTTTCTTGGTGGGCTTGCCTCATGCCCTTCGTAGTAGAATAGATGATTTTACATGCAACCAAAGAAAAAACATAAAGGTATGTTAAGAATGAAGTCTTAACCTCTCTATTTTAATCAAGATTAGACATGGAAAGTAACTTCTTGGAATCTAAGGTCCAATGCACCACTTTGATAAACTTGTTGGATGGACTGGTTGGTTACTACAAACAAGGGTTTTAGTTCAGACTTTCCATTCATGGATATTGACCCATACGATGAGAGTCCCTTTTTAGATCCATCTCATTGGAGCCAACCATGTGATACTAGTGTTTATTCCAATACCCACATTTATATCCTGGTTGGAAATACTCTTGGCTTTAGAGTGCTACTGATTGAGTCGTTCCCTTGGGTGAGTAATTTTTCCCCAAGGCAGGCCCTCTAAGATAAACAAAAGAGAATAAACATATTCATAGTTTGATCGACCCTTGTTTAGAAACAAAGGGTGAACACATGCAATAAGTTCATTCACACTCGCACAAGATTTTGTTCAATTTTAAACCCAAAAATGAAGTGTGGAGGTGATTACTTTATCTCAACCTAAAACTAAAAAAAGGAATTTTGATTCTCACAATCACTATAAAGCACGAGAGAAGCACATACGTCATTTTTCAATGATGTTAGTTTAAGTAAGCCATCATGAAGAAAAATTTGCACTTGTTCATTTTAAGGCTACAAAGCAAATGTGAGTTCTTTTTAAAGCACCAAAGGACAAATGCGAGTTGTTTTGTTTGATTGTTAACCAAAAAAAAACTCTAGTAAGTTGTAGTCCTAATGTTCATTTTAAGCCTTTGAAAAAATTGAAAAGGTTATTTTTAAAAGCCCAAACAAAATTTAGTAGGTCCTAAAAGCTTGAAAGATAGCAAATCCTTAGAAAAAGGATTATAATTTCTTCCCAAAGTGTTTAAAAAGACTTCTTACAATGATGTGATAATGATTTTTCTTTGACTTCCATGCTCCCTTATCCTTCAAAACCTACAATTCAAGCTCTAAATTTCAAATGAATTCAAGAAACAATAAGATATGAGGGTTAGATAGATGATTGAGCATAAAAACCCTAAAAGTTAGATCGAGTTTCATTATGATTTGACATTAAATGAAAATTTGAACTCTATAAAAGCTGATAATAACCTACACCATTGGATATATTATGAAATTCTACCCCATTTAAAAAAAAAAGCTTCAAAAAATACCAAAAAATGACCAAGATATGGCCATTTTATGTTTGAATGAAAAACTAAGAAATTCCAGCAGCTCTGTTTGTGATGGCGGTTCTGTTTGATTTTGCAGCGGCGCTATATGGCAATGCTGGAGCTTCCAATGGTGTAGTTTGATTTTTGAGCAGTGCAGTTTGAATTTTTGAGTGGTTCTATATGGCAACCCTGGACTGTGAGCAGTTCTATTTGCTGTAAACACCAAAAACATCATTTTGAAAACCACAAAATTTTCTCAAAAAATGTGATTTGATCTTCCGATAGGCCTTCCTTCTAGTGCCAAATGTGCAAACCCCTAATTTGAATACCTACAAAAAAAATAAGAACAAACACATTAGATTATCAAATGCAAGCTAGAGTAAGGATTCCTCAAGAAATTCATTTGAATAGCAAAAGAGATAGAATATGAAATGAAGAACACCATAAAGTTTAAAAGCATATCAAATCCTATTCTAAAGAAAAAAAACTCATAATCTCTTGAGGGAA
This sequence comes from Sequoia sempervirens, assembly GCA_007258455.2. NCBI lineage: Eukaryota > Viridiplantae > Streptophyta > Pinopsida > Cupressales > Cupressaceae > Sequoia > Sequoia sempervirens. Next base: position 171,133,330 of record VDFB02000008.1, on the reverse strand, counting down.
TTGGTGCCAATTTGATATGAAAATTGGCCCTTTCCTAATTCCTATGATGCAAGACTGTTGAATGTTGATGAATGATCCACTTTGTTGATGCTTGATGGTGAGTGATCCAATGGAAAAATTTGCATAACCTAGTTAAGATTCAATAATAATGGATGAGGATTGCTAATGATTTGAGCATGGTAACTTTACTCAAATTGTGGATGCCAAAATGAATAGATTAACCTCTTATTTATAGATTGACAAGTTGAAAGCATGCCCAAAATAGAGCAATGTGGGACTAAGAGTTAGCCAATGGTAAAGTGCCAATTGTCAACTTGTGAATGGAGGAAGCTTGAGCACATTTTGATCAATGTGCAAGTTTAAAATTTGAATTTGATGAGATGACATGTTTAGGGGGGATGAAAGATGAGTTAAATGCCAAGTGGGAGACATGTAAGAGACAATGTAAGAGCTTTAAATACTTTGTTGGATGGACAAGTCATTTTGGAGAGATATTTCAAACTTTGAGGAATATTCCCACTTGGATGCCTTTTTTGAAAGAAAATAGATGATTTATAAAACAATTAAATTGACCTTTTTTTAGAAACCCATGATTAGATTTTCAAGCCAAAAGGACCTTCCACAGAAGAGAAAATCAAAAAAGAAAGAGAGGTTGCAAGAAAGATGTGCAACATAATATTCAAGAATTCAATTAATTACAAGATATTATTTGCTTTATAAAAGAAAAAATGCAAACCTAATCTTATCTTGAGCAACAAGATAGCTCGATAAGATAAAGATGAAATCCTAAAACTTAGGAATTAAATAATTACCTAAGTAAACTTATGCAAAGTGTAATTAATAATTAATTACACCAACACCCCCCCATAAGTGCAACTTAGGGAGAAACAAATAAAGCATCCACCTAAAACTAAGATGAATGCAAGAAAGCATGAATGGGTCCCAACAACAAGGCTTGATCAGGTACCCAACTACAAATGTAAAGATGAAATAGAGAAGGAAAACCCAGTGGGACAAAACCCCCTACAATGAGATGATTGCTGCAAGAAGCACTAGAAGATCACTGTGGAGTAACACTGGAACCACAATCTGACAAGCAAGGAAGGATACCTCCGTCTACAACTAAAACCAAAACCAGAATCATGATAATGTGATAGCAGACCTGATGCCATGGAACACTCGAAAACTCACAAACTGGAACAACCCTGGAATCTGTGAAGCAACAGTAGATGCGATGATGAAAAAATCTGGAAACCGTGTATCTCGATGCCAATGCCAAACTGAGAATGAAACTCTTCCATGGGAAGGAGTACCAAAAGAGACTCTAGAGCAATAACCACAAAAACATGGCCCTCAAATTGAGAAGAATCTGAACCAATGAGGATCAAGAAACGTAATCTCCCAACTGAAGTGTGAACTAATGAATCCGACATGTGTCAAGTTATAGTAAAAAATGTGGCCAAAAGAAACTAGGAGACCAGATAACCCATGCGAGTTGCCATCAAAACAAAATGAAATATGGTGATCAAAGTGAAAACTACACTCTAATCAGATTTATTATGCAAGAAACCCCCCTGAATGGAACTTTATCTCAGTTCATTTATTACAATAACCCGATGATTGTAAAAGGAAAGCATACTGACATGCATAAACAGAAAATATAAATAGACCTCAGATCTATGTAGAGGATTGAATCAGCTTTCCAACGCCACAAGAAAGACGAAAAATGGAGCACTGAGTTGAAAGATATGCCCTCCGAAGTGAAATCTGAACATCTGAATTCAACTGGAAAAAAATTCCATGAAATAGCAAAATTTCTAGAAATAGACTGTACCATCAGAAAATTCGGCTCACCAGCTTTTTGATGATATCTTGTTTAAAAAAAATTCCTTCGGGATAAAAAGTTATGATGAAATGAAAAAAATGTTTGTATGGGGGCAAATCAGGGTTTTCATAGGCTAAGTGGGCGCAAAAAAAAACCCCTTTCAGGCTAGTTGGTGGTCCCCCATGTGACCACAGGTGGGGCTGTGGTAAAAAGAGAGCCCGCTACCGGTGGTGGCGGTGGAGCTGAAGGCCGGCGGTGGCTGGGGCGGTTCCACCCCCATGGACAGAGCCCCCAATTGGTAATAGGATAGAGAGCGAAGGCAAAAGGGCTAGTGTGGTAGTGAAATCACCAACCGGTGGGAGATGCCGAAAAGTGTAGAAAATAGCATGCTAAGGAAGACTAAAAGGCCGGTGGGTGAAATGGGAAGTGGCCGACGGTGGAAACCAGTTGGGGACTTCGCTGGAGGAAAAAAAAGGGCAGTTGGAGGGTACGGTATAGTCGGTGGGGGCCGACAATGCTGCACACTGAGGTACAATAGTACCAAAGAATGCAGCATGGAAAAAATAAATCCCCCCTAAATATTTAAATAAAATGCCTCCAACATAAATTATTTTATGCCCAAAATTTTAATAAAGCCCGATTAAAATTATTTTACAGAATATATCAAAATATTTTTTTTCTGCAACTAAATCGTACCATGTACCTAGTGGGTCGTACGGCCTGCTGGGTAAATTTTTTTTTACCTCACGAATAGCTGATGCCGAACATAGGCATATTATATTTCATTTTTCATCTCTCGGACGCTCTGGATCTGATGGCGAGGTCTGATCTACCTGAAAATGCACCATAAATGTTGCAACTCCCAGATCTGATAGATCTTCAAACCCTCATAACTTTGGCATAAAATGTCGGATTTGGGCAAAATAAAAGTTGATCTTGACTTTTTCAATAGCCCTGGAATCGAAAATGAGCTCAAATTTCCTCCAACGTGTGCCGAAAGTAACCATGCAAGAACACCCAAATAGAGAGACAAACTCGAGGTATGAAACCCTCAAGGAATCCCGAACGAACTCTATGATGATTTTCTCAAAAATCTGAGAAGGGGTTGCAAATCAAGGCTCTGATACCATGTTAGAAACCCATGATCAGATTTGCAAGCCGAAAGGACCTTCCACAGAAGAGAAAATCAAAAAAGCAAGAGAGGTTGCAAGAAAGATGTGCAACATAATATTCAAGAATTCAATTAATTACAAGATATGATTTGCTTTATAAAAGCAAAAATGCAAACTTAATCTTATCTTGAGCAACAAGATAGCTCGATAAGATAAAGATGAAAGCCTAAAACTTAGGAATTAAATAATTGCCTAAGTAAACTTATGCAAAGTGTAATTAATAATTAATTACACCAACAATCTTCATGTGCAAGTTGCAAAATCTAGAGGATTTGATGGATTAAGACTAAGATTAATCAAGATTTGATCAATTTAAAGAAGATTAGCTGATTTGACCATTTTGACTTAGATTTTAGGATTTAAATAACCCAAAATGAGAAAAGAATGATTTAGACTTAGTTAAATAAATATTTTATATTTATTTAACCAAAAATGGGGTGATGTTAGATTAAATTAGATAAATGTTTGATTTATTTAATCTAATTAGATGAACTTTGGAGATTTAATCAAATAATATGGATTATTTAATTAAATAAAGATAAGAAGATGAAATGATCCAGCTAATTACATAGAGAAAATGATTTAATTAAATCAAGGGATTTATTTAATTAAAAGGGGGATTATGACAACTTTAATCAAATAAGGCAATTCGATTAAATGGTTAGACAGAGGGATAATTTAGGATGAAGAGATGTTAGCAGATCAAGATTGAGTGTTTGTACATTTTACATGTCTACAATACCTAACACAAGTATTTAACAAAGGCTCTGCTGATAGCAATATTTACTTTAAAGTGCAAGGTAACAAAATGTTGATAGTGGTAGTATATGTTGATGACATCATCTTTGGAGAAAATGAAGGAATGTGTAAAAGATTTGTAGAAGAAATGCAAAAGGAATTTGAAATATCCATGATTGGTGAGTTGAATTTCTTTCTTGGTCTTCAAGTAAATCAAACTGATAAGGGGGTATTTATTTTACAATCGAAATATGTGAAAGAGTTGTTGAAGAAGTTTGGAATGGATGAATACTAATCGGTAAGTACTCCTATGATGACCAGATGCAAGCTGAGTAAAGATGATGAATCTGCTAAAGCCAATCAGAGCAAATATAGATCTATGATTGGTGGGATATTGTATCTTACTGTTACTAGATTGGATATTATGCATGTAATATGCTTAGTTACTAGATTTCAAGCAGATCCTAAAGAGGCACATGCTACAACTATAAAGAGAATATTCAGATATCTTAAAGGTACACTAGATTATGTCTTATGGTATCCTAAGGGTGTTGATTTCACTTTGAGTGCTTATACCAATGTAGATTGGGCCGATTGTGTGGATGAGTAAAAGAGTACCAGTGGAAGTGATTTCTTTCTTGGTAGAAGATTGGTTTCATGTTTGAGTAAGAAATAGGACTCGGTTTCTTTATCCACTACAGAAACAAAATGTATTGCTGAGACATCCTACTACACATAGGTTTTGTGGATGGAGTAAACTTTGAAAGACATTGGAGTGATATGTGATGAACCTATTCCTATTTTTTGTGAAAATACAAGTGTTAGAAACATTTCAAATAATTCAGTAATGCATTAAAGAAAAAAAAATATATCTATCAAATATCATTTCTTGAGAGAGGTGTTTGAGAATAATGTTAGGCTGGAGTATGTGTCAACAAAGGAATAGATTGTAGATATATTTACTAAGGCTCTTTCGAAGGATAATTTTGAGTATCTTAGGGAGAGGTTGGGGGTCATTGTACCTCCAAACTAGGTGCACATGGAGGTGCATTAGTCCAGTGAATTTGTAGAATCTTCATTTATCTGGACTGATGAATGGGTCTACTACATAGGGGGAAGTAGAGAAGTCTTGATTGTTGCAGTATGAGTTGAATGGGTGTACTCCTAATGGGGAGTAATAATATATATTTTTCTTTCCATTGATGTCAAAGGGGGAGGGCTAGTCATGTGAAAAATTGTAGAAAAGAAAGAGAAGGTGTTCTCCAAGAATATTGTTGTTTAAAGGAGAATTTGGTCTTTGATGGTTTTTCACATAATGTGTTTCCATCAATGATAAAGGGGGAGATTGTTTCAAGTATGAGAAAGTTTTGCGGTGTTGTCATTAATGTTTTCATTGATGTCAACACAATTCAGTATTTTGAAAATTGTGCATGTATAGTTGAGACACTGTTGAGATGTTGTGAGTACATGGAGCTATCCTTATGTTGTTGCAAGTGTACTGAAATGATGGGTTACTAAGTGATTTTGATAAAATTATTAAAAGTTAAATTAGAGTTATGTAAGTGTTCATAATGTTCTCTGGAATGTGCTTTGTGTTTCTCTTGTGTTGATCCTTTGCTTGTGCAAATTTGAAGGTTTTTTGTTGGTGATCTGATGATGATATCTCTTGATTTGTTGCTACTAGTTTGATGTTAGGTGAAAGTTGTGTTCACTAGTGTGTGAACTGTTTTGGAAGAGTTGGTTATCTATGGATTGGGAAAATGTTTCTACTCCATAGTTCTCCATTGTTTTTTCTTGAGTCTTACAGATCTAGAATATATCTCACAATGGTGTTCTCCACGTTCTAGCAGAGATATTCAAGTTTGGTGCTCTATTGCATTTCAGAGTTGTTGTCTGGGTTTGCATAGTTCAGATGGACTGTTGGAATGAATTTTGTGTTCGGATGTTATTACACCAGTTGCAGATGTATCTAGAAGTTTATAAAATGTGTTCTCATACATGATGAATCATGTTATGTCATCCACATGTTATCTTGGAAAGCATGTACTTCAATGTCCATTTGTGTTTTTATTAGGTTTGGCCAACCTAGTTTTTACACTTCATATGAAGAACTAAATTTAATTAATGAAGCATTTGGTTGATCTATGACATTATTTTTGGTCTTTGTTAAGTGGTTGATTGGTCCACTCTCATTACTTTCCACTGCAGGAATGTTGAGTTTCTGACCTAATTTGAATTTATGAATTGAAGTGTATGTGCCCAACCTTGGAGAAAGTTTCTAAGATTGAATATGGTATAAATGCAAGTCAAGTTACAAAGGTTTATATGGTGGAAAGTAATGAAGTAAGCCACAAGTGAAGAGCAGAATTGTGGGAAAGTGGGTTGAGGTAGTAGTACTTCATTGTGTTAGATTCCTAAAGGTAGTGAGTTGACAGTTTCTACAATCTTTTGATCAAGGCTGTGGATGTGTAAATTGTTGTGGTGGAAATTTTATTTTCTTTTGTATCAGTAGGCAGTGAGCCTCCCTATTGAATAGTGAGTCCTTTCTGTAGGTAGTGAGCCTTTGTATATAGATAGTGAGTCATCTTCTAGGTAGTGAGCCTTTTTATTTAGTTTTTCTATCACTTTATATTGTGAGTTAATCCTCATCGTGTTTTTTCCCTCATTGGTTTTTCCACGTAAAATCTGGTGTTCATTATGTTGATTTTTCTTTCTATTATCTACATTTCATGTTTATACTTAATAATAGAATAGTGTGGTTGTGCAATTGATAAGTGTTGATGTTTGAGTTTAATTTTGGTAACAATTGATTCACCCCCCTCTCATTTATCCTACACCGTTTAACAAGGAGGTGTAGAATCTAACATTCCCCAATTATGGCTAAATATTTTTTTTGTGGACGAAGGATAAGCATCAACTTGTATAGTTTCAACCTTTGATTTGGGAATTAAAGTATTAGGGGAGTTCAAAATCTTGTGATCATATGATTTATAGCTTCATTCATCTTCTTCGATTGTATATATCTTATTCTTGTATTTTAATTTCATTGCACAATGAAAAGTAAATGGGATTCCTTTCATAGCATGAATCCATGGTCTCCCTAGGAGAAGATTGTATGGAAGGGGTCCTAACATGATATGGATATGAGTAGGCAACTATATAGGTTTGACCTCAATGGGTAATGCGATCATTCATAATGGTTTCCTATTAACATTGTCAAAGCCATGAATATGAATATAATTAAATTGAATGACCCTTTTTTCCATGTCAATGCTACAAACATTAATATATTCTCCATTATCTATGAGAGTGTGTTTAACTGTGGTTTCATTAATGATCACCTTTATCATCAAGGCTTCATTTTTGTTTTGAATCTCAAGTGAGGGTAATTCATATTTAGGGAATGTTATTTTTGATTTTGTGACTTGTGTGGAACATAAGGAGGATGTTACATTATTGAATTTAATATAATATTAGATCTCCTCCTACTTTATTTGCAATATTTCTTGAAATAGAAACTTGTATGTAGGTGATAGTTGAATGAGTTGCCATATAGATATATTAGCGGGAGTAGTTTTTAGTTTTTCCACACTAGGAAAAATATGTTGATACAATGGTAATGAAGTGGGAGGAGTTTATGGCTGCATACATGTTTGAGAAAATATGTTATATCTTGGTTGCTGCAAAACATTGTTGTTGTTAAGTTGCATCATAGCTTTCAAGAAACCTCTTACTTTCTTATGTCATTCACTAATGGGAGGTGGAATATCACTAGTTAAAGGAGATCCAATTTGTATTGTCATAACCTCAAAAATCTTGTCTTTATTTGCATGATCTCTTAGTGAAGAGGATTCTAATGTCTTTTCATCATCTTCACCTAAGGAAGCCTCATCACATGTGTCTTGCACCATGATATCTTCCCTAGGAGAAGAGTTTCTAGGAGAACTACAAACTAAATGCTCATGTCATGCATAGGTTCATTCTTATAAAATGACTTCATTGCAGGTAGGGGAATGATCCATGGTTGAATTGTCTTGTTCATCAATGATGTTATTGTGTTGTTCCATTATGTTTTCACACATAAGATTCTCATGACTTTCATTGATTGTGTTTTCTAACATCAACGTATCCTTTTCATGACTAGGAAAGACACTAGGAGAAGAACAAAATTTATTGTAATGATGGTCCATAGTTTTATTCCTTTGTCCCATAATGTCTTCCAAAATAGGATAGGTGGGAGAAGGAATATAAAGAGGGTTTCCATAGATCTTAAAGGTTTTCTTATCTAACACAAAAATATCCTCATCACCATCACAAGAGGATAATATGTTGGTAGATGAATGTGGATAGGTTTCAACGGTCTATTTTTGTCTTATGTTATCATCATGATTACTTAACACTATGTCCTCTTGTTTAGTAATGTCTTTCCCAATAGAAGAGGTAAGAGGAGAGAAACAACTCGAGTTTCAAAAACTCCCATTGATTAGTTCTTCTAATTCTTAAATATCTTCTTCACATGTACGAGAGATATTAGGAGAAGAAAAAATGTGATTGTTATGATTAAAAAATATTTCTTTCACTAGAATAACCCAACTCATAAAAGGAGAGCTATTAGGAGATATGTGCATTAGGACTGATTTGTCCAAAGGGGCGAATGAGTCCCATTGAGGTTTTTTTTTTTAAATTAGAGATTTTTAAGTGATTATTATGCTTTTTAGTTTGTATGATGTGTAACCTAAGTGTAAATGCATTTTTCAAATTATTTGAGATGAAAAAATGCAACCTATATGAACATTCACTAATGCAAAATATGGAAACCATAGAATACCAATTAACTAATGCAAAACCTAATGTAGTGTTAATGCAAGCTAGATCTAGGATGATAATGCACTCTAAATCAAAAAATAAAATTTTCTAAATGTAAGTTCATCAAAGTGTAAGATATAAAATTGGTTGTTTTAATGCTAAAATATCTTCTTCACAAGTAGGAGAGATATTATGAGAAGAAAAAATGTGATTGTTATTTTTAACCAATGTCTCTTTCACTAGACTAACCAGACTCATAGAAGGGATACTAAGAGAGGGATCAATGATGAAAAAAAAGAGAGGGGAAAGGACCTCATATTCATATGCACTTAATACAAATTTCTTACAACACCCAATAAGATCTAAAATAGAACATGAAGTATGATAAGCATAGATTTTTGCAATGAAAACATAATGTAATGATTGTTCTACAAGCTTGAAATGCAACAATTCTAAAGTAAACATGCAAAGAGATAATGTAATTCTAGGATTTTGAACATGATAATTGAGTGATTATGTAATGTGAGAATGTGAATTTGAAATTACATAATGCATGAAATGAGTCAAATTAAGCTAGATCTAATGAAATGCATGTAACAAAAACTCATCCAACTGAAATAGATAGTTAATGGCAATAAAAAAAAGTGAAAACACAATGTTTTTAATGTTGTAAAAGGAAGTTTTAGATATGCACTGGGACTAATTCGTCCAGAGGGGTGAATGAGTCCCAGTGAAGGTTTTTTTCAAAAAAATTGGATATTTTTAAATTATTTTTATGCTTTTTAGTTTGTATGACATTTAACTAAGTGCAAATACAGCTTTCGGATGATTTTCAATGATATGAGATTAAAAAATGCAACCTACATGCACTTCCACTAATGAAAAATTTAGAAATCATAGATGCCAATTAAATAATGCAAACCCTAATGCAATGTTAATTCAAGCTAGATCTAGGATGATAAAGCACTCCAAATCAAAAAATAAAATGTTCTAAATGTGGGTTCACCAAAATGTAGTAACATAAATAGTACTCCCCACACTGGAGGAATAGAGAACAAGGATAACATTCCTATTTCACACTTGCTAAACACAAGGACACCTTAGAGATCTCCACCTCAAGTGTGGAATGGAGGCAAGCGATCTACTAGAAGGTTATCCTGGGGTATGTTTAGAGATTAATGAGGGGTTCACCACCAAGCTAGGGCTGGGAAAAACAAATGAAATGAAAGTTGTAAGGTCTAAACCTAGTGATGCATGAAACTTGAATGAATGACCTATAAATAAATATAAATCATAATAATAGGTTATGAAATGAAATGTGTGCACTTGGGAATCTAGAGATGACTGAAAGGACTTCTAAATTGCTAGAAATTCTAACTTTTTAACCTAGTGGGACTCATTTTCCATTCTGGGTGAATCAGTCCCAGTTTTGGATTTCTACATAGGATTAGGTTTCAGGAAAAAGGGCATCTGAATCAATCCCGTTCTATTTTTTCAAGAATTCAAAGTCTGAATTTTTTCTTCTCAGTCTACTCAATCTACTTCTCTAGGTTTTTGGATGTGAAACTCTGATTTCATGGTTGTAGGTGATTGTTTAGTGAAGATTACAACCTTACAAATTGGGATACAACTCCAACAACTTTTTCCAAGCTTGTAACCTAATATTCAATAATCCTTCAAGTCTTCAAAGCACTTAGATCTACAATCACACAAAGAGAGAGAGAGAGGGAGAGAATGTTGATTATTAGGGAATGGGGATTTTCCTTGGTCAAACCCCTTGTAGTTAATTAAACAAAATGATGAGATAATGAAATGATGGAATGAAACATGAAATAAAGGACATGAATCATGGACAATGATACCTTGTAAATGATGTCTTGTAAATCTACAACTCAACATGAAATGACCATGAAGGATGCAGATCTTGATCTTGACAATAGGAGTAGAACAATACTTGATCTTGAATCTTCAATGCTAAATCACAACACTAGGTCAATAACATGATTGATGTTTTACATGCTTGACATGATGATGGATCTTGAATTGGTGCAATAATTGATGGAGAATTATTCCCTTGAATGCCTTAAAAATGATCTTGAATGCTCTCTAGATGATCTTGTGAAGTCTTGGAATTCTTAACTCTTGAATGCTTGGCTTGATAACATGTATACTTAATGAAATACTGATTTTAAAGCTCATTTATATAGACAATCCATCTAATATCCTATGTTTTTGATCCTAAAGGCCAACATACATTATATATTTGAACTTAAAACCTAAATTTTTTGACTTAAAACCTTGAAAGTAGGCGAAATGGGACTCATTTCCCCAAAGTGGTGAATGGGTCCCACAGGGCCTATTTTGATTGCTAAAGTTTTAGGGAGTGTGTAAATTAAGTTTATATGTTGATATTGTCAGTTTTTTGATTGAAATATGCCTTAGGATGCATAACATATGATCTTAGGGGCCTATTAATGGTTATATTAAGTTCATAAATGCAAGAGGGCCCAAAATACAATTTGAAAGTGTAAATAAATACACTTTACAACACTAAATTAATGCAACATTAGGTCTATTTAGCTTAGAAGGGCCCTAAATCCCATGTGAATGTGTAAAAAACATTACAACACTAGATTAGGTCCATTTTAGTTTACAATTCTTTTAAATTTAATGTGAAGGTGTCAATAAATACACTTTACAACACTAAATTAGGGAAAATTTAAGTTTATTTGGCTTAGAAGGGCCCAAAACGTACTATGGATGTGTAAAACTAATCACAACACTAGATCAAGGTTATATCAAGTGCACTTTATCATTAATTATTCCCAAATTGATACAGGAGCTTCTAATGGTGTGAGGGAAATATTGCATCACCCAAAATTATGCTTTCCATTTATGCTCCTTTTGTTAGCTTTTTGTAGATGTTTTTGTATTTCTAGATACCCTTTTCGTCGAATAAGAGTTCCCAACTTTCAGAACTGCTTTTCTATTTTTCTGCTCAACTGTTATTTTTAGCAGGTGTGAATTTGAAGGTGTGGAAAGAAAAAAAAATATGGGAAGGTTTAGGACAGAAAAATAAGCACTTTGGAAAAAGAATCAGGTCAAGATCATTCACGGTTTGAAATTTATTCAAGTTTCAATTTCTATTTTTTCTCTAAAAACCTTTTGAGTCCAGTTTGAGGCACTAAACGGTCCTGTACGGACTCAAAAGTCGCCAGAACTAGAAAAAAAACTATTAGAACATTCTTCACTCTGAGACCTTTCCAATGGTTCAAATGGTTCGAAATACAGAGTCCTAGATCAAGAGTTATGGCTTCCGAAAGATGGCCGATTTTTGGAAAATTGCCAATTTTTGAATTAGGACTCAATTTTTAAATTTCAAATTATAATTTTGGTGCCAAACCACCAAAAATCATAACTGGAATGTTGTTTTTGGCTCCAAACCTAAAATGGGCTATTTATGGGTTAGTTTCTAATTTTTGGGTAGCTTTTTGGGAAAAAGAGTTTGCATGTTGTGAAAGAGGAACTTCTGTAATTTTCCTGTATTGCAAAGCTCAAGGATTTGAGATCCTCTGCATGTAAGAATTCTATATTTTTAGATAAAATATTATTCTATGTTTTGTGAGTGTTATTCTATGTCTTGGGTTAGCACCCTCGTTAGGTAGTATCAAAGCAGGTCTTCTTGAGTGTGTGTAGAGATTGCTGATGATGAGGCAGTTTGTACAAGGACTATGGTTGTGGGTTAAAGATCTTCAAGATACCTCCAAGAGTGATGTTTGGTAGGTGTGGTGATTCTAGAGGTGGAAAATACGCTGGTGGAAGAGATCCATTGGCAGCCAAGGGTTTCAGAGCCCTCTAGAGACAAATTGATGCATTACAAGAACAAATGAGAAGAGGGTTAAACCTAGGAAGGAGAGGAGAAAGCAAGGATGAAGAAGAGGTGGAAGATTCGGATTTAGAAGAGGAAGAAGAGGTGATTGATTAAGATCAAATGTGGCTAATAAGGGCTATTTTGAAGATTAGAAAAAGGCCTAAAATAGAAGTTCCTAGTTATTCCAAAAGTCTGAACCTAGAAGAGTTGATTGACTGGGTCAATGAGCTAGAAGAGTATTTTGAGTATGAAGAAGTAGACGACCCAGATTAGGTTAAGTTTGCAAAAATAAAGCTAAAGGGCCATAGAAATATTTGGTGGAAAGAGGTCCAGTTGGAAAGAAATCGAAGAGGAAAAGGAAAGATCAAAATTTGGGATCACATGGTGGAGAAACTAAAGAATCATTTCATACCAATGGAGTATGAGTTAGATCTGCTAAATAAATTGCAAGATTTGAAGCAAGGAAGTAGATCTGTGAAAGAATACATAGAGTATTTTCATAAGATGATCATTAGAACAGGACATGTAGAGGCCAACAAGGAGAAGGTAGCCTGTTATCTTAATGGGTTATGGCCAAGCATTCAAGAGGAACTAAAACTAGTCAGAATGACCACCATTGAGGATATGTATTAGTTTTCTTTGAAAGTTGAAGAGAAGTTGAACAAAAGATTTGACAACAAGAAGAAAGGATGAGGAGGTCAAAGTGGAAGAGGTAGTGGAAGATCTTCTAAAAGCATGAGGATGAAAGGAAAAATGAAGATCTGGGTACCAGTTGAAGCTAGAAGAATGATATATTTTACCACCCTCATGATCAAAATAGTGGTGATCAAAGTGGTAGAGGACGAGGAAGATCTGGGACAAGACTCAAAAGAGGTGGTTTTAGAGGAACTTGTTTCCATTGTGGTGAAGAACATCTAGCCTATAAATTTCCACAACACCAAGGAAGGACAGAAAAAAGGACAGAAGGTCATGGAAGGGTTGCACATGCAGATGAGGAGGCTCAATCTGAGCATTCAAATTATGTTGAAAGGGGAGAAGCCCTAGTGGTTAGAAGAGCCCTAGTGACTGAAGAGAAGGAGCTAGAATAGAGGAAGAATCTATTCTGCACAAGGTGCAAGTGCGAAGACAAATGTTGTGATGTCATTATTGATAGTGGAAGCACTGATAATCTAGTGTTACAAGAGATGGTTATGAAGTTAAAGCTGAAAAGGGAAAGGAATCCACATCCATATCAGATTACCTGGTTGTAGAAAGACCACAAAGTTTTGGTCAATGAGTAGTGCCTGACGAAGTTCAAGATCCAAAGCTATTGTGATGAGGTACTCTATGATATCATCCCCATGGATGCATGTCACATGTTGTTGGGGAGGCCATGGCCCAGTTCAATAGGTGAGCTTTACATGATGGCCATGCAAAAAATTATTCCCTGATGAAGGATGGAGTCCACCATAAGTTGAAGCCCCTGAAGAAGGACGAAGAAAAGGTATGGAGTAGTGCTAGAAATTTTTTTGTTGATGGAAGGAAATTTTTAGAAGGCATGAAGCATGAGTCTATGTGTTATGCATTGATACCTAGAATGGATAAGGAAGATAGTGAGAATGTGCCAGTAGAAGTTTCTAGACAATTAGATGAGTTTCAAGAGATTATTTTTGGTAATGTACCAGAGGGTTTACCACCAATGAGGAAGATCACTCATCAGATCAACTTGGTCCCTGAAGATAGTTTTCCAAATAAGGTAGCTCATAGAATGACTCGTACATAAAATGAGGAGTTGAATAGACAAGTTCAGGAGTTATTGAGAAAGGGTTTGATTCGAGAGAGTTTGAGCCCATGTGCCTTACCTGCAGTACTAGCACCAAAGAAGGATGGGGAACATAGGACTTGTATAGACTCTCAGGCCATAAATAATACAATAATCAAGTACAAATTTCCCCTGCCAAGGATGAATGACCTGATGGACTATTTGAGTTGAGCTCAATACTTCACAAAAATATATTTGAAAAGTGGATATCACCAAATCTAGATTCGAGAGGGTGATGAATGGAAGACTACCTTCAAGACCAAGGAGGGCCTGTATGAGTGGTTATTCATGTCCTTTGGGCTAACTAATGCATCGAGCACATTCATGCGACTCATGAACAAGGTACTAAAATATTTTTTGGGAATTTTTGTTATAGTATATCTAGATGATATTTTTATTTTCAGTAAGACTTTGGATGAGCATTTAATGCATATTCATAGAAATTTTGAGAAGTTGAGAAAAGAGAAATTGTTGATTAATCTAAAGAAGTGTAGATTTCTTAAGGAGTTAGTTTACTTGTGGTTTGTTGTCTTAGGAAAAGGTCTCAAGATGGACCCAGAGAAGGTGAAGGCTATTCTAGAATGGCCTACCCCAAGAACTACTACTGAGTGAGATCTTTCCATGGTTTGACCTGTTTTTACAAAAAGTTCATTAGAAACTCTAGTAGTATTTGTGTACCGTTGACTGAAATAATGAGAGGGGATAAAAAAGAGTTCAAGTGGAGAATTGGAGCAGTGAAGAGTTTTGATCTATTTAAGTAGAAAGTGACAGAGCAACTAGTTTTATCCCTCCTAGATTTCAATAAGGTGTTTCAGGTGGATTGTGATGCTAGTGGTTGTGCCATTAGAGTAGTGTTTAGCCAAGAAGGTAAGCCCATTTCCTACTTCAATGAAAATTTAAATGATGCAAAGAGAAAGTAATTTGTACATGATTAAGAATTTTATGCAATAGTGCAAGCATTAAAGAAATGGAGACATTATTTGTTGTTGAAGGAATTTGTTTTGTATCCTAATCATTGAGCATTATAGTACATTTGTAGTCAAGGAAAATTAAGTCAGAGGCATATGAAATGGGTAGAATTTTTGCAGAGTTATACCTTTGTTTTAAAGCATAGGAGTGGGAAGTTGAGTAGGGTGTTAGATGCCTTAAGTAGGAGGAAGACATTGTTGATGGAGATGCAGGTTGAAGTGGTTGGGTTTAGTGAACTGAAGACATTGTATCCTGAATATCCTAATTTTGTAGAGGCTTGGAAAGCTTCCAAGGAGCCTGTTATAGTTGATAGGATGAAGTGGATGGATTTCGTAATCCAAGATGGCATGTTGTTTAAGGGAAGCCAATTGTGTATTCTGAGGAGTTCCATGAGGGAGAACTTGATAAAGGAGAAACACAATGGAGGAATGGTAGCACATTTTGGTCAAGATAAGACCATTGGCATTATCAGTGAACATTGTTATTGGCCTTAGTTATCATACGATGTGAAGAAGTTTGTACAGAGTTGCAGGGTATGTCAAATGGCTAAAGGAGTGAGCTAGAATATCGAGTTGTATCAGCCCTTACCTATACCAGAGAGGTTGTGGGAGGATATAAGTATGGAATTTTTTCTTGTCTTTCCAAGGACACAAAGATGGAATGATTTAGTATTTGTGGTAGTTGATAGGTTTTCAAAGATGGAATATTTCATCCCATTCCAGAAGACCCATGATGCATTCCACATTGCTAACTTGTTCTTTAGAGAGGTGGTGAGGCTACATGGTCTTCCAAAGAGTATAGTCTCAGATTGTGGCACACAATTTGTTGAATACTTTTCGAGGACCTTGTGGAAAAAGTTGAAAAAAAAGTTGAAGTTTAGTTTTTCACACCATCCACAGACTAATGGGAAGACTGAGCTTGTGAACAGAAGTACCAACAATGGAATAGTGTGGCATTCCAACACCTACTTCAGAGAAGGAGGAGATTGAAGAAATCTTGGATAGACATGTGGGAAGGAGTACCAAAAATAGGTAGTATGAAGAGTATCTAGTTAAGTGGAGAGGAAGGCCTATGGAAGAATCTTCTAGGTTGTCTAAGGCAGAGGTTGACCATTTGGGTTTTCCTCAACCATCTGAGACATGATGGGGTCACTTCTCAAATTACTCTAGGTGTCTGATGCAGGAGCATCCAGTGGTGTGAGGGAAATCTTACAACACCCAAAAATATGCTTTCCATTTATGTTCCTTTTGTTAGCTTTTTCTAGATGTTTTTGCATTTCTGGATACCCTTTTCGTCGAATAAGAATTCCTAACTTTCAGAACTATTTTTCTATTTTTTCTGCTCAACGATTATTTTTAGGTGTGAATTTGAAGGCATGGGAAGATAGAAATTTATGGGAATGTTCAAGATGGAAAAATAAGCACTTTGGCAAAAGAATCAAGTCAATATCATTCATGGTTTGAAAGTTATTCAAGCTTTAGTTTCTATTTTTTTCCCTAAAAAATCTTCTGAGTCTAGTTTGAGGCACTAAACAGTCTTGTATGGGCCCAAAAATCATCATAACCAAATTCTTCACTCCAAAAATTTTCCAATGGTTCAAACAGTTCAAAAAACAGAGTCCCAAATCAAGAGTTATGGCTTTCGGAAGTTGGCCGATTTTTGGAAAATTGCCAATTTTTGAATTAGGACTCAATTTTTGAATTTCAAATTGTAGTTTTGGTGCCAAATTGCCAAAACTCATAATTGGAAAGTTTTTTTTGGCTCCAAACCGAAAAGGGGCTATTTATGAGCTAGTTTCTGATTTTTGGGTAGCTTTTTGGGCAAAAGAGTTCGTATGTTGCGAAAGGGGAACTTCTGTAATTTTCCTATATTGCAGAGCTCGAGGATTTGAGATCCTTTGCATGTAAGAATTCTATATTTTAGAATAAAATATTATTCTATTTTTTGTGAGTGTTATTTTGTGTCTCAGGTTAGCACCCTCATTACAAATTAAGAAAGGAAGAGGGGGACTATTTTGTATCATTACAATTACTTATATTTTAGATATGAAAAAGGAAAAATATTTATGCTAAGTAAAATAATTATTTTTTGGAAAGAGGAATGTAGAACTTAATATGATGGTTGTAATATGATTTCAAACCATATATAAAGGATAGAGGAGTAAATAACAACAAGAAAATAAAGGAACAATTACTAGTCTACAATGTACACACAATCTTAATGAAAATTTTCCTATTGTGAATGTATTATTAGTGTAGAAGAATAGAAACAATATATCATAGTTTCCAAGGAACCTATAGTACTAGGTTAAAAGATAATTAGTAAAAATATGATGAGATTAATAATCAAATCAGAAGAGAAATCCATAGAGTAAGATGTCGAATCTAAAGAAGTGAACTCAATAAGAAAATTGTATTTAGGATAGAAAATGGTGAAAATTGCACAAGGACTCCTTGAAATGGTTAAGCCTCTATTAAATCCATTTAGCTTAATTTGGTAGTTCACAGATTTTATGTATGTACTTGTAGACATGTAAAACTAGCCTAACACTTATATCAGACATCCTAAATGACATTTTCTCATCCTCGACATCATTATCACATAATATCTCTACATTTCACATCAATTGCATAAAAAACCCTAATTTCCACTATTAATTGAATAATATTAAATTTTTTAATTAACTCACTTTTTCATCACTTTTGACCAATTAAATAAATCTCATTTATTTAATAGAGTCCTCATCTACCTTTATTCCTCCTGCTTAATTAAATAACGTCAATTATTTAATTATATCACTATTTTACTTTATTTTCCTAAGTCAATTAAATTATTAATGCATAATAATTTAATTATATCAAATTTCCCCTAAACTTGAATAATTAAATATATTATTCAAAAACATCATCAAAAGGGTCAAATCAAATAAACAACTTTGATTATAAAAGTCAAACTTGATTTTGCACATTCAACTCAAAAAAATTATCAATTAAATCAATTAATTAATTATCCTCACCCACTTTCATGATCGAGCAAATTATGATCCACTGAGTGCTCGATCTGATTTCTTGACTGATTCATCTATTTTCCAATAGATTAATCTATTTTTCAATTCCAAAAATTATTCAATCTATTTCCTCAATCCCACTGAACACTCAAAATGATTTCTTTAATCACGCTAATTACATAATCAAAGTGTATTGATTATTCCCATCTAAATCCTCTCAACATCTTTCAACCATTGATCAAGATATTCTACTATGCAATCTCGAGCGACCATTTCATAACACAAAATCTATAGAAAAACCATCTTTCTTCGCAAAAATGATTGGAGAATCAACATATTTTACACAACAAAGTAATGCCAAGATATTAATTGATATTTTGACAAAGATTCACACATATCTTCGATCATCAAATTCACATTCTTCAAGCTTTCACATGCACAATGGAGACTTCTCATTGATGTGAACAACCCAACATCTTCGTGAACACATTCTAACAAAAGATGGGTAATGATATAGCTTAGTGAATTCATTTGTTCTTGTTTTTTTTTCATTACTTTTCTTGAAGTCATTGTTCTTGTACCATTCATTTCACGAGTAATGGGCATGAATCATCTTTTTGTTTGTTTAGATTATTTCCTATTCACTCAATTTGATAACATTTGCATCTTCCTGATTTCCCCCTTACACATTTTGGCATGTTCGGTGGGACCATGGTCCTTAGCACTAATTGTTTTATGAGTAAATTTTGAAGTTGCAAGTTTTGGAAGCGCACAAGAAAAATTCACACATAAGCTACAATAATTTTTTGGATTGGATTTCACATTTTTGGTGCACTTAACATTTTTCTGGCTACTTTTGATATTTTCTTGCACTTTTTCCAAAGTATAGGGGCACACTTTCTTTTTCTAGTTGCTTCTTCTTAAAAATAGAGGTTGCTTCTAAGTTTTTTATTCACACTTGCTTTCTTGACAGGGCTGCTTTTGATCATTTTTTTGCTTTTGCTCTGTCATATTTTTTATCTGAAATCTTCAAGTTACATTTTCAATTTCTAACACTAATGGGCATATGATTTGGATGTTTGAGAGGTTCTAACATTGTTTGTGTAGGATTTGTAGAAGCATGGCATAGTTTTATTCAAGAAATGACTAACACATTTCTTTGCAGAGAAGGTAAATGGTTGAAGCTTTTACTTTTTCTAAGCTTTCATAGTTAGAAAACATCAATTTGGTGCAATAATAAGAACCCCACAAATGAAAATTTCAATTTGTGCATCTAAAATGATTTTTTCTCAAATTTTTCATAGTTAGGAAACTTCAATTTGGTGTTATAAAAGGAACCCCACAAATAAACAGTTCAAGTTGATGCTCTAAAAAAAAAAAATTCCAATGTTTTTATAGTTTAGGAGAACACTTCAATTTTGGTGTTTATTAAAAAAAATGACCAAACACTTTTGTTTTTTTGGATGAATGATTTTATTTTGTTGACCATTAAGACAAGGCTTTAGAAAAAAAAACACTTTTTGGTTGGTGCTTCAAATGAACAAATTAAATTATTTCCTTACACATTGTGATATCTTTGTCTGAAATCCAGAACATCTCACTTTGGTTAACATAAAAAGAACAATTTCTATCTTCTACACACTTTTTACTTTCATTTTACTTTACTTTTTTATTTTCTTAAAAAAAAAAAAAATTGGCTTGAAAATAACATTGCAATGAATTGTATAAATTGTTTATTTAATGCTTGGAAAACTAGATGTCTATCCTCTCCCCTCATGCATGTTGTGCACTTTTTTAAACATGCCCCACCATAGGTAGGGACCCTCTTTTTCTTTCTTTTGTCTCTTTTTTTGCTTTAGGTTTGAACTTTTCCCCTTAAGGGATAAGTTCCTTTGGATTTTGGTTTTGCTTCACTTGGATGAATTCATGACCTATCTACACATTAGGTGCCTTCATTTTTAGCAACTTGATCTCAAATGGTCATTTGAACTTCATCCTTTCAAGAAAATTTGATTAAGGCCTTAAGTTAAGCAAGTTACGGAGGAGTTTTGGAGAATCTATTTCCTACGAAATTTTTTGAAAGGATGTTCTTTTAGAGAATCCGCTTAGAAAATTTGGCCCATCCCACATTTTTCAAATCCTTTTCCTACTCATGTTTTCAAATTCTAAGGGGTCATGTCACTACATTTATTGCTCGATGGTCATCATACTTGGGGTGCATTTATTGTCATTTTGAGGAGTTTTAAGTAATGATTTTGCCTTTATTCTTCATTGTGCATTGTGCTTTCATTTAGGAAACCTCCATTATCTCTCAACATTTGGTTTTTGTGACTTGAGTGGTGGCATTTTAGGGCTTTGATTTAGTTTTCAGGTGCTCTCTTCTCATTGATCTCAATTTCATCGATTGAAAGGTAGGGGCTTTGAATCCTTCATGATTTTAGTTTGGTTTTGTAATAGTTTCAATGATTCAATGGCACATATGTCCTTGGTTTTTTTCTTTACTATTGGTTGATCTTGGAGGCATCATTGTTTTGGTCCATTTGATTTCCCTCAATGTGCTTGAGTTTAAATGTTGAATGGTGGATTCTCAAGTTGGTTTATGGTGTCCCTTAAGATCTTTGGGTATACATTTGAATTTGTTTAAACTAGGACATAGTAGGGTTCCTTTTGAGCTCATTGTGATGATGAACTGGGGCACGTGGAATTATTTATAAAAAAAAGGGTTTAATGTGATTATGTTGAGTCTAGAGCTGGTCACCGAGATGGATAACAATAGGAGATTTGTAAACCCTAGTCTTGCTAATATTTCCCTAATCTTGATTTTGGAGGGTTCAATAGCATTAAGGACATGTTACAGGGGGTTTTAGTTTTGAATCCATGCCATTTTTTAAACTTATGCTTGATTATTGTCTAGGAATTCCTTTGAGTCATGATTAGCATTGAGGAGTATGAATTGAAAGCTTGGGTTGTCAAAAATTGAAGAAATAAGGGATAAACAATGATCTTTAGAAAATCCATCTCGACGTGGATTCCTTGAAGGTCATTTCTTTCAGAATATACATCCCTCGTAGATTCTCTAAATCCATCAAGTGTTCAAAATCCTGAGAAAGATGCTAGATTGAATTGATGTGTAAAGGTGACTTCAAAGTAGGTCAAGGAGTGGTTTCTTAGCATTGACAAGGAATTTCAAGATAGATTCTATCTAGTCTTCATCTTTAGTAATTCCATTGGGTATTGAATTCCCTAAATGTCTAGGCATTCAGAAAATCTGCCTACCCCTAGATTCTGCAAAATCCTCCAAGGCTCTAAATTTTTGAAACTCTATTATCTACAAGGATGCATGCATGAGTGTGACTTAAACATTCAAATAAGGTGATTGCATAAATTTTACAAGTGAGTGATGACTTAGGTGTGGATTGAATCAACATTTTTAGAAAATCCACCATTCTCTAGATTCTCTAAGCATCTAGGCATTTGAAAAATCTTCCTACCTCTAGATTCCCCAAAATCCTTTGAAACCCTAGATCTTTGAACTTTTGTTTGAAGAAGATGAATAGTTGAATATATATGTTTGGGTATGATCTTATCTTAATCAAAATGATTGCATGATGTTAATGAAGGGAATTTGACTTGAATTGAGTTTGATCATTTTCCTTCAAAAAATTTGTTCCCTTGTGGATTCAACAAGAGTCTAGACTTTTGGAGAATCTGCCTAGGGGTGGATTCCTTGAAATCCCATCATGACCTAAATCCTTGAGGACCTGAAAAATTTCAAATTTATGTAATGCTTCACACTAATGTTTTGCTGATGGAATTTTAGGGTTTCCATGATGTTTTGAAGGTTATTTATGTCATGTTCATTGATTCTCTTGATAATATTATTGGATTTAATACTTGATCATGCTTCTTCTCTCTTATAGGATTAGGTTGAGACTAGTCCAACAAAGGGATCTAAGGTAAAAAAATCACTTAGCTAGCACAAATCATCACTCATATAGGATTGGCCCAAACAATAAGATGTCCACCTACCATGCAGTATCTCAAGCTAGTATTGGAGTGTGTTAAGGACTGACTCAAACAAGAGAGAAATTTTTGGGCCTCAAGGGAGAATTATGGACAACTTGACAAAGGAGTCCATAGCAGATGCATTCAACATAAGATCACATCAGAATCCTATAAGGATCAATATCAAGGATGTTGAGTAATTTTTTACAAAATATCCTAATAAGTCTTTGTTAATGATGAACAATAATTGGATTGCCAATCCAAAATCACATTACTCAAAGTTTCCTAAATAGTTGCATAGGAGTGATTTTAAGTTGTAATACAATGATATGATTACCCTCCTAGGAAGAGTAATGGGACTGGAGGATGCCTTCATATTCAGAAGTTAGATGTTTTATATTATCTCACAGATTGTGAAGGGAACCCAATTACCATTGGGTAAGCATCATAAGTGACAAAATAGACTTACAATCTTAGGAATGTGTAGGACACAAAGAAGTTCACTATGAATTCTTACCTTGTGTACATGTTGGCCAAAAAGAATAAGTATAAAATTTTGAGTTGCAGAGGAGTCCTAGGCCAAGACATGATTTGTGATGTTTTCCCTCAATTCCAATTCAACACATCAAATTATAGGAGGGTAAATGATGCATTCTTCATGTATGTTACAAGATTGCTATAGGATGCACTACATGTTAGAATTTCAATAGAGGCCATGGAAATAATAACGAAATATGGCTATTGATTTATTCAATTCCCAAAGTTTCCCAATGTCAAAATACATGGATCGCTAGTAGTGCCATTGAGGTTACCAAGGTACCAAAAAAATAAGCTCATCTTTTTGGAAGTGACTAGGCAACTCATGGCCTTTGATGCAATAATAAGAGATATGCACAAACTAGGACTTGGAACTAAATTCGTTTTGAGGATTGAAGTCTTCAAAGCCTGGCATTACATTCAAAGTGCTCATTATTCTAAGAAGGAAATGGTGCATTTTACCTTGTATTCACACACAAATAGGGACAAATTTGACCCCTATGGTCTTGCTCGGAAAAATAAAATAGCGAATACTAACATAAGAGTCACATAGTGGATTATTGGGCTAACTACCGAGATGAATTTAAGGTAATAAGGAGAAAATGTTCTAGGTTTTCATTGAGAATGATCAAGCTACATAGAATTGTCAATTTCACTAACCAAGTAGATGATGATCAATATATTTTACATCATGATTACGAGAAATACAATGATAAGCCACTCTCTCCTATCAATTGGTTTGAAGAAGAGATTGTTGACCTGAACATGGTAAATTCCCTTATCTTGAAATACTCCAAACTATGGGTAAAGCATAAGATCTGGAACTAGAGGTAGCTAGAACAAAATTCACATATGATTTGATGGGAGATTTTAAATCCCATTCAAAGGAAGAAGAAGAAATAGTTAAAGATGATACAACAGAGCTTTCTTTAGAAGATGAAGGGGACAAATCACAATTTATTATTAAAAGAAGAACAAGGAGTCAAGATACGGGAAATAAAAGAGGTAACTAGTGGAAAAAGCAAAAAATCCCTCAAAGGAAATTGTTGAGGAAGATACTGAAGAGCTAAAACATTCTAAGAAAAGGAAGGTAATCACTGAAGGCTAAAAGTTAGCCAAATCTAAAAAGGCCAAGGTCACTAAAGAGGAAACCACTCAATATAAGGTGGTAGATATTGAAAGTTTCAGAGAGAAACAATAGGTATATGTAAGGGGAAGTTCTCCTAAATAGAAGGTAATTCCTATAGAAGATGTAAATAAGGAGAATGGGTTGGCCACTGAAGAGGAACCTACTAATGATCTTATAAAAGACATGGGAAAAGCAGCTAGAGGAAATGTTTGTCCTTTTACATCTCTAGTTCACAATGTACAAAGTAATGAAGAAGGTAATGTCTCCAATCAACCTAGATAGAAGAATAAGGTAGGAGACATTCCCAAAAAATTTGAAGAAGAGATAGGAAACGAAGCTCTTACACCTAAAGGAGGATAATTAAATGAACTTTAGAAGCAACTATAAGAGAAAGAGGCACAAAAGAAAGAGGCAACTTCAGAATTTAGAGTTGAAATGCTTTCTCAGCCTCTAGTAAGGGAACACATTGACATATCATTCACTGAAGCTAAAAGTGAAGATAAGCTTGATGGAGATGAAGAACAACCAAAACAAGGGAAGAATGATGTAAATGTAGAAGATATTGAAGATAATCCTTCCCTTGATCATTGTGGAGGATGAAACTCTAGACTAGGACAAGTTTTTCAAGAGTTAGTGATAGCCTAAGGAGAGGACAAGGGATAGAATAGTTTCAAAATTCTCTAGGGATGTGTTCAATAACAAGTTTATCCATTTGGTCAGTCCTATAGAAAATAAGTTCAAAGATGAGGTTAGTGTTGGAGTTATGGGTAGACACTAAGAGGGGGGGTGAATTAGTGTCAAAAAATTTTCAACTTCAACCAAGATTTTTCATTCTGATTTCCTTTTCTTTCAACAATAGAGTAGAGTAATCACATTTAAAAGAACAAAGATATGACAACTATAGACGTCTAAATTTGGACACTTAATTTATCCAAATTCATCCTATTTTGTCTTATTTTCGTAATACTGCTATTATTTAATTAATAGCTTTAATGCTGCCAAATCCCTAAGGTATTTAATAAATAAATACCTTATCTCTTTAATCCTCCTTTCATCAATTGAATTAAATAAATATTCCATTTATTTAATTCTCTTCATGTCACATCCTCCATCATTTTTTATCTTAGCCTAATCCATCTTCTAATCTCATCACTAGGATGTGCACATGCCTAATCTTTGATTAGGAGGTGTCACATCCTCCAACTTTTGCAAGTTGGTCTCTAATCTCTCTTAGCCACCTAACCCTCCTCTAATCCCTCACTAACTAGCCTAATCAACCTCTCAAGGAATTTTTAATTCCTTTCATCCTTCCAAGGAATATTAAATTCCTTTTCTCTTCCCCATGTCCTTTATGACGTGTCCTTAGTCAACCTTACTAAATGCTTTTTTTTTTGACAAGGCATCTCCCTTCCCCATGTGAATTTTTAATTCACCTTTTAATTCACCAAGACATTTAAAGAATTTTAAATTCCTTCTCTCATCCCCATAAGGATATTTGAGTAATTTTTAATTCCCCACTTGTCCTTTCACCCACATGGGGACAAGTACCTCCTTTATGAGGAGATCTTGTCCAATCCCAAGGTACTTTGTACCCCTCTCCATGTCATGTCCTTCTCCTTCCACCTCATGTCCACTTCACCTTTTAGGGCTATCTCACATGCCACATGTCAAGATGTGAGGGCTTGTGAGTTCTCAACTCACCTTAGCCCTACATCTTGATATTTGGTGGATCAATCTCAACCGTCCATTTCCCCTAGGATTTCCCAAAAATCCTATAAATACCCCCTCTTTTCTCTCATTTTAGGGAGATCATTTGTGCTAGCCAAACTCTTGAAGTTTTGTTTCTCAACCAACACTTAGCTATTTTCATGTTTCCAAGCATCATTTGCATCTCACATCTCACATCTTGTGCCATCCAAGGAGCATACACATCAAAGATAGAAGGGCCAACCAAAGGATCGACTCAACGCAAGGTATAAGGTTCCATTTCGTTGCTTTGTCTTGCATTGTTTCCAACTTAGGCTAATCTTGAGGTGTAGGTTGTTTTAGTTGTTTATTTGAAATCTTTGGCTTGTTGCTTGCTTTCTAACGCTCACATTCGACCTATCACAACAAAATTAACTCAGTCTATTAGACAACTTATGACAATATGATTTGAGTGAGATATCTTGCATTTTCCAAAAACATAGCTCAGATTTGATCTCAATATTACTCTGATTAATGCATTCATGAGTTGAATGTAATCGTTCATAAATAGAATTGAGAACAGTAATAAACCCAATAGTGAACTGAAACAACAACAACATAGAAAAATAGTGAGCACACAGAAGAACAAAGATACAAAATATTTTTTGAGTGGAAAACCCTCCTGGGGTAGAAAAACCACTCCTAAACTACCTTACTAGCTTAATCTTCAAAAAACCACTTTTAACAATGCCTTATAGGCTAAATTTCTGAGCACCAACTCAAGGAGTACCAACCCCTCATTTAGAGACACCAATCTCAAGGAGCACCAACCCCTTACTCAGATTTCAGAATTACAATCATAGTATATCAGAGGATCACTTTGTTTACAGTTAAGTTCATAACACTCTACTTCTGATACTCTAGGAATCTAACTCTTGTATTACATATTTTTACAATACATCTCTTGATACGGAAAAAATAACTATCTCTCAGAATTACTGGCCAACGACACTTCACAGTTTTCAACATTGGTTTTTACATACATTTCAAGTATGTCAGTTACAAAGAAATCTTCATCAAGCATTTTTCACCAGATTATGAAATTCTCTTACTATTTTTAGAATATGAAGTTGATTCAAAATTATCTGTAGATTATGGTAATAATCAGAGTAATGCCTATCCATAGAGCTTATAATTTTTGTGCTGAATCAGAAGATTTCAAATTGAAACAAAAATATTTTCATCAAATTCATGACAACCCACAAACAGAAAATCATATCCTCTGAAATCTCAGAGAATATTTTCTAGAGAATTGATACCAAACAAAGATGTTGCCATGCAACTATACTTAGAACCATTCATTGAGACATCTAGAGAAGTATACCGAAGGCAATTATAATGCCAGACATTCCTCTTAGTTATCACTTTTCCCATGACCCATCAGAGTTAGGAAGAAGACATAACGAATACATTATGTTATGCCGAGAGCTCATATGTTTTGTTCTTTCCAATTGCCAAGACATCAGAAAGTCTCTCACTAAGATCTCCTTTAGTTTCATCCACTTTCACTGTGACCAAATGATGTTGAAGAGACCTTTAGAAGACTTCATAATGTTTTTCCAAGAGTCACTTGATACACATTGTCGCTGTAACAAAGAGTTTATCTCGCCGATGCACCCTTCTAACTTATGAGGATAGCTATAGCATACCATCATTAGGGAGACCTCTCATAGAATATATTGTGTCATACCGAAAGTATTTATCATTTCCAAGTCACCAAGACAAGAGCACACTTTCACCGAGATGTGTCCATCAACCTTCACCAAGACAATGTCTAGTCAGGGCGACATCTCATAGAGCATCCTGTGTCTTACTGAAATCTCACGTTATCATTCATATCACCATGACATATCGCTTTTAGGGAGACCTCATATAGATATCTTCGTTATACCGAAAGTCACCTATCATCTTGTGTATCACTAAGACAAGTCAGATCTTATGCCGACAAGAAAAACTTTTGTGTTCCATCAGCGAGACTGAAGGTCACTCGCTGAGACCTCTCGCCGAAAACCCTAGCTCTTATCAAAGACACTACCTTTATGTTTTCGGTTAGTGTAATGAATCAAATTCGCCAAGACCTTTCTTCGATGCACATGAGTCATACCGAAATTATTTATCCACTATGAGTCGCTAAGACATAACAAACCTCTCGCTGAAAGCCCCTTATTAGACTTAGTCGTGAAGACTTGACGGATTCAATGAGACTCTACATCAAAATTCATGAGTTTTACTAAAATCCCACGTGATCATTCCTATTTTTTGAGACAACTCAATGCTTATGCCGACAAGGTCCATATGTATTCCATCGGTGAGACATACAGGGTTCGCTATGACTTTATACTGAAGAAAAACCTTTGCTAATAAGACCTTTTTGTGCATAGTTGGTGAGACAATATGTCTTCGATGAGACCACATGATGAATACAACACTTGTACCAAAAGACTTCCACATGCATTAGTTGGGGAGACATCACCCTTGTTTTGCCAAAATTTCCTGAGCTCACCCTTGTTTGCCAAGACTTCCAGAATGTCCTGCCAAAGGTGATTGTTCAACGATGATCGGTGTGACATTGAACATTCGTTATGACATCACGCCAAAAGCAATAATTCAGGCCAAAGTGAATCCCAGATGTGATTTTATGACTTCGTTGAGACCTATTCTGAGAACCTTGACTCTTGTCGATACGCATCCATCCACCATCGGTAGGTATAACATTGCAATTTCATAGTGACTTCACACCAATGGTATTACACTTTTCCAATATGCTCATTTTGAAGCGGGTCGGTGTGACATTTCATTTTTGATAAGACCTTATCCCGACGGTATAACATATGCTGATAGAGAACACTTTCTGTCACTAAAACAAGATAGAATTCTTGCCGAAATAATCATTCTTATGCCGGTCACCAAGACTCAAAAATCTCGATGAAACAACATGCCAATAGGGATTTCTTACACTGATGAACTACCTCATGTATTAGTCGGTGAGACCTAACTCATTTGGTAAGACCTCTCAGTGGTGAAAGATACTCATGCCGAAATATTTTTCTTCAGTCGCCAAGACCATGAATAATGTCACGCCGAAAGCTACTTGTATGTAAAATCAAATTGTTATGACATTAGAAATGTCTTGCCGATAGGCAACACAGACATTTATCAAAAAAAATAGATCGGGGAGACCCTAGCATTTTCATGCTGATATGTTCTTTTTCTGTCACCAGAGACTGCATGAAGCTCAAACTTATCAGTACCATAAGATATTAAAACTCTGAATGTAGATTGTCCACTTAATGCCAAGACAAGTAAACCATATAGACAAAATTGTACCAAGATAAAACATGAGAGACCAATCTAAAACAATCAACAAGTAGAATCAACTGAAAGGGATTTTGTCATCAAGGAAAAACCATATGATCACAACTGAGATCCAACAAACTCCCCCTTTGTCCTTGATGGAAAAACATAAATGACTCTCCCCCTTTTTGCCTCAATGACAAAGGATAGAAGAGAAGAATGTGCAATGCTAGGAAACACAACTGAGAAGCCAACCAAATGCCATAAGAACCAGCTACAAATAGAGCAATAGAGCAGCAGACATATTGTATAACTTCACATCACCAATGCAAGATAGAGCATCATTCTGTAACAACACAAGTTCACTCACTTCAAATGCACAAAAATTATTAGAGAAATCAGCAGTAACAAACCATGCAATAAATCCCACTTCAAAATTAGAAATTTAATAACATCATGCAGATAATCTATCTTCAACACAACACACCAAAGCTTTCTCCTTTTGTTTCTATCGAAACATGAATTCAAGCAGCTTTCATATATATAACTTGCACTCACTTTCACACACATCACTCAATTTCAAAGATCAAAAATATGTCCCAGCCATACATGATGAAGTTAATACTACCAGTTACCTTCCTTCATCAAAGCACAAATATCAGAGCATATCCCATGAACATACATAGTTCTCAAGATTGCTATAGCAACCTACTTAGATCACTGTTCTCCAAAGATAAATACATTGACATCACATCAAAAAGCTTTCTTATTTTTAATATAATGAGGAACTCATCTATATGTCTTCACACCGCTCAAAGATGTCATAAGGACATACCAATATTTCCAAAGCCCAAGCATCCAAAAAGTTCATTTAAGAACAAAGTGCATTGTCATTCCAAAAACTTCTGAAAAACTGTCAACCACTAGACCAAGCAAAAACATTCCTTAATGTAGAGTTTTATCCATTACCTTTCAAATTAGATGATTTACTTTGTCAGAAATAACAAAAGGTTAAGGAATTTAAGCCATTTCTCTTCCTTCAAAATACTGTCTAGTTTATTGGTAAGACACTAGATTCATCAACACTTTAAGAATTGAGCATCAACCTCACCAAAGATCTGTCAATGTACTTCTAGCTTGTATTTCAAAAAAAGAATGAAATAGTGGCATTTACAAGCCATTTCTCTACATCTCATATCACCAAAAGCAAATGCAAGATGTCATACCTCATTCTAGACTCCATAGGGGTAAAACATATTACCATAATAGACTCCTCCTGATTCGTTGCTTCTTCTCAGGACTTGGAAGGAAATACTTGTGCAAGGAGTGCACAAGGAGTTTTCTTAGAAGCATCTTTATTTCTCTTCTTGTCATCTTGATTGATCTTTCTTCTCCATTCCAATGAAGACTTTTTCACTTGTTTGCTTAAAGTACCTGCCTTTCTATTGAATCTGTATTGTTGTACTTTATGTCCAATGTTATTACATCTAAAACAAATGACTTTGTGATTGTTCTGAGAAATAGAAGACTTTCTACATACATTTCCAGTATTGTTCCCTATATTATTATCACTTGTATTTATTCTATAGTCTCTTCTCAAGTGACCAAAATTGTTACAGTTGTAACACACCACATCCTCATTTCTAGGGACATTTGAATGATTCTTATTTGACCATCTTATGCAATCAATTTCCATATGACCATAGTCATTACAAACATAACAATATCCTTGGAAAGAATGAATATACCTGAATGAATGATCATGCCAAGGATGTGAAGGTATGAAGACATTTTTCCTTTCTCTATGAATACCTTTAGATTGTCTTCTAGTGTCAATGTTATCCTTTGATGCAACAATATTGTAACCAAGATCAACCTTCATTCTTGGTGTTTTCTTGGCTGTAAACTTCTTTCCATCTGAAGTAGTAAACACTGTTTCATGTTTAGATTTGTCTGCAAAGCTTTGTCCAACCTCATATCCCACTCCTATAGGATCTTTAGAATGCTTTTGCTTTCCCAACATCTCATTCAATATATTAGTACTATGATCAAATTTCTGAATTTTACCAGATTGAGAATTGATACTTTCAAGCTCTTTTCTTAAATCAACTACTTCTTCAAGTTTTAGACAAACAATCTTTTTAATCTCCAAATCAGAACTCACAACATCTGCAATCCTCTTATATTCTTCAATTTCAATTTTCTGACTTATAATCATACCATCCTTAAGAGTTAGTTCTTTTAACAAGGAATCATTAGCAGAACATTTCTTTAAAGAATCAATCTCATTTTCTAGTTTATTACACAATTCATCCTTGTCTGTTAACTTGACTTACAAACTCTCTTTTTAATGAAGTTGTCTTGTTAAAAACTGGTTTTCTTTTCTAAGCTACAAAATAGTATCTAAGGCACATAGGAGTTCACCTTCCAAATCAACCTCACTTTCTGGTTCATTATATTCCTATTCAAAGTTAACTTCACCCAAAGATTGATCTACATTTACACAAGTTTCTTGATCATCTAAATATTCATTAATGATCTCCCTAGACTTCTTTTCTAAATCATAAAGGTTTACACCTTCTTCACTCTCAGATGTTTCACAACTTATTTCAGTATCAAAAGATACCTCCTCTTGTAACTCACTATTCCGATTCATTTCAATCAACTTGTCCCAAACTTCCTTAGCACTGCTGTAATGAATGACTTTTGTAATGAGTTCATTTGGAAACTTATTAAGAATAGCATTTATAGCTCTGGTATTGAATTCAAGATCTTTCATCTCCTCAAGAAAGGAAGGAGATGTTGCAGATCTAGTACAACCCTTTTCTACTGCTTCCCACACTTCAGATCCTAAAGAATGTAAGTATGTTTCCATATAATAAAGTTTGTTTCTTCGAACTGAGGAGTTCTAAACCTAAGATAATCTACCATTTCAGAGCTACTGTTTATGAATTCTTCCTCATTATTCCTTATACTAGATTCGGGTTGAGCATGATGAATAGCATTTTGCTAAGAACATCTTTTTCCCTTATTCCTTCTGTTCTTTCCCATATTAACCAAACTACTCCAAGAAACCAGGAACAATCCTAGGTGGTTTAGACCTATTAGAGGTCCCTAGGCTCTGATACTAATTGTTGGAGTTATGGGCAGACACTAAGAGGGGGGTGAATCAGTGTCAAAAATTTTTCAACTTTGACCAAGATTTTTCATTCTGATTTCCTTTTCTTTCAACAATAGAGTAGAGTAATCACATTTAAAAGCACAAAGATATGACAACATTAACTTAGTCTATTAGACAACTTATGACAATATGATTTGAGTGAGATATCTTTCATTGTCCAAAAACATAGCTCAGATTTGATCTTAATATTACTCTGATTAATGCATTCATGAGTTGAATGTAATTGTTCATAAATAGAATTGAGAACAGTAATAAACCCAACAGTGAACTGAAACAACAACACAAAAAAATAGTGAGCACACACAAGAACAAAGATACAAAATATTTGTTGAGTGGAAAACCCTCTTGAGGTATAAAAACCACTCCTAAATTGCCTTATTGGCTTAATCTTCAAAAAACCACTTTTCACAATGCCTTATAAGCTAAATTTTTGAGCACCAACTCAAGGAGCACCAACCCCTCATTTAGAGACACCAATCTCAAGGAGCACCAACCCCTTACTCAGATTTTAGAACTACAATCATAGTATATCAGTGGATCACTCTGTTTATAGAAGTTCATAACACTCTGCTTCTGATACTCTAGGAATCCAAATCTTGTATTACAGATTTTTCCAATACATCTCTTGATACAACCAAAATAACTATCTCTCAGAATTACTGGCCAACATCACTTCAGAGTTTTCAATACTAGTTTTTATATACATTTCAAGTATGTCAGTTACGAAGAAATCTTCATCAAGCATTTTTCACCAAATTCTAAAATTCTCTTATTGTTTTTAGAATATGAAGTTGATTCATAATGATCTATAGATTATGGTAATAATCAGAGTAACGCCTATCCATAGAGCTTTTAATTTCTGCACTGAATTAGGAGATTTCAAATTGAAACAGAAAGATTTTCATCAAAGTCATGATAGCCCACAAACAAAAAAACATATCCTCTGAAATCTTATAGAATATTTTCCAGAGAATTGATACCAACCAAAGATGTCGCCATGCAACTATACTTAGAACCATTCACTGAGACATCCAGACAAGTATGTCGAAGGCAATTATAATGCCAAACATTCCTCTTAGTTATCACTTTTTCCATGACCCATCAGAGTCAGGAAGAAGACATAATGAATACATTATGTTATGCTGAGAGCTCATATGTTTTTTTCTTTCCAATCGCCGAGACATCAACAAGTCTCTCACCAAGATCTCCTTTAGTTTCATCTATTGTCACTGTGACCAAACGATATCAGAGAGACCTCTAGAAGACTTCATAATGTTTTTCTGAGAGTCACTTGATACACATTGTCATTGTAACAAAAAGTTTCTCTCGCCGATGCACCCTTCTAACTTATGAGGGTCACTATAGCATACTATCATCAGGGAGACCTCTCGTAGAATATATTGTGTCATACCGAAATTCTTTATCATTTCCAAGTCACCAAGACAAGAGCACACTTTCACCGAGATGTGTCCTTCATCAACCTTCACCAAGACAATGTCTAGTCGGGGTGACATCTCTTAGAGCATCCTGTGTCTTACCGAAAGCTCACGTTATCATTCCTGTCGCCATGAAATATCACTTTCGGGGAGACATCATATAGATATCTTTGTTATACCGAAAGTCACCTATCATCTTGTATATCGCTAAGACAAGTCAGATCTTATGCCGACAAGAAAACCTTTTTTGTTCCATCGGTGAGACTGAAGGTTACTCACCGAGACGTCTCGCCGAAAACCCTAGCTCTTACCGAAGAGACTACCTTTATGTTTTCGGTCAGTGTAACAAATCAAATTCACCAAGACCTTTCTTCGATGCACATGAGTCATACCGAAATTCTTTATCCACTCTGAGTCGCTAAGACATTACAAACCTCTCACCGAAAGCCCCTTATTAGACTTAGTCGCTAAGACTTGACGGATTCGCTGAGACTCTACATCAAAATTTATGAGTCTTACTGAAATCCCACGTGATCATTCCTATTTTTGAGACAACTCAATGCTTATGCCGACAAGGTCCATATGTATTCCATCGGTGAGACCTACAGGGTTCACTATGACTTTATACTGAAGAAAAACCTTTGCCGATAAGACCTTTTTGTGCACGACCGGTGAGACAATATGTCTTCAGTGAGACCACATGCCAAATACAACACTCCTACTGAAATACTTCCACATGCATTAGTTGAGGAGACATCATCCTTGTATTTCTGAAACGTCCCGAGCTCACCCTTGTTTGCCGAGACTTCCAAAATGTCTTGCCGAAGGTGATTGTTCAACGACGGTCGGTGTGACATTGAACATTCTTTATGACATCACACCAAAAGCAATAATTCAAGCCGAAGTGAATCCCAAATGTGATGTCGGTGAGACAAAACCACTTTGCTGAGACCTATTCTGAGAACCCTAACTCTTGTCGATATGCATCCATCCACCATCGGTCGGTGTAACATTACAATTTCATTGTGACTTCACACTGATGGTATTACACTTTACCGATATGCTCATTCTGAAGCAGGTTTGTGTGACATTTCATTTTTGATAAGACCTTATCCCGATAGTATAACATATGATGATAGAGAACACTTTATGTTGCCTAAACAAGAAAGAAGTCTTGCCGAAATAATCATTCTTGTGCCGGTCTCCAAGACTCAAAAAGCTCGATGAAACAACATGCCGATAGGGATTTCTTATGCTGATGAACTACCTCATGTATTAGTTGATGAGACCCGACTCATTCGGGAAGACCTCTCAGCGGTGAAATATACTCATGCTGAAAGACTTTTCTTTAGTCGCCAAGACCACAAACAATGTCACACCGAAAGCTGCCTGTATGTAAAATCAAATCATTATGACATTAGAAATGTCTGGCCGATAGGCAACACAGACATTTATCAGAAAAAATAGATCTGGGAGACCCTAGTATTTTCACGTCGATATGTTCTTTTTCTATCACCAGAGATTGCACGAAGCTCAAACTTATTAGTACCATAAGATATTAAAATTCTGAATGTAGACTGTCCACTTAATGCCAAGACAAGTAAACCATATAGACAAAAATGTACCGAGATAAAACATGAGAGACCAATCTGAAATAGTAAACAAGTAGAATCAATTGAAAGGGATTTTTTCATCAAGGACAAACCATATGATCACAACTGAGATCCAACAGTTAGACCCTTAGATTACAAAGTGCAAACAATTAACTTGGTCCAACTACAAAAGAGCTAGAGAAAGAAGAGTTTCAATAGTTAGCCTAGACCATCCTTAGAAGACTATAAAAAAATTGAAGAGAAGGAGAAATTGTAGAAAAAACTAAGAGATGTGCATAGATATGTTCAACATCTTATCATGCCCTTACAAGCACAAAGTCTACATTTTTAGTAGGATTGTTATCAAAGGAGGCGGTGTCAGAGATTGAGAGGTTGAATTCCTCTGTGAGAGACACACAAGAGTGGTTGAAAAGTGTAAGTTAAATATGTGATGATATGATTGAGAAAGTATTGAAAATGTATGAAAGAGCATTATCCCTTTCTGAGGGCATGGCCAAGTTCCTCACCAAATGCCAAAACCTAGATAACACCATTATTAGGGAACTTGAGAAAGTATTCCGAGTGCCTAGTAATGAACTGATCAAGGATGGTTTTTTCAAGAAGAAAGCACTAGTAGGGGTATTTTTTGAATAGAGGCATTCACTTTTAGGAATGTGCTAATGATGAAAACACCAAAGAAAATATCTAAGGCCTAGAGTAAGGTGAAGGAAATTTTTGATAGTTTCATTTCCATTTTAGAGATTGTTACTAGAAAGAAGAAGCTTGGAAAGAAGAATTTGAATGTTGGAAAACTACCAAAATGGTGGCATGAGATCTATTTTCTAGGTAATAGTGGGATAGTAGTAAAAGACTAGCTAGAAGATGTTGCAATTTATATATCCAACTTGGATAGATATCAAGGTTTTTATTGTTATTGGGAAAAAGCCTTAGCCAAATATGGAGGGGAATTAAATTCGATTAAGGCTAGGATTAATTTGATATTTATCTCAACCCAAGCTAAGGTGAATAATGTGATTTCAAGGGTTAAAGAAATTTCTAGAAGAAAAAAAGGGATAAAGACAAAGATGACAACTAGGCTAGATGACCTTGAAAAATGTGTTATTTACATCGAGCTTGCAAAGAGATACAAGTCAACTGCACCTTGAGTTTTGTGCCATACAATGTATTTTATTATAAAGTATACTTTTGGGGCTGATCTCATAATATTTTATTGTAAATTTGAATGAGGTAAATTTAAAAGTGTCATGGCTGACCTATAAGGCTGACCTAATTGTAAAAACCATAATTTGGGCTGACCTAACTTAATGATTTCTATAAATGGAAGTCTCCTCCTCATTTGTAAGGATGATGGTGGATAGTGGACAAATTAATAGCTAATAGGGCATAGTTATTTTGAGATACTTGAATTGCTGCAAATTTTGTTGAAGCTAATACAATTGAAGGCATTGTTCTTTGATGTCCTCCTTTGGATTATTCATCTGTGCATGGCTCTTGTGTCTCTGTTTTATTCTAAAGCATTAAGTAGGTTAGTTTATGTTTGATATCTGAATTAGTTCTAGTTCATTTGTGTTCATGATAAAGTGTTTGAGGTGTTGAGGAATCTTGAGGTCCATACTTTTAGTGATCTGTTGATTATGGAATCTTGTTGTGTAAAGTTAGCCTGGGCCTACTCTATTTTGCACTCAAGTTTAATTGTGAATGTTTTAATGTGTGTTTGAATATTTAAAATCTAAAAATCATTAGATTCCTTTGGAAATTACATTGTCTTTGTGATACCGTGGATTTGATCTTGGTTAAGCAAAGACTAGTTTTTGGGAAGATTGGTCCATCTTGAGCACTAGATAACTCTCTGAAACCCTAGTTCTTTTTCTATTTCTTTTAAATCTTTATTAGATCAATATTCACAAAGCATCACCCTTATTTCTATATTTGATTAATATTGAAGAATCAACATTTTCCTTGTAAGGCCCCTTGTGATTAATTGCATTTTCACATTTATCACTGAGTTGTTTATGCATTTCCAAGACTTGAAATTAGATACCTTGGGGTTATCTCTTGAGGCTTGCTGATAGAGATTCACCTTTCAAGAGAGATATGATATTATATTTTTTTTGAGTTGTTGCTATGTATAAAACATCATCAATAGATTGGCACTAGAAGGAGGGTAGATTTAAGAAAGTTGGAGCATTTTCTATCATCTATATCTCCACAGAGATTCAAAAGACGCACCATATCTACAACATAAGGAGATTTCCAATAGTTAGGAGTTCCTATCAAGTCAAGGAGGACCAAGAAAGGGAAAGAATATTCATCCTCACCCATTTGTCCATCTTCTTCTTCATCTAATTCCAAGACCATTCCCACTGAACCCACTCTTGCTAATCCTAATTCCACACCCATCCAACAACCCTAAATTCTAGTCAATTAGCCACTACCACCTCTACCACCAACAATGGATTTTCTAGATGACAATCCTTTACCTCTGGCCTTCTACAATTATAATGCTATGCCCAAAAATTATGAGCACTTTTTCTCCAAGTTTCATATCAACAATCGTAATAGGACTGTTGAACATAATAATTGAATTTTTGGGACTACTCTGAAGGATAGGAAGATTGTTCATGAGGATGTAGCTTGTATACTATTTCCCTACTCATTGGGAGATGAGGCATTCTATTGGTACAATCATTTACTAGCCAGTTATATCACTAGATGAGATCAAATGGAGACTGCCTTGTTGTAGAAATTGAAGATTCCAGTCAGCCCTAGTGACTTATACCACTAGTTCATATAAATCAAGAAAGAAGTTAATTAACCCATAGGATCATTTAATAATATGTTTCATAGGGATTACTCATAGCTTCAACCACCATATGTTGTAAATGATACTTCTACTAAAGAAGTCTATTATGAAGCACTAGATAGCCTCACCTCTACCTTCATTAAATGGAAACATCAACCCCCTGCTACACTTACTGATGCATATGTAAAGCAGTTAATGCTAGAACTAATTTAAGGCAACATTTTCTTGGGCCCTTGCCTTCATTAGGACCTAGTACACTATTGGAAAAATAAGGATAAACAACTGAGAGTGGGGGTGAATCAGTTGTCACAAATTATTTAAAATTTTCAAACTTAACTTAATCTTATATTTGATACATGAACAATAAACCATAAACAATCAACACATCAAAAACACAAATAACACCAATATTTCATACATGGAAACTCTGTTAGGGGAAACACCATGGCGGATGTTAGTCCACAATATTATACCCTGTTAAAAGTATAGAGAAGAATAATCAGAATGAACTTGCATTCAGGCACAATTCCTAAATATCACTACTCAAATACAAGAGGGATCACTACCAAGAGAAGAGAAATATATATTATATCTATAGGGTATGAAATAAAAAAATACCTTCTCCAAAAGCCTAATACATTTTTGGCTAAGCATAAAAACACACCTTCACACTTTGCTAAAACTTCTCCACACTCTGCTCTGTAATCGAATGATTAGATCACTATTCACACACTTGCACTTTCTCTAGAAATTTTTCACACCACACACATACATAAATTTTCACAACCATATTCTCTTATATATCTACAACATGGATTTGCATCAACAACTTTGTTGGCCAAAATATTAAACATATTTTCAATGTTGGCCCAAATTTACAAATAAATTTTCAATGTAAATCAAACACCATCAACCAATATTATGTTGTGGCCCAAAAAAACATCCTCAAGTGCACCAAACATTCATATTTTAATCTCCAAGAATCCAAAACACATTACAACCACCATGTTGGCCAAGAACATGAAAACTTGAACACATCGATGAACAAAGACATGCATCAAAGATAAAAAAAAATGGTATAGAAACATCCGGAAGTAACAATAACCAATAGAAAAACATCCACAACAACTGAAATTACTAGAATCACATCTTCACTCAAGAATACTAACTAAAACCACAAAAAAACTGTCAGAACACAACTATTCATAACACAATCAAAACTTCATGTGTACCTTTGAAACTTTTGGGTAATAAAATAGATAATCTTACAATAAACCCTTTAGTCCACAATGATTAATCATCAATGTACTGAGCAAGACATGTTCATGAACTTCACTGTTCGACTGGAAACCTACAACTCTTTGTTTTAACAATTTTCTCAATATCCTCAACATATAAAACATTCACTACATCAATGCTAATAGTGTTGAAATTAATGACAACCGTGCATATAAACAACACAAACACAACATCCAACAATCTCCCCCTTTGGAATTGATGGAAAGACATGATGTGAAAAACACCATCAATGCAACTCTCAATCAACACTTACTCCCACTTAGATCCTAACTCTTGTTCCTCAACTTCTTCAACATGATCTTCACCCCAAAAGGCTCTTCTACTCAAATAATTCATATTTTTTCACATGAATCTTCTCCCCCTTTGAAATAAATGAAAAAGATAAAAAATATCTTCTCACATACAAGCTCTGAACCACATATCTACACATCTGACTAATCCCCCTAAGTAGTAGCAACAGAAACATCAATCCATATTAGAATATAGCTTTGAAGCATATAGATTGATGCAAGTAAATGCATCTCTACTTCATATCAAGAGGGGTAATCACCCTTAGCATCCCTTTGAGATACTCAAAAGTATACTTTGGCAATGACTTGGTCAAAATGTCTGGAACTTGTTCTTTGGTAGGTACATACTCCAATCTAATTTATTTCTTATTGACTTTCTCCCTCAAAAAGTGAAACTTGATTGATATATGCTTGGTCTTAGAGTGTAGCACTCGATTCTTTGATGAGTTTATTGAAATTGAGTTGTCATCGTAAATGGAAATAGGTTCATCATATACTACTCTGATATCTTTCAACATCCATTTCATCCACATCACTTGATTACAATTATTTGTAGTAGCAATATACTCTGCCTCAGTAGTAGATAGGGAAATGGGATTCTACCTTTTGCTCAACCAAGACAACAACTTCTTCCCTAGGAAGAAGACACCGCCACTAGTACTTTTCCTATCATATACATCTCCTACCCAATCCGCATCAGTATATGCACTCAATGTAAGATAATCATCTTTAGGATACCAAATCCCAAAATCAATTGTTCCTTTCAGATATATGAAGATTCTCTTTACAATAGTCACATGATATTCTTTTCGATCAACCTAAAATCTAGCAACCATACATACAACATTCATGATTGTTGTTTTGCTCTAAGTTAAGTAGAGAAATCCTCCAATCATTGTTTGATTTTCCATAGGAGAATCATCATTCTATGTTAACTTGCATCTGGTTACCATGGGTGTATCAACAGGCTTTGAATCTTCCATGCCAAACTTCTTTAGTAACTCTCACATATTTGGACTGAGATTTGAAAACACCATTGTCTAACTGAGTGACTTGCAATCCCACAAAGAGCTTCATCTCTCCAATCATACTCATTTCAATTTCACTTTTCATTTCATCAACAAACTTCATACATAAATCATCGTCTCCTCCAAAAATAATGTCATCAACAAAGACTTCAAAAATCAACTCTTTATCATGATCCAACTTAAAATACAAGTTGCTTTCAACATTACCTTTGTTGAATCCAAGCTTCAATAAGTATTTATCTAGCATAGCATACTAAGCTCTAGGAGCTTGCTTGAGCCCATATAGAACTTTCTTCAATTAGAAAACCATGTCTTCCTTGTCAATCAGTTGAAATCCATCTAGTTGTTCAACATATACTTCTTCTTCTAACTCACCATTCAGAAAATCCGACTTCACATCCATTCGATAGACTTTATAGTTCCTATATGCAACATAAGAAAGAAATAATCGTACAACTTCAATTATGGCAACAGGGGCAAAGGTTTCTTCAAAATCAATGCCTTCCATTTTTGAATACCCCTTACATACCAATCTTGCTTTATTTTGGACCACTTCACCTTGTTAATTTAGTTTATTCCAAAAGACCCATTTATTACTAATCACATTTTTATCTTTAGGTATGGGAACAAGAATCCATGTATCACTCTTTTCAATCTGCATCAATTCTTCCTTCATAGCTTCAATCTAGTATTCATCATTGTAAGCTTCATTGACATTTTGAGGCTCAGTTTTGGAAATCAGGCAATACTCTTCTACAATCCTTCTTCTAGTCTACACACCTTTATTCTTGTCTCCTATAATTTTATTCTCTAAATGATTCAATCTCACATACCTTAAATTTTTAGGATTCACTCACACTTCTATTTCTTCTATTCTTTCTTTTGCACTTTCACTTGTCTCTCCTTGACTTTGTTGATTTACTAGAAAAAATTGAACTTTATTCTATGTCCAAGCATTCTTCCCTTTGACTGAACTATCTTGCTAGTCATCTAAATCATATCCATAGTATCTAGATGATCTAGTAGAGTCCTCATCAACTCTGACATTTTCACTTTCAACCATTTTTCTCAATATTTTGATATAGCACTAGTAAGCCTTGCTCTTAGTAGAGTAACCTAGAAAGATTCCTTCATCACTCCTTACATAAAACTTTCCTATTTCCTCATCTCTCTTAATGTAGCATTTGCTTCCAAAAACCTTGAAATATTTTGGAGCATCAACAAACATTATGTGCTTCTTAGTGTACAAAGCTTTGGGCATCACTCATAATCCTTCCCAATGCAAGGTGACTTAATTGGATAAGACTGAGGTGAGTGTAGTGGGAGAATTGAATATAATTCTGATGCAAGTAGCATCAGATCCACTTGTGCTACAAGTCATCAATATCCAAGTGGCATACATTTTGGATGCCTATGGCATGATTCATAGAAGAGATTTCATGAGAGTACTTAATGGGTACACTTCTATGGATCACTCTCATATGTGGTTGTCATGCAAGGGTGTCCCAAATTAGATCAGGATCAAGAGAGAGTCAAGATTGAGTTATTTGATTACTAAGTATCATAACACATCAAATGAAGTATTGGTTTATGAGCAAAGCTACATCCTAATAGTAGCTTTGAATGAAATAGAGGAAGAGGAAGTGTTGATGATGCATGATGTTCCTATGGATTTGACTCATTCTTCTAGAAGCATTAAGGCATACTATATTGTGAGCTAATCCTCACTTTGGTTTTTCCCATTTTGGGTTTTCCACATAAAAATCCTAGTGTTTATGTGTTGTGTGCTTTTATGATCTACTAATGCTCTTGCTCATTCTTATTTTTATATGCATTAGAGCATTTGGATGGTGTTTTTTTTATAAGTTTAAGAAGATACTGATTTAACCCCCCTCTTAGTATCTTGGGTATTCAACATATCTGAGGTAGAAGTTTGGATTAATTTCCCCCACAATCATATCACTAAATATTAGTGATAGGGCATGGATCTAGGGGGAGCTTAAATATTACTTTATTCATCCTTGCTAATGGAGAATGAGATCAACTCAAGTAAACTAGTTTTACAAATTTCTAATGATTTGATGCTTGCATAGTTAAGGATCCCCACTTTCTCTTGGAACTGCTTGTCAAAGAGGGAGTATGTTTTTAGGGGTACTGTGCCCTTTTCCATTGATTGCAAAGGAGGAGAAAGTTGTGAAAATACACAAGAAATTGAGCTAGGTCTTTAGGGCATGAACTAAAATATCTTATTTTGTATAGAGCATTAGGTTTTTCCATTAATGATAAAGGGGGAGATTGTTGGCATATTATTTTCATTTATGTCAAAAGGAGATATCATGCAAGGAATCCTAGTGGCATGATGACAAAGAGATGTGGATCAATCTCTGGAAGCACCAATATAGGTTGTTGGTGAATGAAGCATGTATATGTAAATGTTGCAAAGTTACTCAAATGTTGCATTATTGTCATGCAATATGCACATTCAATGTTCTAGAAGGTTCTTCTAGTAGACAGAGGTGAAACAGGCATCAAATTTGATGTGGGTTCTTTTAGTACATTTCAAATATATGATTTGCAAGCTCAAATGGTGTGTTGAATGCTCATAAATGAATTATTCCTATTGTTAGTTAGAATTAGGGTTTACTTGTTAAACCATACAATTGTAGTCAAGGTTCCTTAATAGATTTTTCTATTTTTTCATTGACTACCTATCACAGGTTACTGATTACATAAGTTACAACTTATTTCATTAAATTCATTTCATGACTAACATCCTTAGTACTCTAAGTTGGTGAATTCCATATGTTAGTATCAAGGAGACTACACCATATTGGGATGAGTCTCATTAGAGTCCTATTGATGAAGCAATAAAGAGAAAGAGAAAATGATACATCAAAGTGAAAAGGGGTTGTTGAAGAGACAGTGAGTTAAGTCTCTTTGACACAATGATGAAGATTGATCAATGGTCGAGATTAGGCCTTGGAGATCGAATGGTGGTAGTCAAAGCTACAAGGTATAT
Source organism: Sequoia sempervirens (assembly GCA_007258455.2). NCBI lineage: Eukaryota > Viridiplantae > Streptophyta > Pinopsida > Cupressales > Cupressaceae > Sequoia > Sequoia sempervirens. Next base: position 171,089,761 of record VDFB02000008.1, on the reverse strand, counting down.
CAAAGTGACAATGAGATTTCAAAGAGAATGTTTTAAGTACCTTTGACATAATGATTGTGACAAGAGTTAGTGGAGAATGATGTCACTAAGGTTCATCAGGGAGACAAATGAATATTAGTTGGACTTAGTGGCTAGTCCCCTTGAAATCTCGATAAGAACTTCATTGATGAGAATTCTAGATATTAGAGTGAGTGACTTCAAAGCCCCTTCAACACTCTGATGGTGGGTCCAATAGATATATGGATTCATATCGTTTGTTCACTTTACATCATTGTTGTGAAGCAAAGTGATAGGATGATTCTCATGATAATTGATGAATGGAAGAAGGTGTGGCATGGAAAATGATGAATGATGTGGCATAGATGGACAGGTGGTAGTAGCGTACTAACCCATTGAGTTTTAGGTGGGTCTTGCCTAATTCCCTTGGGACAATGAAAAATGATGGAGATCAAATAGTGTTTTGATCTAACGAAGGAAAAAGTACCTAGTCGGTCCTGAAGATGTAAGTCATAGGCACCTCATCTGAGAGATAAATGAATATTAGAGTGACCCTATAATGAGTTCCTTCAATACAACAAAAAGGTGGATGAATTGAAGCATGGTTTTGAGGTCAAATCACATTGTGTCACGTGGCATGAAGGATAATGAAATAAGATTATGTTATGTGGCATGAAGCGATAGTGAAAGGTTATGTTGGAGTATTATAAAATGTGGTGACACATAGGTAGTGGGGATCACTTGATCAATGCAACAAGATGCATTAGTGAGACTAATTCTTATCAAAGAGAGTCATTTTTAAGTCCCTCTAACATGTCAATAAAGTGGGACCCAATAGAGTGATGATGGTGGAAGGTGACATGTAGAAAAGTGGTGAAGAGCGATTTGTTGACAAAAAAAATCATATCATTGTTGTAAATTGTGTGGCGATGACGTGGATGACAACTGGTGATGTGGGTTTGTATCTCTCATTAGCGGTATTGGAAAGAAAGGTAAATACTGGTGAGACCCTAAAATTTCTCAACCTAATATATTAAAGTGTTCAATAGTGTAAAGAAATGGTCATGAATAACAAGATTGATGATGCTAGTTTAAAGAGGTTTAATCCTATGATGATTTTTTCAAGTTTCCAAGATCAATAGAGAGCTAGAGGATCATGGAGTGAAGAACAAGATCGACGACCCAAATTCAAATGTGAAGGTATCAAATGGATAAGTACATGTAAACAAGGTTTTTTCTGGTAACTAATATAGAGAATGAATTTAATTCATTAAATTTCTCCAAGGACTATCTGGTTGGAATTTTATTTGCTAAGAAACAACAAATATTACTAAGATGATGAAGATCATATCATATCAAATAAATAGAGGAATAAATTAAATGCATATCTGATCTTATGATTTTTTAGATTGCTACTCTTAGAAAATTCTTTGCAACAAAAAATAAAGTAGGTATGGCTCAATGTAGAGTATGCTTCTTGAAGAAAGAAAGAAAACCCTAATAGAGGGTTTTGGATGATCAAAATGCATGTGAAAATATTGAGGCAATCTCCACAAGTTGGTGAATAAGATACAAATAGAAGATTAATTCTTGACTCAGTGTGGAACATAAGAGAAATTACAAGATAGAGAGAGAAGGGTATGCAAAAAAGAGAGTGTTGTAAAGACAACAACAAAGGTTTGAACAATTCCAATAAGTTGCAACATAGAACTATAATCAAATTTTTATATCTCTTATTATAAATCTGATTGGTGGGTGCCATCAAATGTCTGAGTTGGTGCTTAGATTAGGGAGTGGGTGCTTCCTTGGAGTGGTTCCTCCTAAAACTAGGACATTGGAGTCTCCTTAGGGTTGGTTCCCTTAAAGAATTGTAACTAAACATTGGATTGTGATGTTGGACTAGGACAGTAGCTCCTAGCAGCATTTCTCATCTTGGTTTTTCCCATCTTGGGTTTTCCATGTACATCTCATGTTATTTGATACTTGTGTGTGTGAATATTCATGTATTTGTATGTTAAGTCACAATCTGCACATTAAAGGTTTAAAGAATCATTCTGCTCAAAGTGTTTAAGGATTACAACTTTTAAGATCTATTGATTCACCCCCCTCTCATTAGATTGTTGTGTTCCAACATTTTTGAGCTTTAGAGAAGAGAAGTTGTTGATTAAATTAGAGAAGTTTATCTTTATTAAAGATTTGTTATATCTAAGCTTTGTTGTTTCTACTGATGGGCCCTAATAAAGTGAGAGAAATTGTAGATTGGCTTGCATTAGTGAACATCAAAGAGGTAAGATCATTCCATGGATTAGCTAGTTTCTATTGGAAGTTTATTAGAAGTTTTGGTAGCATTTGTAATCCCATGATAGAGATAATGAGAGGAGATAATAAGGATTTTAAGTGGACACTCAGAGCACAAAGAAGTTATGAATTGTTGAAGAAAAAGGTGATAGAGCCTCCAATATCAGACTTGCCATATTTTGAAAATGTATTTCAAGTTGACTATGATGCAAGTGCAAATGTAGTAGTAGTGTTGAGTCAAGAAGGGAGACTTGTAGCTTATTTTAGTGAGAAGTTGAATGATGATAGAAGAATATACTCAGTTTATTATCAAGAATTTTATGCTATAGTTCAAGCCTTGAAGAGGTGGAGACATTACTCGTTGCCTAAGGAGTTTGTGTTATATATAGATCAGTGTCTCCAAAAAATGTATAGTTGGACATTTTTATGCTCACTTGAGTCTTTCTTATAGACTTTGGCTTGATTTTTCCTATATTTAATGTTGTAATGTGGTCAACACATTCACATTAGGTCTTGGATCCTTGATAATCATTAAGACTTATAGGATGTCTTGTAAGAGTGTTGTAAAGTGTTGTAACCCACTTTCACACTATTATAGAACCCTTTCATAATAATTCACTTAAATAACCCCTTTTTATCACTTACCAAGTATTATTTCAAAGTGTTGTAAAGAGTTGTAACAAACTCTCATGCTTTTCTAGACTTTTCATCACTAATTCAACCCTTTCTTATGTATAAATGACCCCTTAATGCACTTTTTGGCCCTACTTAAGCTTATTTTTTAGAATATTCTTGTTAAACCTTATTAAATACACTTTAATTTCTGACACCCAATAAAATTTCCTTGGTGGGACCAAGTCACCACCTAGGGTGACGTAGTTCCACTGGGCACAAAATCCAAAATAATTTTAATTTTCTAGCGGGATTTTATTCTCTTACCCTTGAGGTCAGCCCATGGTGTGTTATTTTTAGGAAATATTGGATAATCAAGTATAAATAAAGGGTTTTCCCCTCATTTTTCATCTCCTACTACCTAATTCATTTTCAAGTATTCCAATTCATTATTCTCAAGCATTCAAGCACTCTAAGCATCATCAAGTCATCCATTGGAGCACTTCATTGCATATATTTAGATTTATACATCAAGGGTTTGGTGAGTTTGTGACATTGCATGTTGTTTATTCATCATTCTCTCCTTATTTCATTTCATTTCATAGGGTTTGATTACCAAATCGGGGTTTGACCAAGGCAAACCCCTACACTCTAACCCTTAACCCTTTTTACCTTCTTTGCATGTGTGTTTGTAGGTCTTCTATGTAGATTTGTCAAAGAGGAAAGTGTAAAAAAGGTGTTTTCAATCCATCAAAATCAACAAAGCCCTAATTGAAGCTTGGAGAGCTATTTCAACCTATTTTCTATAGAATTTGGACCATACACCCGTCAAGAAGGGAAGTGAAGACCAAAAGCTATAAAATCTCATGCCAAATTTCCTAAGATTCCTAGGTGGAATAAGTTGATAATTTTTGGTGAATTAATCCCATTGCCAGGATTGAAAAGTGGTTTATGTATTTCCAATTACCCATATAGTAGATTCCTATTTTGATAGATTTTCTCTAAAACTGGTCTAAGTTGCCTAGCTTGGCACAAGTGCCCTAGTCAACTTTTCTAGTAAAATTTTCAAGATTCTAGAGCCGCTCTACATCAGACTCTAGATTCCAGGTGCACCTCTCCAATATTATTCAATTTTGTTAGCATTTACTTGCATTCTTAGGTGTTTTTTCATACATCACTATGTTTTCAAACACTTTGCATTTCTTAGGTTTAGCATTAATAATCATCTTTCCTTTTTAGTTTATTGCATTAGAAATCATATTTAGGCACATTGCATCCATCCTTGCATTAACTTTGAATGTGTAGACATTAGAATTTTGGGTCCATTTCTCCCTTTTTAGGTGAAAAACCATAGAAGAGTTAGAGAACCCTTGGATACCCAAAATCGGTGTCCACAAGATCATCAAGATTTGTAATATTTGAATAGTCAAGGAAAGTTGAATCAATAACATATGAGATGGTTTGAGTTCTTGCAGAGTTATACATTTGTGTTGAAGCATAGGAGTGGAAAGTCAAACAAAGTTGTAGATGCATTGAGTTAGAGAAGGAATTTTTTGATAGATATTAGAGTAGAAATTTTGGGTTTTGATGAAATGAAGCATATGTAGGAAGGTGACATAGATTTGGTTCAAGCATGGAGAGCATGTAAAGAACTAGTAGAAATAGAATGAAGCCAATGGATGGATTATTTCATTCAAGAAGATATGTTGTTCAAAGAAAAGAAGTTGTGTGTTCCAAGGAGTTTAATGAGGGAGAATTTGATCAAAGAGAAACATAATGGAGGATTAGCAGGACATTTTAGAGTAGATAAAATAGTAGCTTTTGTAAGTGAACACTAATTTTGGCTAAAAATTTATAAGGATGTCAAGAACTATATTTTGAGTTGCAGAATTTGTCAAATTGTAAAAGGGAGTAGTTAGAATACTGGATTATATAAACCTTTGACAATACTGTAGAGACCTTGGGAAGATATAAGCATGGATTTCATATTGGGATTTCCAAGAACATAGAAAGGATATGATTCTATTATTGTAGTAGTTGATAGATTTTCTAAAATGGCATATTTCATTCCTTTGAAGAAGACTAATGATGTTGTGCATGTTGACTCATTTTTCAAGGAGATTTTGAGATTGCATGGATTATCTAAGAGTCTAGTTTTAGATAGAGGCACAAAGTTCATTGGATATTTTTGGAGGAAATTGTAGAAGAAGATGAAGACATACCAAAAGTTTAGTTTTACATATCACCCATATATAGATAGATGGATAGATAGAGGTAGTAAACATAATTTTGAGTAACTAGTTGCAATGTTTGGTTGGAGATGACATAGGAAATTAGGACATAGTTCTACCGCAAGAAAAAAATTCATAGAATAATCCAATGAATTACAGTACATGGAAAATAACATTTGAAATTGTGACAGGAGTAAATCCCAGAGGAGTTGTAGAACTAAGAGACATTACTATGACAATAAAAGGCGTGTAGAGGTAGAATAATTTTCAGATTTCATGGAGACATTACATAATCAATTCTGAAAGCACTTGGAAAACATGAAAAGTATAAGAAGAAGGAAGATTATCATTAGAGACATAAGGAATTGGTTGTTGGAGATCAAGTGATAGTATATCTATGAAAGGAGAGATTCCCAATTGGAACAAATAATAGGTTGAAGATGAGGAAGTTTGGACTATGTAAGATTCTAAGTAAGTTTGATTTAGGAAATGCATATGGAGTGGAGTTACTAGCAACTTTGGATATATCACCTATGTTCAATATTGCAGAAATCTATGAGTACCAAGAAGGATAGTCTAGTGGTAGTATTAGTGAAGTGGATTTGAAGGAGAAGTTACCACAATAACCATTGGAGGAGATTGAGAAAATTATAGAGACTAGAGCCAAAATGAGTACTAGGAACAAGCACTACAAGGAATATTTGGTGAAGTTGAAAGAAAGACTACTGGAAGATTCATCATGGAATTTTTAGTCTAAGGTAGACCATTTTGGTTTTCCTCTTGGCCCTGGAAAGTGAGGGACTCATTTTTCTTCCAAACCTAAGTTTCTAATGTAGGAGCATCCCTAGTTGTAAAGCAATCATGTATCAAGCAAAAACATTTATTTTCTTGCATTTCATTTATTAGCAGTTTTAGTATTTTATTTCACATTTCACCACATTTTCGATTCCAAGCTCATGAAGTAGGATATAGCATATACACATTGATATCTATCACATATGGAGATTTTAAATCATTTACATTTTTTTCTTTCAAAAATTTATCAATCTCACAATTTCACTATATTTCACAGTTAAAGCATTTAGGGCTAACTTGTTCTTGATTTCTTAGTGCAGGCCTATTCCAAATCATATGAAGCCTAATGGAACATTGAATACAAGAATTTTGAGTCCAGTAGGATCTATCTTAGAAATTTGCAAGTGATATCATTTCATGAAGGATTATCTTTTCACATTTTAAGGCCTACAATCAAATTTGTTCATTGATCAAATTTTGTAAACCTTTGTGGCCAACACAAAATTTTATTGGAGCTTGAGAAGCATATTTACAATCATTTATAACTCATAGGAATTCAATCATCAAGATAGAGATAGATTGATACTTATATTTTTATATAAACCCTTTGAGGATTGTAATAAGGCCTTTGGCCAATTGTAATGTTGAATGCCCTTGCGGCCAGCCTATGAGCTCTGAATATTTTCCCATAGGGAATGTGTTGCATGTAAATTTACAATTCAATAAAGAATCATATTTGCAGATTATTTTTTTGTTATTTTTGTTGTGTTGACTCTAAGTTGCACAATTTGGACTATTTTTCTAACCTCTCCATCCATGTCTGCACCAAATTTCCTTTTTTAATTCTTATGTGGTCCCATGTTACCAAATTATCTTTATAATAGACCCCTCATTAAGCTCTCTAATGTATAAGTAGATGTAGATCCTTTGTTTATTATACAATATGTGCTTGATTCATCTAAAAATAATTTATTTTATTAATTCATCTAAGAAATAATTATATTGTTTGATTCATCCAAAAAAAAGATAATTTAATTGATTCATCTTAATAAAATTACTTATGACTAAATCCCTTTAAAATTTGAACAAATTATGATTGTTGTAAAATACATCTACATAAAAAAATAGTTAGTGTTTTATTGCACATGATAAATAAAATAAATAATAAGTTGTATAAATATTTTTGTACTAAATTTTACTAGGAAAAAGTAAAGAATTACTAAAATAGAAATGAGTAGGGATTTTAAAAAGAAACAAGTGCCCACATATCTATTTAGAATAAGTACCTATTATTTTTTAGAAATGTACCAACTAGTTTTTAGAAGAGGTATGATTTTTACAAGTACAAATTCTTGAAATTTTAATGTTAACACATGTATTTTTGCTTTGATTATAGGGTAGAAAATAGACTTTAACTCAACCTCGAGCCTTGGACATGCAAGTACAAAGTCATAGTACCAATAAGAGTAAAAATAGACTTTGACAATATGACTTTTGACTTTTTCTTAACTAAATAACAAAATTAAAATCTGCTATAGATGATAATATCTATTTTTTTAGTGTTGAAAATATTTTTCTATCTATTAATTACCTTTTAAACAAAAATTATCATAAAATTGAAATTATATAAAATTTAAATGGCATATATTACTTTTAATTTTGATTTTAAAAAAACTTATATCTAAGTGTTTGATTGGATAAAGGGATTTATATCCTAAATCACACTTCTTTCAATATGGAACATTGAGGAAAGGATTAAAAGTGATCTCAATATCCACTTGGCTACAAACCTCAATGGAAGAGCTAGAGTGGTGGATGAGGGTTTTAATCCTTTGGTGGGGGATAGTGTTGATATGTTTAATTTACTATTAGTTGACTAGATTATATGATGCAATGATGTTCCTAGTTTATTTATGAAAATACAACAATCGATTGAAATTTTTGGAAAACACAGAATGGATAGAGATAAATTTTTTTTAGAAAAGTAGAAGGCAGACACATAAGAATCCAACATATAAATTTGGGCTTGAAATAGTTGGGCAAGGGTATTGAGCATCCTATACTATCCAATAGCTATTCAAAATTTGATTTCACGTACCTATTGCTCTTGACTTGCAAGTTTTTCTCTTTCAAGGTCATTGTCAAAAATTTATTTGTCACTTACAAAATCCACTTTCCTTGACTTGATGACTTGTAGGGCTTGACTACATGAATGAGAAATAGTCTCCCACCTTCCTCCAATTTTCTTCAGATATGAAAACCTACACACATGAAAGAGAGGGGAGGGTTGGACATATAGAGGTTTCCCTAAGTCAAACATCATTTTTGGTATTTCTACCTCCACAATGGCTATGATTTTGTAAAAAGAGAGCTTACACTTAGTTGGATAGAGGCTAAAATATAAAAGTGATATATTGATAATTTGTTGAAACTCACCACTTAGATCTACATTCCTTGGGACTAAAGTCATATACTCATCACCTTCAAGGATATATTGATACTTGATTTGAAATCTTGCAAGATTTAATAATCACATTACAAATAAACATTAAATATGAATAAACTCACATAAAAACATGATGCATGGCTAATAGGATGCTTGACTAAAATAAATGCTACTCAAATTCTACTATTTTTTGTCTTGAATTTCCTTGAATGATTTTAGGATGCTCAATTTTCTCAATAAAAATGTTTGGATTAAAATGGTGAAAATGATTTGTATTTATATGTAATTCATCTAATTTTCAAAAACCAAGTACTAATAGTGGACAAATGATTTTGAATTCTCAAATCATAAAATGTTGACACTAACATATTTAAATTTTAGGCAAAAAGGGCTTGACAAAGGCATTGGGTGCTCCAGTCTAGACTTGTTTGTATCAAAGCCTTAAATATCAGTATGAAATGTTAATTGTTTATTTTCTATCCCATCTTTAAATTTTTGGAAGATATTTGTAAAACAAGAAAATTAAATTCATAATTAGGTCCAAGAACATATGAGGAGCTAATCCTAGTGTTATATTATCAAGGGTAACAATTTTTGACACTATATTTAGCCCCTAGTTTAGTGAGAGTATGAACTTACGCTTAGACTCACACTAAAAGAAAAATAAGAAAATAAGTGTTCAATTATCCAAACATTGAAGAGATAAGATGACATCAAGTCTAAAGGATGTGTTGGCCAAGGATGTGCTAGCCCCCAAACTCAAGATCCTATGGAAAAAAAATATAAGGAAAAAGGAACACACACATGAGGTGCAATGTAGCGTGCCAAGCACAATGTGTACACGATGAAGAAACACAACATAATGCAAAAAAAAAAATGAAATGGAAACACTATAGATTGAAACACAATGCAAACATGTAAAGGGGTTATGACAATCATAGACTAGAAAGCTCCACAAAAATCTTTTTAACTATGGGAGTTTTCCTAGGGTTAGCAAATTAAATGCAAAACATAAAAACCCAAAGCAATAATGAAGTGCAAAGGAAATAACATAAAAAAAAATGAAAAGATCTCACCCAATGTCTTCATTCTCCATGGCTGACCTCCATTATACCTTCTCAACTTGCTATAAATATGATGTTTCCCTTAGATTTTATGTGAGCAATCTAATGACTATGGCAAGCCCTAAGAAAATTTTGAAGGATTTGAGTGATTACATGCAATGCTATGCTATTATGCAACTAGTAAGCATTTAAACTATGTCTAAATTATGCCAATGAGATATGAATATGCCTACGAAAAAATGACAAGAGTGCAAGAGTATGAGATTTTCTAAAACAAGATTTCCTAAGATTGCAAAAGCATGGTGTGACAAAATGAGAGAAAAATTGCCATTTTATAGCAAATGCAATTTTGAGGGAATGGCCAAGATTAAAAGTTGATAAGTTCCCTAGAATCAATGGACAAGATTCAATATGACAACCCACAAATAGGGTTGGGGAAACATTAGGGAAAATTTGAAATGAATGGACAAGATTGATTTTTAGAAAATTAGATCCAGGGTTGACAATACATGTGACAAGAGATAATATTGGCACAGAAAAAGAGAAAGTTGGAAAAATCAAATAATAATAGAAATTACTTGATTTTTGGAGGAACAAGACTATTTTGAATTAAAAATTAATTTTAATTCAGAAGGTGGGGTCACATGATAGTAAACAATTAATTTGAATAATTTACTAAAAAAGAGGGAAATTAGAAAGTGGGATTATTTTAAATAAATAAATTTATTTAAAATGAAGGAAATGTCAAGGTGACACTAATTAAATAAATTAAAGAATTTATTTAATTATAAGAAGAATTTTAAGAATTAGTGATGTATTAAATAAATAAATAATGTTTTTATATTTAATAATCAAGAAGACATAATGGACAAAGATAATTAAATAAATTAAGAAATTTATTTAATTGTAAGAAGAAATTAGATAATTAGTGATGTATTCAATAAATAAATAGAATTTGGATATGTGCAAGATCATGATGGGCCAAAAGTGGCAATATTATGGGTATTTGTAGGGTATGTGGCTGACAATTTTTTTTTTACACAAAATTGATGAAACAAAAAGGGTTTTAGAGGAGATTCTCAACTTTCCACCAATATAAATTATGCTTTAATTTGAATTTAATAAATAATTATTATTCATTTTCTATTAGAATTACGACTAAAGTCGATCAATAGGTTGATTGAAAAGCATCTATAACTTTCAAACGATATCACATTTTTTGAATCTAAAACATGTGTCACATTATATGCTTCACATACTATAGGATTAAAAAAATAAAATATAAATTTCATGAAGTTTTGACCAAGTTAAGGTGGTTAGACATATGAGTTTTTATATTTTTTAAAAGTTGTAATAAAAAAATCATAATTAATTATTTACTTGGAAAAAAATTATAAAAAAATATGCATCACATTTGGACATGAGTCCTCTACTAATATATAAAATATTATAAAAAAATATTATCATTTTATTATGGTTTGGATGGTCAGACATACATCTACTTCTTATTTTTTCCCTAAAATTTAAGTACTACTGCATTGAAATTTCAAATTTTCACCAAATAGATTTTATTTATTTTTAAATAAACCTAGTAGTTTAGAAACTACATTCAATTTTATACATATTCTATTCTTACATATTTTTGAAATAATATAGATAACTTATTCAAATGTTTATGTCAAGTTGTCTAACACTGATTTTTCTGAGTTTTTTGCCACTTAAGGGCCTGTTTTCTCCATGATGATCCTGCACATACCCATTTGTTTATTTAATAATCATGAAGAATAAATGACATGAATTAAATAATTATGAATTATTCAATTAATAGCTGAAAGTGGATCGAGGACATAATTAAAATGTCTTAATTATGCTAGAAAGAAAATGATGAAAAATAGAGCTTGCAAGCCTAGGTCATTTTTATGTGTCTACAATCTTACTATGATCGATACCCAAGGCATTTGAATGAATCAAAGGATTTTTATTTTTTGATATTTGCTAGGTGACCCATGAACCAAATCATGACAAGCTAGTAAAGTCAAATATCCACTAGGTGAGATTTGATAAGAAACAACACATGCTAGTGAAGTTTGATATTGACTAGATGAGTTGCAAAGTAGCAAATGAAAAATAGGAAAGGGGTAGTGAAGTCTAATATTCACTAGGTGAATTCTCATGTCAATTTTACCAAGAGTTATAATATTAATAATTTTGATAAGGCTCTACGAAAATTATCAATATTCAAAAAACACATCACCAAGTACAATACTATGAACAAAGTGAAGCACATATTTGAATGAGTTCACCCACCTTAAAGTAATTGCTAACACCAACTGTGAGATATTATCTTTAAGGTAGAGTAAGACAACATATGGAACATGAAAGGCCATGAGAGCTTATTGGAAAACCCTATGCCAATGATATGTTCCCAATAAGGTTGACCCATTATGAGGGTTTTCCCCCAAAATGAAACCACATAACAATACAAAAGATATAGTGTAAGGGATCCAAGGTTAGTGTAGACCATAGATAAATATGATTATGATCAAAATTGAAATGAATAATTTTGGTAGCCAAATCCTTCTTTGGCTCTTTTAGGAAATTTCACCTAAACGAGAGAGAATGGACCAAAATCACTCAATGTTTCACTCAAGACTAATATATGAATGGATAAGAATTGAATGTGAAGTGTGTGTGTATATGTGTTTTGGATGTTTACAAATACAAATAAATGGATGCAAACTACTCTAATTTAAGATGCTAGAAAACACAGTGTTGAATGTGAACATGAGCTAGAAACTTAAGTAAATGAAAACAAAAATGGATGAGATTGAATAGATTGCACCTAGAGGTAGAATAATTTCATTGGAATGTTCTAGAATGTCTTAGAAACTTCTATTAATGGCCACTAGGACTGATTCACCATGCATGGCGAATTAGTCCTGCTTTTGGTAAAATCTTTTGGAAACTTGTTTCTGATTGCCATGAGCTGAAATATGAGAAAATTATTTTTTGGCCTATAGGTGGGACTCATTTTCCATGGGTGGTGAATCAGTCCACCTACAAAATTTTTGAAAATTAGAGGAAGATTTTGTGGAGTTAGATTTACACTTTTATCTACTACAGGTTTTTGCTTTTGAAATTGTTAGATTTAGGTTTGAAGATGACTTTTTATTGATTTTTTAACTTGAATGACCTTGAAATGTAATATTAAATGATTATTAAGCTTACAAGAGTCCTAAATTTGAAAAAAAATAAGAAAAAAGAGAGATATGTTGAATGTTAGGGCATGGGGGTTTACCTCGGTCAAACCCAGTTCAAGTAATTAAACCAAAATGATGAAATAAAGGAATGAAGCATGCAAAATGGAAGTGATTACCTTATCATTATTATTTGATATTGTAGGTATACAACATTACATGAAGATTCAACTCTTGAATGCTTTAGAAAGCCAACTTGAATACTTCTAATGGAGAAACCTTAGCTTGCTTGACTTGGAGTGAAAGATTGATGGATGAATAATGACAAGATATGTGTGAATGAGATAATGGATGTAAAATTACAATAAAAATACTTATTTATAGACAACTGTGCCTTATTACTTGATAATACCTCATCATAGGCTGAGATGTAATGAAAATAAACTTTAAATTTCACTTTTTCCTGTTCAAAGGTCAAAATGGGGGCCAGATAGGACTCATTCATCACACATAGCGAATGGCTCCCACCTAGATGGGATTGATTTTCCATGCATGGTGAATGGGTCCCATAGGGGCAATTCTAACACCTAAGAAGCTAAGGAATCAAGAAATAAGGTCTAAAATGCCATCTTGTTAGGTATTTGATCAATTAAAGCCTTGGGATGCACAATATGGGTCAATTGAGACATATTAGTGATGATGTAAATGTTAAATAGGGCTTGGGACACATAAATCAATGTGAAAGTGTGATTAAATACACTTTAAAACACTAAAATTATGTCCACAACCTATAAATGCACAAGAGCCAATGTGAATGTGCAAGACACATTACAACACTAGTTTATCGATAAGTTTATTTTAGAAACCTTCTAGACTGATGTAATGATATTATTAAACACTTTTTATAATGTTGAATTAGGATGAAATAAGTTAATTAAGTCTAGAAAAGTGTGAAAGTCCTTTACAAGATTTTACAATACCTTTACAAGACATCATTAAAAGCTTGTTGTTCAATTTGCAAGGGTCCATGACCTAGTCTGGATGCATAAAATACCTCACAACACTAGATTAGGCCTCATTAAGTCCATTTTATCATGAATTAATCCCATGTCAAGCAAAGGGTCCATTTTTCTATGGTACAAGAATTAACATCATTCCCAGAATACTCATGGAACTATGAACACATTGGAGGAATGACACATTAATAAAACAAGCAACATTTTGGGTCAACATGGAAGAGACCTAAATTTCTCAATGTCTTGCATCATTCCAAAAAGGAAACACAATCTACAACAATGCTTATATTATAAAGAAAAATGAAGATACAAATAAATGAATGTCACTACATATTTTTTTTCTTAACAAGTTTTGGTTAGTTGACAAAACTGATTTATTTCCTTTGTCATTAACATTGGCTGACTAGATTTGATTAGAGTCAATAAGGTCTTATACTTGGTGCATAAGATGCATACATCGTTTTGTACTATGTCTAGGTGTATGATGATATTGAAAAGTTATTTTATGTTAAAGTTTAGTGGGAAAGGTTTAGTTGTGTCAATAGGCCTAATTGAAGGAATTTGAATCATGTTTTTATTTAATAACTACAAGATTATTGCATGAAGAGAATGAAGAAATTGTTAAAAATTTGTTGGAATATGTGCCTCAATTCTTACTGACATGTAACTCCTGTAGGGAAAATTTGCTATGAAATTATTCATGTATGGCCGACAAGATGTTCTGAATCTTGTTGAAATGCCCTAGTTGCTATGACTTGGTTTCAGTCTTTCCGAATAGACCTATCACTATGACATGCAGACTCAACAAGATCTCTCACTGACTGTTGTTTCTCTCACCGATTGTTATTCACTCAAAGTTATTGGGGAGACTTGGCTTGTCGATATGTAGTCCTACCGATATGAAATGTCTCGGTGACATCGATTGCATATGGTCATTGAGGTAACACAAAGGTCTCGGGAAGACCTCTCAATGACTATGTAAAGTCTTACTGATGAGTATACACTTGGTGCCTTCATGATGAAAAAAGACTTCAGTGTGAAGTCTTGGTGACTTAGAGAGTCTTGACAATATTCCTCAGTATGTCATGTTTGCTTGATGTGAGGTCTCGACAGAAGAAAAAAGTCTTGCCAACTCAGTAAGACATGGGTGCTCAATGTGAGGTCTCGGTGAAAGACAAATGTCTTGCCGACTCGGTATGACATGCTTTGCTTGGAGTGAAGTCTTGGTGAAAGATGAATGTCTTGCCGACTGTCAGGTGCTTCGGTGAAACTTGAGGAGACTCGGTGAGACCTCTTGGAAAACAATAAAGTCTTGCTGATGGAAAATTTGAAATCAATGTGACTCATGAGCATCAGTATGAGTCTTGTCGATGAGGAAAACTCTGGTCGATAGGAATGAAATGGTTATCGGTGGATTCGGTATGACTCATGGCGTTCGCCATATTGTCTTGCCGATTGGTGGAACCTATGCCGATATCAAATATTGGTTGTGTTGACATCAGGGAGACACGGTTAGTGTCTCACCGACATGCCAACATAGGTTGAATGCCTTTGACTGATTGGAACACCATCCTACGTGGTGAGTCTTGGACCAATCAGAGAAGCTGAATTGGAACCATTGG
Organism: Sequoia sempervirens; assembly: GCA_007258455.2. Lineage (NCBI taxonomy): Eukaryota > Viridiplantae > Streptophyta > Pinopsida > Cupressales > Cupressaceae > Sequoia > Sequoia sempervirens. Next base: position 171,074,483 of record VDFB02000008.1, on the reverse strand, counting down.
AAGACAATCTATTGTGGCAGTTCTATGAGGAAGTTTGACACACATGAAACGACATGAATATAGTTTGTAGTTACAGATGTGGTGGGGATTCGGTTGGTTCGATCAACAGTTGGATGAACAGTTCAGTGTATGATCAATGGATGAATTCTATTATGTGAAGATTGTAACATGAATGTTCTATAACAAGGTTGTTCATGGTGAATGTTCCTGTAAACTGAGATCAGAAAGATAAGTTAGAATTCTGTATGTAATCTTTGTTACTATAATACAAAGTGACTTCTCTTAGTGTGGTGGGTTTTTCTCTTGTAAGGGTTTTCCCATGTAAATATGGTGTTCATATGTTTGTGTATATTTCTCTTTTTTTGTTATCTATTTCAAGTGCATCTTAATTGGACTGTAATTGTAAAATTTAAAAGAGTCTCTGCATTCTTCCTTGAGGTTTTTATGTTAGGAGAGTTATTTATACACCTTTACTTTCTTTAGAAGTGGTATCAGAGCCTGGCCAGTTGTGTTATCCTTGTGGGTACGTTGGGTTTTTTGTGTCAATTTTCTTCATGGGAGTCTTGTAGAAGTTGGTTAATTCTAATTATAGATTAAGATGGCTAGCACATCTGGAAAGATTGAAATAGAGAAATTCAATGGTAGCAATCAAAATGGAGGATCTCTTAGTGGATTGTGATATGTGGTTTGTAGTGTCTAGAATGAAACCTATAGGCATGAAGCAAGAAGATTGGGACCTTGCAGATAAAAAATCTAAAGGGTTGATAAGGCTCTGTTTGGTAGACTCTGTACTTATGAATGTGCATGAAGAGAAGATTGCATCTTCCTTGTGGAAGAAACTAGCATTTATTTATCAAGGGAAGTCCTTGGTGAATAAATTGTTCTTGAGGAAGAAGCTGTATAGTTTGAGAATGCAAGAAGAAGGGTTTGTAGCTAATCATTTGAACACATTCAACATGCTAATTTCACAATTAACATCTATTGGTGTGAAGACTGAAGAAGAGGATTGTTGTATGCTATTATTGTGTTCTTTGCTAGACTCTTGGGATCATCTAGTGATGGCTATTGGGAGTACAACATCCAGTTTCAAGATGGAAGATGTTGTTGGTTCTTTGCTATCAAGAGAGATGAGAAGGAAATCTTCTAAGATGGCAAAGGAATCTCTTACTGTTAGAGGAAGATAGAAAGAGAAATGCAAGAAGAAGGACAAGAAATCAAAATCAAAATTAGAGGGGAGATCAAAGTCTCCTGGAAAGAAGTCCAAGGTGAAATGTTGGAATTGTGGGCAACCTGGTCATGTCTAGAAGGATTGTAAAGAGGAGAGAAAGAAGAAGAAGAAGTGCTCTTCCGATAATGATTCTTCTCAGGGTGATTCAGACACCTTCATTGCTACCTTGGCTACACAGGCATCAGATGATGTCTGGCTTATTGATTCTAGGGCATCTTTTCACATGACATCTCATAGAGACTGGTTCACAAAGTATGAAGAATATGATGGTGGAAAGGTGTACTTGGCAAGTGATTTAACTTTGGAAATTGTTTGTCGTGGAAGAGTCAGAATCCAATTCCCTGATGGCAGAGGGAAGGGGATCAAGGATGTTATGCATATACTAGGTCTAGCTCAAAATCTATTGTCTGTTAGTAAGCTGAATGATATTGGAGTACAAGTCACATTCTCTAGAAATGGTTGTAAGATGACTAGAGGCTCAATGGTGCTAGCTAGGGGTGCTTGTATTGGTACCCTGTAGAAGCTGGATGCACAGGCTGTTCAATGTAATAGTGTCTCTATAAAATCACAGAAAGCTACTCATCGAGGTAAAGAGGGAAATATCCCTAATTATGTAAACTCTATGGAAGTAAAACTTCTAGTAGAGAATACTATGCTCTGGCATCATAGGCTAGGCCACATAGGAGAAAAAGGTTTAAAAACCTGGTTGAGGGGCTTGAAGATTGTAATCTCAAATTTGAATTCTATAAGCATTGTATATATGGAAAATAGCACCGTGTTTCTTTTTATTCCAGTCCTCACAAATCTTCTAGTTTGCTAGATTATATTCATTCGGATGTGTTTGGTCTAATGAATGTTCCTTCTTTGTCTAAATCAAGATATTATGTGTTGTTTATTGATGATTATTCAAGAAGAGAATTTGTATATTTTCTGAAAATTAAATCATAAGTGTTCAATCGGTTTGAGGAATTTAAAAACCTTGTAGAAAATCAGACTGGTAGAAAAATAAAATGCTTAAGGACTGATAATGGTGGTGAATTTTATTCTAATGAATTTGAAAGATACTGTAAAGACCATGGGATTAAAAGACATAATACTACACCTTATACTCCACAACAAAATGGAGTTGTAGAAAGGTTCAATAGGACAGTGACGGAGAGAGCACGAAGTATGCTAAGTAGTGCTGGCTTGGAGGGGAAGTTCTAGACTGAGGCTATATCTACTACATGTTACCTAACAAATCATTCTCCAAACTTTGCTCTTGTTGAGAAAACACCTTTGGAAGTGTGGTATGGTAAGAATCCATCTCTTAGACATATTCGAGTCTTTGGCTGTGAAGCATATGCATATGTGCCAAATGAGAAAAGATCTAAGTTGGAGAACAAGGCTGTCAAATGTATTTTTATGGGTTATAGTGCTGGCATAAAAGGATACAAGCTTTGGAATCTTGATACGGAGAAGGTTGTATATAGAAGTGTAATATTTCATGAGTTGAAACCTTCTACCTTGGATCTGCAGTTAGAGACAAAGTCTAAAAACAAAAATGATGTAGTTCTAATTCCTTTAACACTAGAGAAAGAGGAATTGAAAATTCAAAATGTACTCGAAATAGAGGAGAGCTCAAGCAATTTTGAAAGTTTAGAAGAATAAGAACAAGTTCAACCTCAGCCATTGAGGAGGTCAACTCATGAAAGAAAACAACCTGATAGGTATGGGTTCTCCTTGATAGATTCTACTTGTGCTTATGCTTTGATTTCTAGCACTGATGAGCCTAGGACTGTAAAAGAGGCAATTAAAATTTTTGATTCAAACTCTTGGTTGGAAGCCATGAATGAAGAGATGACATCATTAGAGAAGAATGATACCTAGATTTTGGTGCCCTTGCCTAAAGGTAGAAAAGTTGTGGGCTACAAATGGGTATTTAAGAAGAAGATAGGTTTGGATGGCAGTGTAGAAAGGTACAAGGCGAAGTTGGTTGCGAAGGGATATTCCCAAGTAGAGGGAATTGATTATGGGGAAATATTTTCTCTTGTAGCTAAGCTGACATCCATTAGATTTATTTTGTGACTTGCAGTTGCATATGACTTAGAGATCGAAGAGATGGATGTGAAGACATCATTTCTTCATGGTGATCTTGAAGAAGAAATCTATATGTCCTAGCCTAAGCACTTTGTTGAAAAAGGTAATGAAAAACTGGTATGCAAGTTGAAGAAATCTATGTATGGGTTAAAGCAGCCTCCTAGAATGTGGTACTAGAAATTTGATAATTTTGTATTGTCTTTGGGATTTGTGAGATCAAAATCTAATCATTGTTTCTATTATAAAGTTGAAAGTGATCAAGTGCTTATTATTGCTCTCTATGTTGATGAAATGTTGTTCATAGGCAATAGTAAGCTAATGATTTATGATCTTAAGTCTCAGTGGTTTGCTAAGTTTGAAATGAAAGATCTTGGTGCAACAAGGTATATTCTGGGGATGGAGATAACCAGGGATAGGAAGAATAGAAAAATTTGGCTCAGTCGAAGTAATATATTAGGACTGTTCTAGAGAGATTTTGTATGAATGATTGCAAGCAGCGAGTTGTTTCAGTCTTGCAGGGAACGAAGCTATCTATCAAAGACTATCCAAAATATCCTACTGAGATGGAGGATATGACTAGTGTACCCTATGCTAGTAAGGTTGGTAGTCTTATGTATGCAATGGTCTGTACAAGGCCAGACATTGCCCAAGTAGTGGGAGTACTTGGTCAGTTAATGGCTAATCTTGGAAGGACACATTGGGATTTTGTGAAGAGAGTGTTTAGATATCTAAAGGGAACTTTAGAATATGCTTTGTGTTACCATGGGAACTTGATTGAATCACATAAGACTCTCAGTATTCATGGTTATGTAGATTCTGATTGGGTAGGGGACATTGATAGTAGAAGATCCACCAGTGGATACATTTTCATGATGAATGGTGGTACAGTGAGTTGGATGAGTAAGCAGCAGGCTGTAGTTGCTTTGTCCACTATGGAGGCTGAATATATGGCCACTACACATGCTTGTAAAGAAGCAGTTTGGTTGAAAAGTTTGTGTTCTAACATTGGTTTTGATGCAGGGGAAATAACTATTTTCTGTGACAGTCAGAGTGCAATTTTTTTGGCAAAGAATCCTACTTTCCATGCTAGAATGAAACATATAGATGTACAGTACCATTTTGTACAAGATATGGCGGAGGATGGAAAGGTCAGTTTGGAAAAATTTGATACTCTAGAGAATGTTGCAGATGCATTGACGAAGCTAGTGAGCATAGACAAGTTCAGGTGGTGTGCCAATTCAATGGGCCTCAGTGCCCATGAATTTCAATAGTTTTATCATGCTCTAGAGGTTTCAGTAAGATCTTCGTCAAGTGAGAGCTTGTTGGAATATGTGCCTCAATTCTTACTGATATGTAACTCCTATAGGGAAAAGTCACTGTGACATTATTCATGTTTGGCCGACAAGCTATTCTGAATCTTGTTGAAATGCCCTAGTCACTGTGACTTGGTTTCAATATTGCCAATAGAGCTATCACTATGATATGGAGACTCGGAAAGATCTCTCACCGACTGTTGTTTCTCTCACCGATTTTTGTTCACTCGAAGTTATCGGGGAGACTTGGGTTGTTGGTATGTAGTCCTTTAGATATGAAATGTCTCGGCGACACCGATTGCATATGGTCATTGGGGTAACACAAAGGTCTCAGGAAGACCTCTCAATGACTATGTAAAGTCTTGCCGATGAGTATACACTTGGTGCCTTCGCGATGACAAAATACTTTGACATGAAGTCTTAGCAACTTGGAGAGTCTCATCGATAGTCCTTGGTATGTCATGTTTGCTCGATCTGAGGTCTCGGTGAAAGAAAAAATTCTTGCTGACTCGGTAAGACATGGGTGCTTGATGTGAGGTCTCGGTGAAAGATGAATGTCTTTCCGACTCGGTATGACATGCTTTGCTCAGAGTGAAGTCTTGGTGAAAGACGAATGTCTTTCCGACTGTCAAGTGCTTCGATGAAACTTGAGGAGACTTGGTGAGACCTCTTGGCGAATAGTAAAGTCTTACCGATGGAAAAGTTGAAATCAATGCGACTCATGAGCATCGGTATGAGTCTTGTTGATGAGGAAAAATCTTGCCAATAGGAATGAAATGATTATCGGTGGATTCGGTATGACTCATGGAGTTCGCTATATCATCTTGCTGACTGGTGGAACCTACGCCGATATTGAATGCTGGTTGTGTTGGTATCAGGGAGACAAGGTTAGTGTCTCACCAACATGCCAACATAAGTTGAACACCTTTGACCGATTGGAAGACCATCCTATGTGGTGAGTCTTGGACCAATTAGAGAAGTCAAATTGGAACCATTGGAAGATAGTTCGTTGTGGCAGTTTTGTGAGGAATTTTGATAGACAGTGAATGACATGAATATAGTTTGTAGTTGTAGATGTGGTGGGGGTTCAATTGGTTTGATCAACAGTTGGATGAATATTTCGGTGTATGATCAGTGGATGAATTCTATTATGTGAAGACTGTAATGTGAATGTTCTGTAATAAGGTTGCTCATGGTGAATGCTACTGTAAATTGACATTAGAAAGATAAGTTAGAATTTTGTATGTAATCTCTATTACTGTAATACAAAGTGACTTCTCTTGGTGTGGTGGGTTTTTCTCCCGTAAGGGTTTTCCCACGTAAATCTGGTATTCATATATGTGTGTGTATATTTCTCTGTTTCTATTATCTATTTCAAGTGCATGTTAATTGGACTGTAATTGTAAATTTAAGTCTCTACATTCTTCCCTAAGGTTTTAACGTTAGGAGAGTTGTTTCCGCACCTTTACTTTCCTTACAAAATTCCTATCTGTTGTGCTAAATTAATATGTAGTTGTATTTTTGGTAGCGACCTGTGTTTGAATGTTATTGATAGTTTGAGGAGTGTTTATCTTAGTGAAGTTTTTCTTTTTCTTTTTAAATCATTGGTAATTTTTATGAGTACAAATTTGGGTTGACTAGTAGGAGCTAATGAAGGTGTACCTTCATACTCACTAATCAATATATGATAATCACAAAGAGTCATACACAAGTATTTACACAAAATAATCTTGAAATTCATAACTTCTCAAAGAAACTCGAGTGAATGAGAGGCCACACAGATAAGATACCTTATCAAATATGTATAATATATTCTTACACTTACAACTAAAACTCAACTTGTAAGTTGACAACCTAGGATATACTAAGAATATTATAGGAAACTATAAATAATTTTTGGTACTCTCAAATCAACTAGCCCTCACTTCACATAAAAAAATTACATATACAAGAAATTGGTACCTCATTAAAAACCAATAAGTACATGATAGATACCTCAATCTTTAATACTCATTCATTGAATTCAAGGCCCCTATTATCTTGAATCAAAGAAATATAATAACCAATCAACTCAAGCATTGAATTTGGGTGCAAGAAAGAGATACACACAATCAACACTTGGGGAGAATAGTGGCACATATTGGATTTGACATCAAGTAGAGCATGCTATATGGTACAAACTTATAAACTTGAAGCTAGAATTATTTACTTGATTTATGAGAAAAATTAAATCTAGAACCAATCAATCATAATCCTATGGAAGAAAATTATCAAAATCATTAGAAGGCTCCTAAATACTCTATTTGTACTATCTTATCCACAACACTTATATGGTTTTAGAAAGATTGGAAGGCATCTATACATTTACCACATTGACACATGGCATAATAATATTGGTCCAAATATACTAGGACTCACTTGCAATATCCACATCATCACCACTAGACTAATGTGAAATATGCACACCCACAAGAATACCATCTCACTACCAATAACCTTGCCATTATGAATATTGATGATGTATCACTTAAATGGGTACAATAAAAGTAATCAAATAATGTAGGTGCAACCAAAAAACCCACTTACCAATATGAAGGGAACTCTCCATTGAGTCAATTACCCAATAGTATTCAAAGGAAAAAGCTCCACTTGAAATAAATTACTAACCACCAACCAATTAGTACCAAAAAGGAAACAAAGCACTTAACAATGGCCTAATTGGGCACTAATTAAGGTTTAGAGAGAAATGGAACGTAAAAGGGTTACCAATAGAACATGTTATCCATTTCCAAGAGTAATTTCCATTAAGCCATTTATGAATGGACACAAGTAAAATAAGCACTTTGAAATTAAAAAACACAAACAATAGGCAATCAACAAAAAAATAACATAAATTCTGGGGAGAAAAAAGAGTCCTTGGCACCATTGAAACAACTCCTTGGTTGAATCAATTTTTGTCTTTAAACAAATTGTCAACCATGACTACAAATTATGAGCTTGATGAAAATATCAAGTCCAAGCAACACTTGCACAAGACTAAGAACATGGGTACAAAAAGTAAAATTTACATAAAGGTCATAAAGATGAATAAGGAGACATGAATCAAAGAAAAAACACACATGAAACCTTAACTTTACATTTCTCATGTTGATTATTACTAATGAGGTTTGTAATCATGATGCCATAAGCCATTAAAAGGATAAATTAGAAATAGTATCAACATTAAATAATAATTAAAAAGATTAACATTAAATAGGCCTCACAAGACACAACCACTCCCCACACACTTCATTAAGAAAAAATAGTTGTAGCCTAGCCACCAACACCCAAACCATAGCCAGCCATAGCCTACCTAGGTAGCACCATAACAAAAGAAAGTATAGAAAGTTTGGTAAGGCAAGAGGAAACCTTGTAGAGAAGAAATAGGGTGAAGGCCAAACTAGAAAGAACAATCACACCTCTAACATGCTAGTCAGAGTCCAAAATAAGCCATAACCCTAAGCCACAGCTTGTAAAGAACCAGAGCCTAACAAGACACATCCACTCCCAACTCACTCCAATAAAAAAGAATAGATGACGCCCAACCGCCAATGCCCAAACCACAACCAGCCACAACCCACCACCCAATGCCCAAACCTCAACCAATCGCATCCTAGCTACTAGTGCCCAAACCTCAACATCATCCTCATCGTCAAGATTTGAGCTATCCTCAACATCAACATCAAAGGATTTCAAACTCCCAGAATGGCTCCTATTCCCACCTCCTCCTTCATGAGCCATTATTATTATTTAGTGTTGATACTATTTCTAATTTACCCTTTTAATGGCTTATGGCACCATGATTATAAAGCTCATTAGTAATAATCAAAACCTTTTGTAAATGGTTTCAGATCCATTCAAAACCTATTTTTCCCCCTTAATCAAAACATTAAATAATAATTTAAAATATTAAGCTCATTGAACACTATATTTAAATTAGGGCAAGCACTAGTAATGATTATATGCTCTATGAGTCCTCATATATATATATATCATACCACATCTAAAAGTTTCATGTCTATCTATAAGTGTTCCCCTCAACTATAATATGAACTCATGAAAAACTATTTCCTTTATGATGTAATAGTTATAATAAATATGACCAAATTATTGTGAAACAAAAACAAGAATAATTTGAACAAATTTTATCTATGCATACCCTCCTATTATTTTAGAGAAGGAAAGTATCTAATGAGGCTATTGAACATTGATAATTATATAGAAAAAGGTGCTCATTAAGTTTAAATAATAGGGTAGGCACTAATAGTACTTTATGGGCCTCTATAATTATTTCAAATTCAAATGTATGGTTTAGACATCCAAAGTGACAACTCTCCATGACCATTTGGCTCAACCATAAATTGAAACTACTTCCTTTATTACATCAAATAATCACAATAAAATATGACCACTTTGTTATTATATATAAATAGTTTGGATCACTGCCATCCTTGCAATACGATGGGATGATGTTTCTGCTCAGGTAGACATGCTGATGAATTATTTCTGAAAATAAATCATACAATTTGCTGATGAGTACCTTCTCAAGTGATAGTAAAATAATCTAAATGTGCATTTCAAATCCAAAATACCAAGAATAAGGGTTGAAAGTAAACAATCAAATCTACCCCTACCATGGTTGTAAAATTTTTTGCTACCAAGTGTTGGTCGCTATTCTAGTTGATGACATTCTAACATTATTATTGATAATTTTCTTTAGACATTTCCTCCCTTGAGAGAGCTGCATCTATAAAATAAATAATTATATTCTATAGAATGATGAATACAATACTAAATGCCATAAGTTTTTGGACATACCATTTTGTGTAGTAAATCATTATCTTTTTGTAACTCAATGCTCTAGATTATTACAACAATAAGTTAGTTGGGAGTTGGATAAAAAATAAAAATATCTTAATATAGGGATTAACAAAGAAAGGACTAGATAAAAATGTATGATATTTATACATATAATCTCAAATTAAAAAGTGATTAAATAGTTCTCTTACCCTATGTTGGAGCTCCTCCACAAGCTTGTTTTGCTAGAACGTCAAATAGTAGTCAATTAAATTGAAAAATGGATATTCTAGATGCCACAACGGACATGGGGTGTTACATTATAAAATAAAGTTTGTAGGTGGGATCAAAGTTATTTAATTTTGTTTTTATTTTTATGTTTATCAGCACATACAATTCCTTTTTACATCAATACCCTTATTCACTTCTATAATTTTAAGTAAAATATATATTTGTTTAAAAAAAAAATCAATATGCATTAATTTTGAAAGATTTACCTTTCTCACTCTTATTCTTTTCATTCCTTGTTGAATTTGGCACTCCAATTGCTCCAACTTAGGAAGACTCAAAGAAGATAGATCCTCCCCCTTTAAACTCCTATCACGAATAGTAGAATGAAATTTCTCTCCATGAAAGTCAAATCATGTAAGATACTTAGATGCTAATAAATAATACTACGATGCAGCTAGTTTAAGCTTACCTAACCATTTTCTTCATCATTTGTATCTTTTGCATCAGTCCTACGACCTCATATGAATTAGACAATGACTACACAATGACAACAAAATTAAGCATGATAAACTCCATCATATTACAATAGTGAGCTAGCCAAAGAAATTTAATAGACACATCCAAAATAATTATTTGTTGGACCAATTTTATTTGAAATGTATAAAGATGTTACATAGGGAGTTGTTAGTTAATGAGCCTAATAGAGAGGCATTGAGTAAAAAAAATTGGTTACAATTATTTTTAATCATCCTCTCTGATATATCAACACATCACGAGTACATGTAAATGTCAAATAGGCATGTAATAAAAGGCTAGTCTATAGTTAGGGGAAAAATTATAGAGGAAAATTATCCCTAAAAAAAACCTTGTTACATATTATAGAATAAAAAAATTGAAGACAATTAAAATAGTCTACTAAAACTGGTTATCAAGCCATTGAGGAGCTCAATATGTGAATTTGAGATGTTTAAACAATGATGCCATTAAACTTGATGGGAAAAGGCAAGAAGGAACAACTAAATATTAGGGTAGGTCAAACAAAATTTCATTGTAAAAACAAGAGATGAGACATTTTTAATGTCAATTAACTCAATATGTACATATGGCTTATCAAAAGTGTGTTTATTTAAATATTTTCAAAATAAATATGTTTAATTATTTAGTTCAAGAGTAAATTTACCAATCTATTGCATCAATGTCATAATATAGTGGGTTTAGGTTAACCAATTTTAATTCAATGTTTTTACACCATAGAAGCATGTTTCTGCTCACTTTCTCCATTTACTTCATGATATAAACATTATTGGATAGGGATACAAGTAGGATTTTTGAAAGTGTATAATTTTTTTTTTATGAAATAAGAATGATAATTTGATGAAGCTCAACCAATATCAAAGATCAAACAACATAAAGACTAAAAAATAATAACAAACAATAAACAATGGATCAAAATGTGCTAAAGAAATCAAACTCAAGAACCAAAAGATACCAGCCGAATCAAGGTACATTTTGAAACAAAAACGCTCTAGGGATCACTAAGAAGCCCCTTCCATCAATTATTTGACACAAATTTCCTTCCTACTTATTCTCCCCCTTTTAATTGCAAAAGTAGAATCATAAGGACACAAAGATTAACATGAAAGCTTCTCTCCAAGATCCACCTTTTTTTTTTCTTTTTTTTAGTTGGGAAAGCTTTGGGTCTCAATCAAAGGGTTGAATTGGGTCTCCCAAAATCCCCACTTTCTTCAAAAAAATTCTCTCAATAGTCCTCCTTTGATATTACTTCTAGAAGGGCCCTCCATACATCATTACTACCAAATATTATTTTTCCCTCTAGAAAGGTTGTTTACTCCTATTCATCTACTACCCCATCATTGCTCAACCAATGTTGAGACAATTATGGTAAACTAGTGAGGAGTTCTTAAAATAATATAGTGCACCCATTTACCCAATTTAGAAGGTAAGGTAATTGAAGAAGGCATTTCATCATCCACCTCTATTAAAACACAAAATATAACAAAAAAAATATCTTCCTAGATTTGGTGGCCACATCCACCACAACAAAGTTGGAAATGCCCATCACTACCTAATATTCAAATAGAAACCCAAGAAGTCCAATCCATACCCAAATCCTTTTGATGCATTCTTTCTCAAGATTAAATATCAATAGCCATCCAAGAGGGGTTCATACACAATTTTCATGGTTCCTAAAAAATATTAAAAAGAATCCTCTCATCATTACCAAAACCTCAAATTGACCTCAAATTTTTTATATTTGATAAGCCCATTTTTGAAAATTCAATATTTAGCCTAGCTCTAATAAATTTCCCCACAATAAAAGTTCCCAATTTGAAAGCTATCTTATGAACAATACAACCAAGGACTTAGAGAAGAAGACCCTTAGCATCCATAGATGGAACCAAATATTGAGTAAGAGCATAGAGATCCACACCTTTCATAGAATTTTCCTAAGACTTCATTGATAGACCACAAACATCAGCCCCAAAATCCTATGTTACAATTGAAACTAGGTCTACCTAGCCTCAACCTCCAAGGCCTAACCAATAGGATTGGTGGAACCCTATAAAGAAGCCCTCTATAGAAAAGATTTTTATCCATTATCCTAAGAAAAAACCCCATGGGTAAAGTTTATAGGAGTTCCATAAAGGTGGGAGCCATCACCATAGCACAAAGGAAAGTAGAGGACCTTAGAAGAAAAGCCTCCCAAAACATGAGCACCAAACATATTAGCAGCAGTCAACAAACCCCAACCAACAACTCTCATGTCCTCTAAATGTGGAGAAACAGGGTATGTGTAGGATCATGATGGGCCAAAAGTGACAATATTAGGGGTATTTGTAGGGTATGTGGCTGACAACCTTTTTTTTACCCAAAATTGATTAAACGAAAAGGTTTTTTAGAGGAGATTCTCAGATTTCCACCAATATAAATTATGCTTTAATTTGAATTTAATAAATAATAATTATTTATTTTCTATTAGAATTACAACTAAAGTCTTGATTGATAGGATGGAAAAACATCTATAACTTTCAAATGGTATCACATTTTTTGAATATAAAACATGCGTCACATTCTATGCTTCACATACTATAGGATTAAAAAAATAAAAAATAAATTTCATGAAGTTTTGACCAAGTTAAGGTGGTCAGACATATGATTTTTTATATTTTTTAAAATTTGTAATAAAAAATTCATAATTAATTATTTACTTGGAAAAAAATAGAAAAAAAATATGTATCACATCTGAACATGAGTCCTATACCTATATATAAAATCTTATTAAAAAATATTATCATTTTATTATGGTTAGGTTGGTTAGACACACACCTACTTATTTTTTCCCTGAAATTTAAGTACTACTGTATTGAAATTTCAAATTTTCACCAAATAGAATTTATTTATTTTTAAATAAACCTAGTAGTTTAGAAACTACATTCAATTTTCTACAGATTCTATTCTTACATATTTTTGAAATAATATAGATAAATTATTCAAATTTTTACATCAAGTTTCCTAACATTGATTTTTCTGAATTTTTTGCCACTTAAGGGCCTATTTTTTCCATGATGATTTTGCACATACCCAACACATGAGATCCCAACGAACGATATGAGTAACATGTAATTTAAACCCTAGTTGATACCACCACTAGAAAAAGAGTCATTCTTTGTTAAGGAATAAGAAAGTGAAAAGATGTTTCTAGAAGAGCTAGAATCATCTAGAAACTACAAGCAACTAGAAGCTAGTCAAGAAAAAGAACATTCAAGTTTTAGAGATATTTAGAACATTAGAAGTTTCTAGATCTTAGAGGCTCCATGTATAAATATGAGGTTGTCCATTGTGAAAAACACTATTGTTGAGGTAAGTATTTGGATTGTATGCAAGTCAGTTAGATCAATATAGTTTCCTTCAGCCATTTCACAATTGTTTTATGATCCATTTTTGCCCTATTTTCTACTATTATTCTATTATTTGGGTCTATTCTTACATGGTATTAGAGCTAGAAATCTTATAATAGGGTTAAGATATTATTGGATTGATATTTTCTTGGAAAGATAATATTTGAGGTGGTTTAATCTATTTATTTGAAGGCTACTCTTTTCTAACATGGGCTCTACAAATGAATTTTTTCCAATCTTTGATGGAAGTGGGTTTTAAGATTAGAAGATTGTAGTTAAGAATGCTTTGAGAGAAAATGGTTCTATGAATAATAGTGAATAAAGAGATTGGAGAACCTCAATAAAAGAAAGAAAAGGAGTTATGAAAATGCAAGTTGGAGCAAGCTAGAGGAATTATTGGTAATTCCTTGATTCCCAATCTTAATAGAAGGTTTGTTGATGTTGATAATCTAATAGAACTAGGGAAAATTTATAAAAATATTATAAATATGTTGATATTGCTAATGTGTTCAACATAGAAGTAAAATTGGTGAACATAGGTCTCTGAATGGATGATTACATTAATGAGGTTCTATATTTAAATGCCCGATTGAACAAAATAAGTGTTGAATATGAAAAAAATGATTTTTAGTTGATTGCAATGGTTGAAAGTAAGCTTCACCAACTATACAAGGTATTTAATGAATCAAGGAAAAGGGTTATTTAATTAAATCCTAATATGCCCTAACAAACTTTTGATCAATTTTGTAAGCCAATTTTAGATTAGGAGGCTCAAATTATTAAAGAAGATTATTGTTTTCACATAAAAATTCACCCTACTAAACAAGGAGTTCAGTGTTCTAATGACACAATGAAAACAACCTCAAGGTTTGGAACCTTGCGTGAATGAGGTTGTCTCTAGAGAAGACTAACTTCCTCTTCTAATCTAAGTGAAAATGTGTTGGTCTAACCCAACACATGTCTAGCATCAAACTTCCCAAGATTTTCATCGTCTCTTTTAATGTAACATCTACTTTCAAATATCTTGAAGTACTTCACAGTAGGAGTCTTACTATTCCATAACTCAAAATGAATCTTTGTGTTGTTACTTCTAATCTGGACTCTATTAAGAATATAAACAATAGTGTGTATTACCTCTATCCAGTACACATTTGGTACATTTGATTCTTTCATCATGGTTCTTATAGCTTCCTATATCATTTGATTTTTCCTCTCAACTATTGCATTTTCTTGAGGGGCTCTTAGAGTAAAAAATTGTATCTTTATGCTATGTTGTTCACAAAATATATTAAACTCACTAGAGGTGAAGTCTCCACCTCTATCAAATCTCAAACATTTGATTTTCAAATTCACTTCATTTTCCACTCTTGCTTTGAACAGTTTAAACCTATCCAAAGCCTAAGTATTCTCTCTAAGAAAAGAAACCCATGTCATTTGAGAATAATCATCAATAAGGAGCATAAAATACCTATCACCATTCAGGCTTCCTATTTTAGCTGGACCACAAAGGTTAGTATGAATTAATTCTAGCATTTTGGTAGTAGATTTCTCTTTTCCTTTAAAGTTGCATCTTGTTTGTTTCCCCACCTTACAAAATCATTAAATAGTATTAGTAGGCCTTGTGATTCTAGGCAGACCTCAAAAAATATCTCTTGAACTTATTTTGGCTAGATTATCAAGGTTTACATTTCCCATCTTTCAGTGCCATAACCAACTATCACTAACTTGAGATTCAAGGCATTGACCATCAACTCCCTTAAGTTGATAGAGGTTTACATGAGTTCTCCTTCTAGTAACAACCATATATACAGATCCTTTTATGATTTCATAGGTATTATTTTGAAACACAAGTTTAAAACCATTGCTAGACATCCATCCAACACTCAAAAATTTATGCCGCAAACCCTTTACATAGTATACATCATCAATGTTGTGTACTCTATTGAAACTAATTGTACCTTTCCCAAAAATATTAGCTCCTGAATCATCACCAAACATGACTAAACCTTCATCGTATTTTTTAGGTTTAGTGAACTTACTTTTATCTTTGGTCATCTAATTAGAACATCCACTATCAATCACCTAGTAGTCTTCATCTTGTCTTTCATGAAAGGCGGTGAGAAAATTACCTACCATCTTACTCTTTTTTCTCTTTGGAGCATTCCTCCTTGCACATTTTCTCGAGTTAGCGTACACAAATTTATTCTCTAGGGCTAAAAATAAGCATTCACTATCATCACCCTCAAAATTGGATTCATCATCAGAGATTTTGGCTTCTGCTTTAACATAATACTTCTTGTATTTCTTATCCTTTCTATCCTTATCTTTATAATCCTTGTTCTTCTTATGTACAACTCTATTTAGACATCTTGAAGCATAATGAACAATATCACCACAACTGAAACATTTAAAGAGAAACATACCTTTATACTTTCTGATACCTTTCTTCATCTTTCTGGTGAAATTCGCTTCGAACTCATTAGAAACATCACTCTCTGGATCATCTTCAATCTTCATTTCCTTAAATGTTGTTGCTTCCTTTTCTTCTTTCTAGTCTTCTTTCCTAAACTTTCTCATCTCAAATGCTTACAAGATGTTGAATAACTACTCTTTAGTATACTTCTTAGGATCATACTTCTCTTCAATTACTAAGATCTTATTATTGTAGCAATCTGGTAGGGTGATCAAGATATTCTCAAGAATATCTTCATCGGTTAGCTTTCCCCCTTAATTCTTAACTTCATTTGTTGTCATCTCAACCCTTTGGAAATAGCTTGTGAACTCTTCACCTTCTTCCATTTTGAAATTCTCATATCTACGCTTTTTTTGCTAGCTTCTTTATCAACTTTACTCTTTCATTTACTTCATATACTTCTTCCAACTTCTTCTAGACTTTATAAGTAGTGTCTAAATAAAGAACCTTAGTTCATTGAGTTTTAGTTAAACCACTGTAAATAGCATACCTCACTTTCTCGTTATCCTCATAAGAAAAAACCTCATCTACAGTAGAAGGACCACTCACCAGACCAACATACTTTATCTCAACCTTCCAAGTCTTGTAACCAAGAGAAACAATATATCATCTCATCTACACTTTCCAATCATTATAATCAAATCCATCGAACATAAGGATCACCAACTTATACACCTTCGAATATTCATTAAGCAGTTAAGCTCTACACCAAGGAACTAGTGATCTAATACCAATTGTTAAAAGGAACAAGACAACTAAGAGGGGGGTGAATCAATTGTCACACAAATTCAAATTCAAAACTTCAAAACTTATCAATCTCACAACCACACAATTTTATTATTAAGTAGGAACATGAAATAAAGATAATAGAAAGTCAAATCAACACAATGAACACTAGATTTTTTACATGGAAAACCCAATGGGGGAAAAACCATGGTGAGGATTAATTCACAATATAAAGAGATTATAAAACCAAATATAGAGGCTCAATGTCCAAATAAAAAGGCTCACTTCCTACAGAAAGGACTCACTATCCAAGAGGGAACCTCACTACCCATAGATACAAAAGAGAAGAAAAGATCCACCACAACAATTAACACACATCTATAGCCTTGAACAGATGATTGTAAAAACCTTCAATTCACTTCCTTTAAGAATCTAACACAATAAATTATTGCTGCCTCAACTCACATTCACACACATTTGCTCTTTTTATTTGTGGCTTACTTCATCACTTTGCATCTTCATCTAAATCTTCACAATCCGAATTGCATTTATACCATCTTCAAACTTAGAAACTTTTTCAAGGTTGACAACTTAAACTTCATTTCATCAATTCAAATTAGGTCAGCAACTCAAAATTCCCACAATGTTATGAAATAACTTGCACAATAAAAAAATATGATATGAAATATGTTGCAAATAATTGATAATAACTTAGAATAACAAGCCACTTTGAGAGGGAAAACCTAGATAGATATATCTAATGAGAACAAACTTCATAATATGATGATGAAATAAGACTCAGAACCTCCTATGTATACCTATTTATGCCTAGGATATCACCTAGGCCAACTTAGACACCCCTATATAAGACCTAGGTTGACCAAACCAACTAAATAATTATATAATAATGATAACATGACTTAATTAGGAGTTAAGATAGCCACAAGCTGACTATTCATAACCCTATGTAGAACAATATTAAGGGCATAGCATGCCCCTCTTCTTAAAATAAGTGTTTTCTTCGATGCTAATCAAGTTTAGATTCTTTTAAATGAACTTATCATCCTCCCAAGCGGCATCTTCAATTGGTAAATTCTTCCATTGGATGAGATACTCAGGGAGAGTTCTATTCCTCAACTTCTTTGTGCATGTTTTAAAAATGCACTCTAGTTCCAAAATGATTCTTCCTTCTTTATTGAGCTCTGGTAGTGTTGTTTGAGTTGGAATATTATGCC
Organism: Sequoia sempervirens; assembly: GCA_007258455.2. Lineage (NCBI taxonomy): Eukaryota > Viridiplantae > Streptophyta > Pinopsida > Cupressales > Cupressaceae > Sequoia > Sequoia sempervirens. The sequence continues at coordinate 171,056,442 of VDFB02000008.1, read as the reverse complement.
CAATTACCTTCTTCAAACAAGAAACAAGAAAACTATATGTATCTTTGTTGTTGGTGGCAACTCTATCTTGTAGGAAACACTAACAATATTTTGCATGATTTGGTATGGGCCCATAATACCTTGGAGATAACTTATTATTCTTTTTTTGTTGCTTCAGTGAGATTTTCTTATAAGGCTACAATCTCAAGAAAACCCAATCCCCAAATTCAAAACTTCTTTCACTACTATGTTGGTCTACTTGTTTCATTCAATTTTGTTCCAGGGCTAAATTCTCCTTGAGTCTTGAAAGTCCCTTTTCTTGATGAAGCAAGTGGTCCTCTACTACCTGAACTCTTGGTGACACCTTTATTGAAGAAGTGATGGAATGAGGATGATATCCATAAAGTGCCAAAAATGCAGACATTTTTTATGAGCTATGAAAAGAAGTGTTGTACCACCATTCTCCAAGTGGTATCCAATCTATCCATTGAGATTGTTTCCTTGAAGTGAAACAACATAGATATCCTTCCAAACACTTATCAACAACCTCAATTTTCCCATCTGATTGAGGATGGTATGAAGAGGTATGAGCCAATTGAGTACCCAAACATGAGAATAAATCTTTCCAAAAAGTGACTAGTGAAGATAGGATCATGATCACTAACAATAGCCTTAGCTTTACTATGTAGCTTTTGGATATTCTCCAAAAAATATTTTTCCATTTCACTTGTTGGAAAAGGATGTGATAATGCAATGAAATGTGCATATTTAGTGAGGCGATTAACTACTACCATGATGACATTATGACCTTTACATTTGGGAAGTCCTGTGATGAAGTCCATGGATACCTCTTCCCAATGCTAGCTAGGAATAGATAAGGGTTGAAAGAGACCTGGTGTCTTCATTGTCTCCCCTTTATTCCTTTGACAAATGAAACATTTAGCCAAAAAAATTTGAAGATCACCTTTCACCTCTTCCCAAAATAAATCTTATTTGACTCGATGATATCTCTTCAAAAATCTTGAATGACTAACAACTGGAGACTCATGTAGCTCTGTGAGTATCTTTTGTTTAAGAGTGGAATTCTTGCAAAGATACAAACGTTCTTATACCAAAGAGTATCTTCCTTCCAACAAAACTTATTTGAACTACTACGATCACTTTTTAATTGTTGGATGAGATTACATGTCACAACATCATTTTGCCACTCTTCTTTGGCTTCCTTCACCCAAATTTCTTGTAATATTGAAAGGGTGCACAATAATGCTTCATCTTTCTCATCCTTCCTTGAAAGTGCATCTACTACAATATTTTTCTTCCCTTTCTTATTTACAATCTCAAAGTCATATCCTAACATCTTAATCACCCATTTTCATTGCTCTTTAGAAGATATTCTTTGTTCCAAAAAATATTTTAGGCTATCATGATCTGTCTTAACCTTGAAGTGTCTACCCATAAGGAAAGGCCTCCATTCTTTAACTGCATGAAGGATTTCTAGAATTTCCTTCTCATAAATAGGTTTTAGTTGATTCTTACCCTTTAATTGGAAACTATCAAAAGCAATTGGTTGACCTTCTTGCATGAGAATTTCTAGTATCCCATTTCCAGAAGCATCATCTTCCACAATGAATTGCTTGGTGAAGTCAAGAGTGGCAAGCGCTAGAGTTGTACACATAGCCTCCTTCAATCTCTCAAATGTTGTATTAGTGGACTTGTTCCAATGAAAATAATCCTTCTTAAATAAAGTGGTGAGGGGCACTACTATATGAACATAATTCTTCAAAAATCTTCTATAGTACCTTGTCAATCCCAAGAAACCCCTCATTTTTTTAATGGTTTTTGGAATAGTCCATTCTGTGATAGCCTTAATTTTGTTAGGGTCCACCTTTACTCCTTCACATGAAACTATATGTCCCAAATAATCCACCTCCTTAAGACCAAAAGAACACTTGGATGGATTATAATAGAGTTGATGATCTTCAATTATTTGTAATGCTTGATCCACATGTAAATTTTCTTCCCAAGTCTTGCTATAAATCAAAATATCATCAAAGAATACTAACAAAAACTTTCTCAAGAACTTTTTAAAAATGGAATTCATTAAAATTTGTAATGTAGATGGTGCATTGGTAAGACTGGATGGCATCACCAAAAATTCATAATGAACCTCATGAGTTTGAAATGTTGTCCTACAAATATCTTCCTCCTTAATCCAAATTTGGTGATAACTAGATCTAAGATCCAACTTGGTAAAATACATAACTCCATTCAATTCATCTAGCAAATCATCAATGATTGGAATAGGAAACTTATCTTTAATGGTGTACATGTTGAGCACTCTATAATATGGACACATCTTTCAAGTTTCATCCTTCTTACATACCATCACCATAGGCGAGAAGTAAGCACTTTGGCTATGTTTGATAATTCTTTCCTCTGGCATCTCCTCAACAATTTTTTCTACCTCACTCTTTTGTATGTGTGGATACTTGTAAGGCCTGATGTTTGGTGGTTGGATACCTGGGACTAATTTTATGGCATGATCATGATCCCTCTTAGGAGGAATTCCTTTAGGCATAACTCCAAGAACAACTGAGTGACAATCAATTATAGCTTGCAAATCCATATGAGTATGAGCATTAGATTGAGAGACTTCTAATGAACATAGCTAGGCGAAAAATCCATCCACTCCTTTCTTAATAATTTTTTGCATTTGATGAGAGCTTACCATTTGTGAGGATTTTTTCTTCAACCCCCTTAGCTCTACTACCATTCCTTCTGATTGAAATCTCATGAATAGTTCTTGGAAGTTCATCTTGATCACTCCCAATGTAGTAAGCCATTGTACTTCCAAAACAATATCTGCTACACCAATGGATATCACATACATTGGGGAATCAAGTTGATAATCTCCCATTGATAATTTAATTCTATGACACTTCCCTAAACAACTAACTATACCACTATCTACAATAAAAACTTGAAACTCTGGAGCTAGATATATAAAGCAATTTATAAAAGTAGCTAACTTTTTGTTGATGAAATTATGAGTACTACTTGAGTCTATCAACACTATTACTTTCTACTTCTTTAAGAACCCCACCACCTTGAGAGTTTGTAGAGAATTGAAACCTAATAGTGCATGAAAAGAAATGATTAGTTGAGAATCATGTGATTCCTCATTTGACTCCCTTTCATCCTCTAGTATGGGTTCCTCCTCTTCTTCCTCACTTGGACCTTCAATATAGAACAATTTGTTTTCACTACATTTATGTCCTCGACTATATTTGCCATCACAATTGAAACACAACCCTTTTTCTCTTTTCTCCTCAATTTTCTATGGAGTCAACCTAGTAGGTTGTGTAGAATATGCTTTTTTTTCACATTATCCCATTTCTTCTTAGGAATCAAACACTTCTCCTCTACCTTGTGTGCTAAGATAAAAGACTCATTCATAAAGTTAGGGATAAACATGAGTAACTCATGTTGAATGTGATCCTTGAGCCTCCCAAGAATAAATCATTCAAGTTCTCATCTATAATTGTATCCACTCTTAAGGATATATTTTGGAATTGTTGAATATAATCCTTAACTAATCTAGTTTGTTGATGTTTAGCAAGCTAGTTGAAGAAGTTGTCTACCACACTATTGCTATATTACGCTTGGAGTTCCTCCATAAAAATTTACCATGAGATGGTGAGCCCCTTTTTCCTTCAATGAGTGAAAATCAAATGATACCAAATGAATTGATCCAGTTCTAGATATAACGAAGCCATCATAATCTTTTGTCCATTTGGGATTTGGTGTACTAAAAAAAAAAATTCCATTTGGTTTATCCGTGTTAGAGGATCATTTTCATTGAACTTGCACATATCCACCTTTGGAAATAAATTCCTACATCCCATAGGAGTATTAAAACTTGTGTCAATGTTAGTTGACTTGGAATTTTCACCTTGGTTGCTTGAGAACTCCTTTCTTGGTTCAATTATATAGGCACTTAAAATATTCCATGTATTCGATATATCTCCTCTTAGGTCACACATATCCATCTTCTTTAAGGAAATGTCTTCCTTGACCTTACTAATTTCCTCATTAGGAGTAATATCCTCTATTATTACCCCATCCTTATCATGAGTCTTCCTTGGAGTGACACCATTTTTTTGCCCCTTGTTGCAGGCTCCGTCATGATGGGAACCAATGATTTTGAAATAAATCACACAAATGAAACTTAAATTATCTAAAAAATTTACTATAAATTACTAGGGCCAAAATAACTCTCATCTAGAAAAATTTCTAAGAAATAAGCATATTTGTAGCCTTGAGAGTGATATTTATGAAAACATTAAGTTTTCAATAAATTGCTTATTTCGGCTCTAATTCCTCTAAAAATTTTAATGTAAGATTCTTTGGTATGTTTTCAAATACCCAATAAAAATAGAGCTCCAATTCTACAATATGTGAGAGATAAGAAAATTCCAGATAAATTGTGTAGAAACACTAATTCTACAATAATTTTCACAATTATGCTCCAATTCTTCTGAAATATATATTGTAGCTTCTTTAATATTTTCTTCAAAAACCCTTTAAAATTAAAAAAAAAATCACCAAAATATGAAAGATATGCTCTTTCCAAAATCACCTACAATATTGAGAAAAAACCTTGCCTCTACGGTGCCAAGATCAAGCTCTAATACCACTTGTTATGAAATAAATTGCACAATAGAAGAATATGATATGAAATATGATACAAATACTTGATAATAACTGAGAATAACAAGCCTCTATGAAGGGTAAAACCTCCAAATATCTCTACTAATAATACTTCACAATATGATGATAAAATAAGACTCACAAGGTCCTATATATACCTATTTATGCGTAGGATATCACTTAGGCCAACTTAGACACCTCTATATAAGACCTAAGCTAACCCAACCAACTAAATAATTATATAATAATGATAACATGACTTAATTAGGAGATATGATAGGCACAAGCTGACTATTCATAATGTGATGTAGACCAATATTAAGGGTGTAGCATGCCATGGAAAAGAAAGAGAGTGGATCAATAAAAATACTTAACCAAGACAAAAAATAATGTCTCGAATCAACCACATGCTTCCTTAATTAAATTTAATTCTTAAAATCAAATGTAAATTCTAGGTTGGCTAAGCCTAATGAAAAAACAAATGAACATTGATGTACATGCTTCCTAACAAGAAGATAACACGATGATGCAAAATGCTTCATTATTCATGAGAACACATCACAGGCTCCTTTAGATACATCTGTAGCAAGTGAAATGATCTTCAAACATTGAAATCATTCCAACAATCCATCCAGACTATGAAAACACATACAACAACTCAAAAACATGACTTCTAGATCACCAAACCACATGCATCTTTGCTAGAACCAAGAAAACACCAAAACCAAGAAAACACCAATACAAGACATTCTAGATCTGCAAGATCTAAAATAAAATAGGGAAGGATTGTGAAGTAAAAACATTTCTCCTAGTCCACAAAAGACCAATTCTGCTAGAATAGTCCACACACTAGTTAATGTAACTTTCACATCCCATCAAACCAGAAGCTTCAACTTAGGAGATATCACCACTAGATCACTATTATCAAACCTTCAGATCCATACAACATAGAATCAACATAGGAGAAACACGGAGCACATGTTGGAGCACATTCTAAACACATTCATAACTGTGACTTCTCCTCTTTATTAATTTTCTCAAAAGCACTTGGAAAGCCATCATTTTAGCACATCTGCAACATCATGATGATAGCTCAATGTACTCACAACATCTCAAAAGCATCTCAACTATACATGTATAATCTATAACATACTAATCTATGTTGACATCACTGAAAACATTAATGACAACACCACCAAACTTGCTCATACTTGCAACAATTCCTTCACAAGACTTCGACATACATTGTATATTAAGCAAAAAAATTCTCATATCTATGAATCAACAAGTGACAATTTGCAAAGAATTGGAAAATCCTTTACACCTTTATAACTTGGAGTAGAGAATGGGAAACTCAAATAAGAACTACAACATCCATTATCATTTTGAATATGATTTTAACTAAATGAATTGTTCTTTGATGTGATTGAGCTGACCAGATACATTTGAAATTCAATTAGCATATAGAACAATGCATTATCCTAGGGTTATGGGGTCAATTCATAACATACTGTAATGCAACAATAAAAGCATTTGACATTTTTAGAATATTATGGATTTTCATTAGAAATTCATAACTCAAACCTTTCATACAAAAAATACTTAAAGACCCTATGAATTAACACACAAAACAGTGACTGCATTTAAGCATTTAAATCAACTACTTGAATTGAAGCAGAAATACAAACACACATCCAACCATGTTAACTGGAGACCAATAAAATAATCCTTGATCATTTCATTGCTAATTCACAAACAAATCCACAGGAGACAATCTGCATGTAATTTTCCATTAGTGATTTTCAAATACTACAATTATTGCAAAAAAATTTAAGCTGATTTTAAATATAGACCATTAACCTAAGACTCGGCGAGCAATTCTATATCCATCATATGATTATTACACTCCAGCAAGATATCTGCTAAAACTACCTAAGATTAACCAAAATTTCAAGGACCCTTCCACAATAACCTTGAATTCCCTTTTATAAGATTAATGGAGAAAAGAAGTGATGAGGGTGCAACCCGAGACACAGAAAATAACCCAAAAACAAGAGAATAATTTTATTATTCAGAAAATGGAGCTTCTTACATGTAGAAGATCTCAAGTCCCCAAGTTCTACAAGAAATGCAAGTTACAGAAAGCTACAGAATAATCCTTTCGCAATATGCGAGCTTGTCCCCCAAAAAGTTACCCAAAAATTAGAAACCCACCCATAAATAGAGCTCTTCCTTAGTTTGGAGCCAAAAAAACATTCAAATTTTGAGTTTAGGTGGTTTGGTGCCAAAACATTACAACTTGAAGTTCAAATTTCAAAAGAACATTTGCAATTGTATTTTCTACAAAGTGCGCCAACTTCCCGGGGCCATAACTTTTGATTCAGGACTCCGATTTGTGAACCGTTTGAACCATTGGAAAGGTCTCGAAGTCAAGAACACATTTGAAATATGCTACGCCAATTTTGGTAAGTTTCAGGGCTGATCCGAGAACTCTAAGTGCCTCAAATCTAACTTGGAAGATTTTCAGGTGCAAATATGGGAAACTAAAATTGCAATATCTTTCAACCTAGGAATAGAAATTAAAAACCGTAAATTGTGAATTTCATTATGATGAAAAGGGTATCCAAAAATGTGAAAGCATCTAAAAACTGAGAAACTTGAAATTTAACTTTCTTTTTGGGTGATGCAAGATTGCCCTTACACCACTAGATACTCCTGCATCAGACACCCAGGGTAATTTGAGAAGTGACCCCATCACGTCTCAGATGGTGGAGGAAAACCAAAATGGTCAACCTCTGCCTAAGGCAACTAGGATGAATCTTCAACAGGCCTTCCTTTCCATTTCACCAGATATTTTTCATACTGCTTGTTCCTAGTACTCATTCCCACATGACTATCCAGGATTTCTTCAATCTCCTCCTTTTCTGAAGTAGGTGCTAGAATCCCACACTGTTCCGTCATTGGTACTTCCTCTGTGCCACCTTCATGATACTCTGTCAAATCTGAAATGTTGAACACAGGGGGAATGTTGAATCCATCTGGCAACTCTACCTCATATGCATTCCCTGAATCATGCCTCTTCAAAATTTTATACGGACCAAACTTCTTCATCTTCAATTTGTTATATGTTCCCACTAGAAACCTTTCTTTCCTCAAGTGGACCATCACTTCATCACCAATTTGAAACTCCTTATACCTCCTCTTATGATCTGCCTTAGCCTTATACTGCATATTCATCTTGTTAATATGTTTTCTTACCTTCTCATGTATATCCTTGATGTGTTCTATAAAATCTTCGGCTTCAGCACTTATTTTCTTCTCTTGGTCCATCTTCCTCAATTCTAGAGTTGTTTTGGGGCTACCTCCATACACAATCTAGAATGGTGATCTACCAGTGCTTATGTTGACAAAATTGTTGTAAGAAAATTCTGTCTGGGGTAAGATCAAGTCCCATCCCTTGGGTTTTTCTCCTACCAAACATATTAGTAGGTTACCCAGACTCCTATTAACAACCTCTGTCTGCCCATCTATTTGTGGATGGTGTGCAGAACTGAACTTCAACTCTGTCTTCAGCTTCTTCCACAAGGTCCTCCAAAAGTACCCTACAAATTTGGTGTCACAATCTGAAACAATACTCTTTGGCAGACCATGTAGTCTGACCACCTTTTTGAAGAACAAATCGACAATGTGGACTACATCATGGGTCTTCTGACATAGAATGAAATGTGCCATCTTCGAAAACCTATCAACAACCACAAAGACTGAATCATTCCCTCATTGTGTCCTTGGCAAACCAAGAACAAATTCCATACTTATATCCTCCCATGGCCTCTCTAGTATAGGTAAGGGCTGATATAAGCCTATATTCTGGCTCACTCTTTTAGCCATCTGACATACCCTGTAGCTTTGTACAAACTTCTTCACATCCTGTGACAACTGAAGCCAATAATAATGCTCACTGATAATGGCAATGGTCTTATCCCGACCAAAATGTCACGCCATTCCTCCACTATGCTTCTCCTTTATTGGGTTCTCTCTCATGGAACTCCTTGGGATACATAGTTGACTTCCCTTAAATAACATGCCATCTTGGATTATGAAATCCAACCACCTTGTCCTATCTATTGTAACAGGTTCCTTGCAAGCTTTCCAAGCCTTTGCAAAATCAGGATCTTCTGCGTACAATGTCTTAAGTTCATTGAACCCAACCACTTCAATCTACATCTTTGTCATCAATGTATGCCTCCTACTTAAGGCATCTGCAACCCTATTTGACTTCCCACTCCTATGTTTCAAAACAAAGGTTTAACTCTGCAAAAAATCTACCCATTTCATATGCCTCTAATTTAATTTTTCTTGACTATTTAAGTACTGCAAGGCCTGATGATCAGTATATAGAAAAAAATCCTTCAATAACAAATAATGTCTTCATTTCTTTAATGCTTGAACTATTGCATAAAATTCTTGATCATATATAGAATATTTTCTCTTAGCATCATTTAACTTTTCACTGAAATAGGCAATGGGCTTACCTTCTTGGCTCAACGCTTCTCCAATGGCACAACCACTGGCATCACAATCCACCTGAAACACCTTGTTGAAATCTGGGAGGGCTAGAACAGGTTGCTCTATCACCTTCTACTTCAACAGTTCAAAACTTTTTTCCGCTCTAATGTTCCACTTGAATTCTTTTCTATCCCCTCTCATTGTTTTAGTCAGGGGTCCACAAATACTACTGAAGTTTCTAATGAATTTTCTATAAAAACTAGCCAAACCATGGAAAGATCTCACATCGGTAGCAGTTCTTGGGGTAGACCATTCCATAATAGCCTTCACCTTCTCTGGGTCCATCTTGAGACCTTCTGCTGAGACAACAAACCCCAAGTACACTAACTCCATCTTCACAAAACTGCACTTCTTCAGATTAATCAACAGTTTCTCTTCTCTTAACTTCTCAAAGGCTCTCCGAATATGCATCAGACGCTCATCCAACGTCTTACTAAAAATAAAAATATCATCTAAATACACAATAACAAAACTTCCTAGAAATTCTTTTAGTACCTCATTCATGAGTCACATGAATGTGCTCGGTGCATTGGTTAGCCCAAAAGGCATGACTAACAACTCATATAGGCCTTCTTTGGTCTTGAAGACAGTCTTTCATTCATCTCCCTCTCGAATTCAAATCTGGTGATATCCACTCTTCAGATCAATCTTTGTGAAGTATTGAGCTCCACTCAAACAGTCCATCAGGTCATCCATCCTTGTCAGGGGAAATCTATACTTGATTGTTATCTTGTTTATGGATCGGGAATCTATACACATCCTCCACCCCCATCCTTCTTTGGTGCTAGTACTGCAGGTACTGCACATGGACTCAAACTCTCCCATATCAAACCCTTTCTCAACAACTCTTGAACTTGTCTGTTCAACTCCTTATTTTCTGCTGGAGTCATTCTATGAGCTACCTTATTTGGCAAACTGGCTCCAGGAATCAAGTCAATTTGATGACTGATCTTCCTTAGTGGCGGTAAACCCTCAGGTACATTATTAGATACAATATCCTAAAACTTATCCAAGATCTCAGAAACTTCTTCTGGAACCTTCTCACTATCCTCATTACTCATTCTAGGAATCAATGCATAACACACACACTCATGCTTCATACCTTCTAAAAAATTTCTTCCATCTACATAACAAATTCTAGCACTACTGCATACATTTTCTTTGGTCTCCTTTAGGGGTTTCAACTTGTGATGAACCCCATCCTTTGTCAAGGAATAAGTGTTTGCATGGCCATCATGTATAGCTCACCTATTGAACTGCCACGGCCTCCCCAACAACATGTGACATGCATCCATGTGTATGATATCACATAGTATCTCATCATGGTAGCTCCCGATTTTGAACTTTATTAGGCACTGCTCATTAACCAAAACTTTGTGGTCTTTCTGCAACTAGGCAATTCGATACGGATTCGGGTGCATTTCCCTCTTCAGCTTCAACTTTGTGACCATCTCCTCTGACACTAGATTATCAGTGCTCCCACTGTCAATAATGACATCACAACATTTTCCTTCACACTTGCACCTTGTGCGAAACAGATTCTTCCTCTATTCTGGTTCCTTTTCTTTAGTCACCAGGGCTCTCCTAATCACTAGGGTTTCTCCCCTTTCAACATCATCTGAATGTTTAGATTGGGCCTCCTCATTTGCATGCACAACCCTTCCATGACCTTTGGCCTTTGTCTTCCCTTCCTTGGTGTTGTGGAAATTCATAGGCTCGATGCCCTTCTTCACCACACTGGAAACGTTCCTCTGAAACCACCTCTTCCAGATCCTTTTCCATATCTCCCTCATCCTCTACCTCTTTGATCACCACTATTTTGATCACGAGGGTGGTAGAAGTTATCATTCCTTTGGCTTCGGCTGGGACCCACATCTTCACTTTTCTTTTCATCATTATTTCGGCTTCTGAAGGTGCTGCCATTGCCCCTTCTGCTTTGACCTCCTCATCCTTTTTACTTGCCATCAAATGTTTTGTTCAGCTTCTCTTCCACCTTTAGAGCAAATTGATACACATCCTCAATGGTGGTCATTCAGACTAGACTTAACTCCTCCTGAATGCTTGGTCATAACCCATTAAGATATCAGGCTACCTTCTCCTTATCAGCCTCTATGTGACCCATTCTGATGATTATCTTGTGAAAATATTCAGTATATTCTTTCACATATCTGCTTCCTTGCTTCAACCCTTGCAATTTCTTCAACAGATCTAACTCGTAGTCCACTGGTATGAACTACTTCTTTAGTTTCTCTACCATGCGATCCCATCTGGTGATCTTGACCTTTCCCCTTCGATTTCTTTCCAACTAGACATCTTTCCACCAAATACTGGCATGGCCCTTCAACTTCATTTTTGCAAACTTAACCCGATCTGGGTCCTCTTTTTCCTCATACTCAAAGTATTCTTCTAGCTTGTTGATCCAATCGATCAACTCTTCCGGGTTTAGACTTCCGGAATAACCGGGGACTTCTGCTCGGGTCTTTTCCCGATCTTTGAAATGGCCCTTATTAGCCGCATTTGGTCTTGATCAATTACTTCTTCTTCCTCTTCATCTGAACCTTCTTCCTCTCCTTCATTCTCCTTTCCTCCCTCAGGTTTAACCCTCTTCTCAACTGCTCTTGTACGCATCACCTGTCTCTGGAGAGCTGCCAGTGCATCTCTTCCACCACATCTTTGCTGCCTCGACCACCTCTGGCACCACCGCCTACCAGGCATCACTCTTGGAGGCATCTTTGTCCTCGACCCACACCACGGTCCTCGTGTGAAGCGCTTCACGATCGGCGATTTGTCCACACGCTCAAGAAAAACAAGAGGATAATAACCCACAAACAAGAGAATAATTTTATTATTCAAAAAATGAAACTTCTTACATGCAGAGGATCTCAAATCCCCAAGTTTTACAACACATGCAAGTTACAGAAAACTACAAAATCACCCTTTCGCAATATGCGAGCTTGTCCCCAAAAGTTACCTAAAAATTAGAAAACCCACCCATAAATAGAGCTCCTCATTAGTTTGGAGTTAAAACAACATTCAAATTGAGTTTAGGCGGTTTGGCGCAAAAAAATTACAACATGAAGTTCAAATTTCAAAAGAGCATTTGCAATGGTATCTTCTAGAAAGTGTGCCAACTTCCCGGGGCCATAACTTTTGATCCGGGACTCCGATTCGCGAACCATTTGAACCGTTGAAAAGGTCTCGAAGTCAACAACACGCTTGAAATCCACTACACCAATTTTAGCAAGTTTCAGGGCCGATCCTGGAGCTCTAAGTGCCTTGAATCCCACTCGGAAGATTTTTAGGTGCAAATCTGGGAAACTGAAACTACAATATATTTCAACCCAGGAATAAAAAATAAAAACTATAAATTGGGAATTTCATTATGACGAAAAGGGTATCCAAAAATGTAAAAACATCTAAAAACTGAGAAACTTGAAATTTAACTATTTTTGGGTGATGCAAGATTGCCCTTACACCACTAGATGCTCCTGCATCAGGAGACCAGACATTAGCGAGTTGTCGAAGGTTTACCAAACCATGAGCGTGCGGAAATGTTGAGACTATCATTTTACCCCCAAAAAAGCATAGTAAATAATCCATCACTAGACCCAACGTGACTATTAATTGGAGTGAATGCATAGTGGTGTCTGATGTTAAGACTGTTAGTTTGAATTTGGCACACAAGATTGATGACTTGGTCACAAAGGTTGTTTTGCACACTCCAAGTGTTCCTAAGGTTGACACCTATAGGAACTTGTATACTCATTTGTGCCACTTAATGGTGCACTTTTCAATTCATCTCATAGATGGATTGCATTATGCTTGCCTATATGTGCAATACTTTATACTCAATATAATTTGGGTTGACTAAATATAATATTACATATATTATTCATTGTGCTTTGTTTCTTCATCTCCTAGTTTCTCGTAGTTTCTAATATGGAATGAGAGTTTTTGGTGGAGATGTTTGCAAGTCAATACATGAATGAATTTCGTTGTGCTTGTGTTAATCAAGCTGTAGGAAGATGATTAGAGAGGTGTCTCTAAAGCAATCAAAAGCATTGTTGGGAGTCGACCTGCACATCCATACACAGCAAGAAGAAATATACCCCATCGACAGACACGTGATTGGCATTCAAGACATGATTTGAAGCGATTGCAATTTGGATCTCGTGTGGAAATCAAGAGCTTTGGGACAGGGCATCTAAACAGGAGCCACACTTTGCAGCTGTGAATTGTACCTATGAGAGCTAGCTAAGAAAGAAAGATTAGTAGGCCTTTTGCCTACTCTGTTATCACCCTCAGCCCCACGCAATTTCTTCTGCCTCATAGACCAAGTCCACGCATTCATTTGGATTCCCTCATACCATTCGTTGGCGAAAAAATGGGTTGAGCTGCAATGCCAAGCTAAGTCACATGAGATTTGTTCAGGAAGTTTGTGGGTTGCTGTCCATTCTTCCACTTCATAATTTTATGGTTCCTCACCTGTGTGCGGCCTCTTAGAGGCATTTCTCTGCTGATAGCAAGTGGAAAAGAGGAAATAATCCTACATTTCCATCGTACCTTCCCTCCAATCAACACTTCCACGCGACCCCTATTAGTGCGACTGGAGGAATGATGGAAGGTAGCAGGATCCACTTTTTTCTTAGCACATGCTCAATCTCAGAGATCCACAAGTCTTTGTGCAAGTCGAGAGTCCATCAGAAGGAGAATCGGTCACCTCTCCTAAAACACTACTATCTTCCAAGACTCTTATCATTCTCGGAGAATTGACCCGAATTTGTTGCGACATGCTCAACACAATCCATTTATTGTGTTTATTAATGCATTTTGAATCGCAGATCTCTCCATCAGGCTCGGCCCCAAGTGAAATCAGCTCCCAATCAGCTGTACAGGTCTGAAAGATGCCTTTATTAACTCTATATGGCATGAAGTGGTAAGAAGAATATCACGCCAGCACTCTAATTTTACCCTCAACAATGCCCCTCAATCTATCTTTTAGTGAAGACTTAGTCAACTACCCCCACGTGGCCTTATCTACATTTCTTTGACTCGATACATGTGTTGGCCATGCTTTTGTTAAAAGCACGATTTAGCCACAGATCTTTTTATGCTCATCACCAAACCAAGTCAATGGCCTCATCACCATCGATTTCCCTTGACTTTGTCATGACCCCCTTCATAGGCAGTTTTGAATTAGTCGTTAACATTTTATTAAGCAAATTGCTCATAGCATTTCTTTTCTATGCTCATGGAATTGTAAAATTAAATGTTAAATTGTGATAGTGTGTTACTCATTAGTAGTTTGATTGAAGTGTGGTGACTTTCAAGTGGTTGCAAAGAGGGGTTTGGTTTTTTTGACATAGTTAAAATTTTGTAAAAGGAGTCTTTTTCTTTTTTTTTTGGTAATGAATTTGGCAAATGAAAATGTGGCAAAGGAAAATCTTGTAAATGGGGGAGGAAATTTTTTTTCCATAGTTAAAAATTTGTAAAAGAAGAGAATTTTTTTCTTTGCAATGAATGTGGCAAACGTGAGGCATTTATAGGGTGAGGTTGTAATTTTTTGCCTTAGTTAAAAATTTGTAAAAAAGGAGTCAATTTTCTCTTTTGCACTAAATTTGGCAAAAAGGGGGGTCATCATAATCAAGCTTTAATTTTATGTTTTTTTCCTTTTATTGGGGTTTGCAAGATATAAACTAATCCATGTCCACCTCATGACAATAAACTTTGAAAAACTTGTAATAGAAAAAATAAGTTTGTAAACCACTCAAATAAAGTGCCACAAAATTGAATGTGTGCTCCTTAAGGAGGTTATTTGGCAAATTATTGTACATACACTAAATTATAAAGTGTAATGGGGGTTATGCCATCACAATATGGATTCTTATGATTCTCACCTCATGTGAGTGTGTCTTGGAGCACACTTTGTATATCTTTACATTCCTTACACACTCTTGATCTCAGTTGATCTACTTATAATCTCTTAGCATTAAGGGGGGACTATAATGTGAACTATGTCAATGCTTCATTCAATGAAGCAAAATCTTCTTTCTAGGAGGCCTCATGAACCTTCTATCTCGATCTCTTGTATGAGGGATTAATTCAGTGGATCACATTTTAAGATTCTAGTACTCCTTATCATAGTACTATTTGTATTATCGACTTCACAGAGTTTGATAAACTTTGTGTATATTGGTTGAGTAGTGTTCAATAGTTCACTCATGCAGTGTTTTATATCACATCTTGATCCACATTACTTGGAGATTCATTGATTCCGACAGACACCAGTTCATCATTGATGAAGTTTACAACTTCAACATGCTTTAGGTGTTCATCATCATGTTTCCATCATCAAGGAACATATTTTCAAAAGGTCTTAAATCCTTCTAATTCTCTTTTTTTGGAGAGGAGTTTTGTTCCCACTAGGTTTTCTCCTTTACTCCACTTTGTAAGAGAATGCATTGTACATGGGTGTCTAAAATGGCCTCTAGTCAAGACCCATTTCTATCTATTTACACTTTTGTGATCTCCCCAAGTATCACTCAAGGGGGGTGTTAGTGTGAATAATTAATCTATTCACTATACTCAAGTGTACTTAGGTTGATGAGGTTAGACAACATCTTGTCTAATTGAATGTGTAACCTTTTAGGCCTTTAGAGGTTACCAACTTATTTGGTAAACCTCATGCACTGTTTGAAGACTTGCCATCTCACCTCAAAGGTCATTCAACATTTGGCACACAAGGTTGATGACTTGATCATAGAGGTTGTTGATTTGCCCACTCCAAGTGTTCTTAAGGTTGACACTTATAAGACACTTGTCTACTCATTTGTGCCACTTTATGGGGCACTTGTCAATTTACGTCATAGGTGGATTGCATCATCCTTGCCTATATATGCAAGACTTTGTACTCAATGTAATTTGGGTCATCTAAATACAATATTGCTTTGTTCACTTGTGCTTGTCATTTTATCTCCTAGATCTTCCTAATTCTAATAAAGGCTTGGTGAACAATGTGTAGGTGCAGACTATTGTGATCACTAACCTAAACCTCCAACATTAACCCATTAATTTGACCCATTCACTTTTGACCATTTATGAATAATAAAATTGTTATAAATGCATCCTAATATTGACACAATTAGGATTTTTTAAAATATTAATTGTTGGTGAAGGCGGGCAGCTATTGGGACATTTGAGGGCCCTTTGTAGGCGTCAAGTCTAAATGGTGACTTTTTTCCCCATGTGCGCTTATCAAACAATAGCTATAAGCTATTAACCTACGTGTGAATAAGACAATAAAAAAAAATCTTGATCAGACATACAGTTTAGGGGCTTAGATTACGCAAAGTTGGTTATAGCAATAGCTGGATCCTTTCCCCTACTATATTGAAAATACATTATTTTTAAAAAATGATGCTACAAAAATTAAATCTGTTGCAAAAAAAAAGAAAAGAAATGATTGGTAGTTGTGATCTTTGAAACCCACTAGAAAATGCAAAAATAGGGATTGTGCTATACATAGTATGGTGACTGTATGATTGCATGATTTGTAGTTGTGATCTTTTCTTTTGGACGACACCCCAAAATTCCGTGGGGAGAAGAAAGCCAATGCAAACATCAATTCTGCAAAAGGGTTTGACGTCATCGATTTTATTAAAACTAAAGTGGAAAGTGAATGCCCGGAAGTTGTGTCTTGCACGGATATTGTAACCATTGCTGCTCGGGATGCTGTACTGCTGGTATGCCCGTTACTAGCAATTCAAATTTATAGGGGCCATGAGTTTTCTATTGTTTTTCGAATCGGTCGTATAAGCTACCTTTCAGATTATATTCAGCAATCTATTATGAAGATGTTTCTAACGAGATATATTTCAAATTACAATCAATAATCTATTATCAGAAGAGGTTTTGTACAATGCTTATGCAAATCTTGCAGAATCATCATCGTAATTCGACCAGCATAATCAGACATACGGACTTTATGCAGACTTTGTGGCCCCAATTGGACATACAGGCATTGAAGATTCAAAGACCCTTATAGAGCGGATATGAGAAAGAACTAGGCGTGATAGAAGCACTCATGTTTGACGTCAAATAATTTGAATCTCTAGACTCTTTTCCATCGAATGTACCTTTCGCCAAACGTATTTGAAATAAAATTTTAGTCCTCTCGACATCTTCAAATATGAAAAAAACTTGTCACCACAAATTTTGTCCAAACAATTTGCTAATCAATTAGGTAGGATACATAGAGCGGCTTGGATCTCTTAAGAAAATATTTAAGTCAAGTTCTGTTCAAAGTCGAGGTCTGCAAACATCCAAACCTTTTAGATTTGAAACTAATTTTTAGTAAGTGAAATCTAGAATAGCATTTTGTATTATCTATATTTTAGTCAAGGTTTGTTCAAAGTCGAGGTCTGCAAACATCCAAACTTTTTAGATTTGAAACTAACTTTTAATAAGTGAAATCTAGAATGGCATTTTGCACTATCTAGTGGCCTTCAGAACTTTTTAAATAAAATTTTAGAGAGGGCCTTGTATTTGAAGTGCACTTTACTGGTGCTTGACACTCTTTCATATGTGAATAAGCATTAATGGTAATAGTTTTGGCAAGTATTTGAGTTGAATTGAATGTATCAGTTTCCTCATCTGGGTTACTCACCTTTGCATCTTAATCTGCGACTAAGTCCAACATGCTATGATTCCCCTTATTTTTCAAAAGGTGTCAATTGGGTTGATTTTGTAGCTCCTTCACATTGTCTTTGCCAACTAGGTATGTCATCCTACCTTTATTCTTATCTAAAAATTATTAAAATCAACCTTGGATATATATGTTGGCTGATGGGATAAGAAAAGTTGTGTTTTGAAGTTGCTTATGAGTTGGGATCATTTCCCCATCAAACCGAAATGCCCTAGCACATGATTTCTAGAGTTGCATTAAAGAGAATTGATATTTTAAATGTGCATTCCCTAGATGAATGTGTTGACCTCATCTGTGATGATAAATTTAAGGCTTGCATCCAAACCCCCTAGACTTGAAACTAACTTTTAATAAGTGAAATCTTGAAAGGCTTTTTGTGTTATGTATTGACTTGTTTTGTTTCTTTTGGATGTGAGCAACCCTATATAACCCATTTGAATTTTTCCAATCCACATCTAGTGCCCTTGGGAGTTTTATTAATCAAATTCTATAGGTGTCTTGGTATTTGAAGTGCACTTTACTTCATGCTTATATTCTAGGAAAGCCCAAAAGTCCTTATTTAATAGATCTTAATGAGTGGCCTTAAATCTACAATATTTGTATGAACAAGTCCATGACTATATAGTGGTACTTGGATGAATCGAGGTTTCACATGTGGCTTAGTAGTGACATAAACTATGGATGATGGGAAAAAAGAGTAGCCACATGGCAAACTCTCTCAACTTTTATTGGCATAAATTTTCACAAGATGTTAATAGAGAATTCTTCACAATTAAAGTGGCCATTCCAGAATAGCCTTCACCTTCTCTGGGTCCATTTTTGAGACCTTCTTCTGAGACAACAAACCCCAAGTACACTAACTCCCTCTTCACAAAACTGCACTTCTTCAGATTAATCAACAGTTTCTCTTCTCTTAACTTTTCAAAGGCTCTCCAAATATGCATTAGATGCTCATCCAATGTCTTACTGAAAATAAAAATATCATCTAAATACACAATAACAAAACTTCTCAGAAATTCTTTTAGTACCTCGTTCATGAGCCACATGAATGTGCTTGGTGCATTGGTTAGCCCAAAAGGCATGACTAACCACTCGTACAGGCCCTCTTTGGTCTTGAAGGTAGTCTTCCATTCATCTCTTTCTTGAATTCAGATCTGGTGATATCCACTCTTCATATCAATCTTTGTGAAGTACTGAGCTCCACTCAAATAGTCTATCAGGTCATCCATCCTTGGCAGGGGAAATCTATACTTGATTGTTATCTTGTTTATGGCTTGGGAATCTGTACACATCCTCCACTCCCCATCCTTCTTTGGTGCTAGTACTACAGGTACCACACATGGACTCAAACTCTCCCGTATCAAACCCTTCTCAACAACTTTTGAACTTGTTTGTTCAACTCCTCATTTTCTGCTGGAGTCATTCTATGAGCTGCCTTATTTGGCAAATTGGCTCCAAGAATCAAGTCAATCTGATGACTGATCTTTCTTATTGGTGGTAAACCCTCAGGTACATTATCAAAAACAATATCTTGAAACTCATCCAACATCCTAGAAACTTCTTCTGGAACCTTCTCACTATCCTCCTTACTCACTCTAGGAATCAATGCATAACACACACGCTCATGCTTCATACCTTCTAAAATTTTTCTTCCATCTACATAACAAATTCTAGCACTACTGCATACCTTTTCTTCGATTTCCTTCAGGGGTTTCAACTTGTGACAAACCCCATCCTTTGTCAAGGAATAAGTGTTTACATGGCCATCATGTATAGCTTGCATATCGAACTGCCACACCCTCCCCAACAACATGTGACATGCATCCATGGGGATGATATCACAAAGTACCTCATCATGGTAGCTCCCGATCTTGAACTTTACTAGGCACTGCTCATTGACCAAAACTTTGTGGTCTTTCTGCAACCAGGCAATCCAATACGGATGTGGGTGCATTTCCCTCTTCAACTTCAACTTTGTGACCATCTCCTCTGACACCAAACTATCAATACTCCCACCGTCAATAATGACATCACAACATTTTCCTTCACACTTGCACGTTGTGCGAAATAGATTCTTCCTTTATTTTGGTTCCTTTTCTTCAATCACTAGGGCTCTCCTAATCACTAGGGTTTCTCCCCTTTCAGCATCATCTGAATGTTTAGATTGGGCCTCCTCATCGACATGCGCAACCCTTCCACGACCTTCTATCCTTTTGTCTACCCTTCCTTGGTGTTGTGGACATTCATAGGCTTGATGCCCTTCTTCACCACACTGGAAACACGTCCCTCTGAAACCACCTCTTCTAGATCCTTGTCCATATCTCCCTCGTCCTCTACCTATTTGATCAACACTATTTTGATCACGAGGGCGGTAGAAGTTGTCATTCTTTTGGCTTCGGCCGGTACCCACATCTTCACTTTTCTTTTCATCATCATTTCGGCTTCCTAAAGGTCTGCCATTGCCCCTTCCGCTTTGACCTCCTTGTCCTTTTTTCTTGCCATCAAATCTTTTGTTCAGCTTCTCTTCCACCTTCAGAGAAAACTGATACACATCCTCAATGGTGGTCATTCTGACTAGGCTTAACTCCTCCTTAATGCTCGGTCATAACCCATTAAGATATCGAGCTATCTTCTCCTTATTGGCCTTTGTGTGACTTGTTCTGATGATTATCTTGTGAAAATATTTAGCATATTCTTTCACAGATCTTCTTCCTTGCTTCAACCCTTGCAATTTCTTCAACAGATCTAACTTATAGTCCACTGGTATGAACTGCTTCTTCAGTTTCTCTACCATATGATCCCATCTGGTGATCTTGACTTTTCCTCTTTGATTTGTTTCCAACTGGACCTCTTTCCACCAAATACTGGCATGGCCCTTCAGCTTCATTTTCGCAAACATAACCCAATCTGGGTCCTCTATTTCCTCATACTCAAAATATTCTTCTAGCTCGTTGATCCAGTCGATCAACTCTTTCGGGTTCAGACTTCCAGAATAACTGGGGACTTCTGCTCTGGGTCTTTTCCCAATCTTTGAAATGGCCCTTATTAGCCACATTTGGTCTTGATCAATTGCTTCTGCTTCCTCTTCTGCATTTGAACCTTCTTCCTCTCCTTCATCCTCACTTTCCTCCCTAAGGTTTAACCCTCTTCTCACCTGCTCTTGTAACACATCAATCTATCTTTGGAGGGCAGCCAATGCATCTCTTCCACTAGCATTTCTACCACCTTGACCACCTCTAGCACCACCGTGCCTACCAGGCATCACTCTTGGAGGCATCTTTCTTGACCTCAACCCACAACCACGGTCCTGGTGCGAACTGCCTCACGATCGGCGATTTGTCCACACGCTCAAGAAAACCTCGCTCTGATACCACTTGATGACGGCACAACTCAAGACATAGAAAATAACCCACAAACAAGAGAATAATTTTATTATTCAGAAAATACAGCTTCTTACATGCAGAGGATCTCAAGTCCCCAAGTTCTACAACACATGCAAGTTACAGAAAGCTACAGAATAACCCTTTCGTAATATGCGAGCTTGTCCCCCAAAAAGTTACCAAAAAATTAGAAACCCACCCATAAATAGAGCTCCTCTTTAGTTTGGAGCCAAAACAACATTCAAATTTTGAGTTTAGGTGGTTTGCCGCTGAAAAATTACAACTTGAAGTTCAAATTTCAAAAGAACATTTGTAATTGTATCTTCTAGAAAGTGCGCCAACTTCTCAGGGCCATAACTTTTGATTCGGGACTCTGATTCGCAAACCATTTGAACCGTTGGAAAGGTCTCAAAGTCAAGAACGCACTTGAAATTTTCTACACCAATTTTGGCAAGTTTTGGGGCCGATGTAGGAACTCTAAGTGTGTCAAATCTAACTCGAAAGATTTTCAGGTGCAAATCTAGGAAACTAAAACTACAATATTTTTCAACCCAAGAATAGAAATTAAAAACCATAAATTGAAATTTTCATTATGATGAAAAGGGTACCCAAAAATGTAAAAACATCTAAAAACTGAGAAACTTGAAATTTAACTATTTTTTGGGTGATGCAAGATTTGCCCTTACACCACTAGATGCTCCTGCATCAACAAGCATCAGGCTATTAGCCGGTCACATTACATTTCAATTTGTATTTCAAAATTATTTCATTTCATTTCAACCCCTAAGCGGTTATACTTACGTTTGAAGAAATGGGGAGAAATTTAAGAAGATAAAAAACTTATAGAAGCTTTATTGAACTCGTATCCTCATCCTCCACATCACCTTACTCAACACAAAGTGTAAAACATGAAAGCAGAAAGAAGCATAAAGAAAAGAGAGAAAATTGGATGGATTGCCATGTGTACTTTCAAATTGAGAAGATATAGATTTTTTAAAATAGTTATTTCAAAGTCCAGACCTATATTATACTAGACCATGATTCATATCCATCTCACCATCTCAATGGCTTATTCAACATATTTATCTAGCCACTCCTTGTATCTATCCTCTATGTGCCAATTGATATGCAATAACTTTTGTACCTTTGTGTTATATGCATTGTATCTTGCATCAATCACTACTCTGGCTTCTTTCACAAAGGTGTCCATGTTAATCTGAACCATGATGAATTTATCAATTATACCATTTAGCACTATTAAGTCTAACTTATCATTGATGTATATGCTATAAGGACCAATAGCAGTTTGATTCCTGAAGAAATCCCTCCATGGTTCATACTCTTTTAGTGTTCCATATTCATTGAGGATTTTTGGCATACCATGTTCCTCCATATCCCTGAAGGCCTTGTTTTTACCTTATAGCTACCCACCAATTCTTTCATGGGAGCCTGTAACTTCATCAATCATTTCAATTCCTCTTATTATGGCTGGTATATTTGCTAGAGCCTCAAGGTCTTCCTTTGAACTTGTTTGAATCTCCCTTAAACTATTCAATATAATGCTCCATTTATTCCAAGTTTTTTGGAAAACCTCCTCAACATGTTGGAATCCTTCAAATACTTCATTGATTACTTTATAAGTTAACCATGTGGCTTCTTCTTTACGAGTTGTTGTCGTCAACCTATGGCCTAGAATCTCTTTGGCCATATTATTTGTAATCTTTTTCATGTTCTCTTGGAGCTTATTCTTCTTAGACTTGACTGCTTGGAGCTCACCCTTCAATGTATTAATCCTCAATTTTAAGGTATCCTTATCCTGTGGAAAAGTTGTGGATGGGGAAATAGGAAAATTCTTCTAACGTACGCTAACTACAATATCTTTCAATTTATTATATTCCTCAACAAGTTTGTTGTGCTTCTCCAACAATTTCATATATCTAGCCTGAGAGATTTTTGTATTTTCAATGCTCAAAATGGTCATGTGCATTGTTAACCTTGCAACATATGGAGCTGTCATTTCTAAAACTCTTCCTATAATCAAATCTCCTGAAAGGCTAGTCATTGTCCTGCTAAGTCTACACCTCCCTAAATCTAGTGTTAATGACTAAATAGCTAGTGCATATAAACTAGGGCTAAACCCTAAACCAAAATTTTTCTCATTAGAAGTCTCCTTAGACACCATAGCATTTGGGTTATTCCTAATTTCATCTAGGGTAATTATTGATGATAAGTTCCACCCTCACATTACTAACATCCCACTATCCTTGACCAATCTTCTAGCTTCCATAAGATTCATTTGCTCAATTTATTGAATAATATCTTCTTCAATCTTCTTCCTAGCTTCTTCCTATTGTGAAGGATCCACTCCCTTTTGAGCCTTTTGTACCCTATCATGTATTTCCTGATCTTTCAACTCAACAATGTATTCTCTAAATTCTTTAGATGTCACAAAGGAATCATCCTCTAGAAACTTGACACAAGCTAGGACCTATCATCCAAAAAAACCAGTTCCATTACATCTCCAATATTAAGATGAGAGAATTCATGCTCTACTCCCTGCTCAAGAGGCATTGATTCAGTAGATGGTTGTTGTGCATTTCCCTTAGCACCTTGTGTTTCCTCAACATTTGTAGAGGGAAACTCCATAGCAAGAGTATCCTCAATGTTCATTGGTTGTTGATGCTCTTCTAATGCTATAGGTTCTTTTGGTTGACCAAAAGTCTTCAGTAAATTCTCTTACAAAGCCTTTTGAGCCACCTACTTTGCTTATTGCACCTTTTCTAAAAAATTACCATCATTGAAGTTACTAAGGACCAATTATATCCTTTTAAATTTGTTAGTGAGGTGTTTGTAAGGGATTTCATAATAAGAATTTTTAGTAGAATCTCTATGCTCAACCTCAACAATTTTCAACCAAATATTTTCTCTATCCTGGATAGTAGGAAATGTTGGCAAGTTCCTTATCACATCCTATTTCAAGAAGAAACAATGAGGTCCATACCCTGAGATTCCCCTTTTTATATTTTCTCCATTGATGAGTCCTTCTGGATTAAACTTTCTAGTAGGGGCTACTTTCATTCTCAAATTACTAATCATTATACCAAATACCTCATATGATTCCTTTTCCAAGAAAATAAAATAATCAAAGAAGAAAGTTGATTCAATGATAGAGGCCTTTCTAAACAACCTAAAATTCTTTGCATCACAATGATCCATTTTCCACATTATCTCAGCAAAAGCTAACCTATCAAAAGCAAACCTTGGAAATATATGTGGTACCACAAAAGTACCATAGCATCTGATGACTGTACAATCCTCATACATATACCAATCTCCCCATTTGTACCAAAATGGTATGATTTATGGTGTTATAGAATCCAACATAATTTGAATTTGGGCAATGCAAATCCCAAATGTATGTCCACATTTGGACAAGTAACCTATTATTCCTTTCATCCAATTTTCTTAGTTTCATGGCCCAACCAAAAAAATTGGTTCCCTAACATAATATCATATACATCAATAAAGAATAGTGTCTGAATGCCAATGGGGTTTTTCTCTCTTTCAATCTCATTAAGTCATAGTGTAACTAGTTAGCAACTTTGTTGGCATAGTTGAACCATGTGTTATTATTTTTATGTTGAATTTCCATGATCATAAACAACAGGGGTAGCATTATCCTTTCATCACACTTTACCCCAAGCACTTGACACAAAATATAATATGTGTATCTAAAATAATATGTAAATTCCTCACAATCCAGTGGTTCAACTTCTTTGAGTAAAACACAAAGTCCTCTCTCATATTCTTTGGTACTTCACCTCTTTGGAACCCAACCCCATGTTTAGCATATTCCTTTTGAATTTTTTCCATATTAATATTTGCACTAGCATCAAGTTTCATTCTAAAAACCTCCGTGACTTTAGATTTCTTTATTTCCAAAATGTTTCTACCCTTAGTGTCATTGATCACCCTATTTACATCATCATATTTGTCTGTGAAGTGCAACATTGAATCTACCTCCACAAAGACATTAAGGACAACCAACTTTCCTAAATCATAACCCTAGACATTTTTACCAAGATGTCGATCATCTCTTCTTGTGAAAGCATACAAAAACAACTCGCATCTAGTTTTTGGCATGCTACAAGGTCCTTGAAATTGGTGGTTAGTATTCCTTCCCCTATAGCCTTCCTACCACTTTCCTTGACATCTAACAATTGTAACTTGTCCATGGAATGGGTATAGTCTTTTGGTTGGCCCTTTTTCTTCTCGGTCCCTTCAAATGTTTGGGTAGGTCATGGGATACCTTCTATTTTTTCTTCTTGGGAATGGGCTTTGAAGACAATGACTCACCAAGTTGACTCATCCTGGCTTCTTTAAGGCTTCCAAGTTTGAAATTAAACTAGGTTTTGGAATTAATACTTTTTTCTAGACAACTTAAACTTGAATTTGAATACAACTCTACCCTTTCACTTTTATCTAAATTAGAAAACTACACTTAATTAAGAGATTCCAAGAACCCTACTTTACCCTTGAAAACAACCTAGACATTTTGATTCAATATACTAGTTCTTGCAAAATAACAAGAAAAACTAGTGGGATTTAACGAAAACTTACTTGGGAAAATTCTTCTACAAATTTCCTTGGCCTCAACTTTGGTTGCTCTAAACTCCTCTTTGGTTCCTCAAATATTAGAATGAAAGAA
Source organism: Sequoia sempervirens (assembly GCA_007258455.2). Classification (NCBI taxonomy): domain Eukaryota; kingdom Viridiplantae; phylum Streptophyta; class Pinopsida; order Cupressales; family Cupressaceae; genus Sequoia; species Sequoia sempervirens. The sequence continues at coordinate 171,030,395 of VDFB02000008.1, read as the reverse complement.
AAAACCAACAATAAACCACTTTTTCATGAATTTAGTCAAGTAAATTCATCATTAATGGCATAATAAAGGCTTGCACAAGTGTAAAATTACTCCATCAGTTGGCCACTCCCATTTTAATTTTAGCCATTGATTTTCTCATATGAAAAATCCATCCAACGGCTCACATAGTTCCATAATCTCCATGAGTCCCTACTAGTGATTTGATACATAATTGTAAGAGTTATGAAGCTGCTACAAATACCTCTCCACATTATATGGGTATTGCTCATTGCATCCTTCCCTTTTACATTGTTACCTCATCAAGCGATGGCTTTGAATCCAATGATGAGATATCAACCCTTTATCTCGATTGTGAGAGGATCTTAGACAAAGAATTGAATTCCATTGCTCCTTGCATATTTTCTTTTCATCGAGCAACCCTTACCCACAATAGAATGAGCCCACCTAATCGGGAGAAACACCCATCAGTGATCACAAGTTCTTTCTTAGAAATCATGATACAACTAGTAATAGTAGTAAAGCTAGCAATGGGTTAAAAACATAACTATATCTCTCATCAGGAGTTGCTTTCCATCAGTCGCAATGTAACACATGATGGGGATGAACCAAGCATTGTAGGATAAACATTGTATCATTCATTGTGGGACAAACATAGTATACCATGAAGTAACAAGCGGTGATTGATAGACAGTGAGTGGTAAACTTAAGTAATGCTAAAGAACACATCAAAAAAAGTTGTTCCTAAAATAGGGACCTACTAGGCTCGATAGTGACCAAGGTGTTGGGGTTGATTGAACAATAATAATAAAGACCATATGAAGGAACTTAAGTGACTGGTAACCTTATGCATCTAGTCAATGCAAGAACATAAGCTGAAGGATAAGTAAGAGTGGCAAGTTATATAAAAAATTTAAACCCTAAACCCTAATGGCAACAGAATATAAGCAATCAAAAATGTGACCATGAAAGCAATGGGAACATGAAAATTTTTAGGGTTCCACCATTGGGAATGGAGATCACAAGAGATAGGGTTAAATTTTTTTTTTGGTTAAGCCAAAGTAAGCATGTGAACTTGGATTTTGAAAGATTTAGCATGGTAGATTGTAAACAATTAGTTGTTCTTGTGATGTAGGCGATGCAATTTTCTATGAATGATTGCCCAAAATATCCTATTGAAATGGAGTACATGACCAAAGTACCATATGCAAGTGTGATTGGTACATATGTGATGGTGTGTATGATACCATAAATTTCCTAAGTAGTGGGAGTCCTTAGCAATTTTACAGCTAATCCTAGATGGGTGCATTGGGATGTAGTTAAGAGAGTGTTCAAATATTTATGGGATACTTTCAAATATGCCTTGTTTTTTCATGGCTATCCTATTGGACCTCAACATTTTGCAAGTATTCATGGATATATGGATTCAAATTGGGTAGGTGACATTGACAACATAAGGTCCATTAGTGGTTACATGTTCATGATGTTTCATGGTGCTATTAGTTGGATGAGTAAGTGTCACACTATAGCCATGTTGTCCATGACAAAGCCATAGTATATGGAAATCACTCATGCCTATAAGGAAGTTGTTTGTCTTAAGAAATTGTGTTCTAATATTGATTTAGATGAGGGATAGGTTAGTTTTTTTTATGATAGTCAAAGTGAGATTTATCTAGCAAATAATCCTACCTTCCATGCCAGAAAAAAGCACATCAATGTTCAGTATAATTTTTTTCGTGATATGGTAGAAGATGGAAAGATGAAATTGGAGAAGGTTGACACTGTGGTGAATGTTGCAGATGCATTGAAAAGACCAATGAGCATTGAGAAGTATAGATGGTGTTCCAATTCCATCAGCCTTAGGGCCCTCAGCAAATGATTCCATATGACTCTTGATAGGTCTTTGACAAGTGGAAGAATGTTGGGATTAATTTGTCTCAACCTTAGAGTCCTAATATTAATTTAATTATTGTATCTATTTGTATTATTTAATTTCCTATGGTGTCATGTCATAAATTGGGACCCACCAAATGGGTGACATCCCCATTGGAGGTGACTGGATGACACATAATCATCCCAAGTGGATATAGGAATCCCACTTTGGAATGTTTGACATATGACATTCTATGATGAGTCATAAGGCATGTTGTTGCATGGAGAAAGTTGCTGGCCAAGTTGGGTTATGAAAAGATGTAAGAGAACTAGGTATTTTTTGTTAGTTATGATAGATTCTCTTACATCTATAAGTGATGCTAGTTATGATAGATTCTATGACAGTTGTAAGATGTGTAAAGAATCTGTTATAGCCTATTTTTTGCATATTCTAGGTGCCCAAGCTTGGAGAAAGAATATTGCATTTAATGACACTTGTAAGGGGTGTAATGGAATGTTGTACATGTGTCCAAATGAATTCTCATGGCATGGGATATTTTTCCATGTGGATTTGGATGCCCTTCTCCTTGTAGATGCTTCTTGAATCTTGTATCCTTCTATATATTGAGTGCCTTACATTGTAGAATGCATAGTATGTTTGTAGGTAGTGAAGTGCTACTAGTATCATTCCAGAATAGGTGTTTGTTTCTGAAGCACTTATTGAAGCAAAAATCTTACTTGGGGCTATATTGTAACTCTTGTTTGAATTAATACAATAGTACCGTGCTTTTGGAGGGTGGAGTTTTTTAGTCAAAATGGTTTCCCCCATGTATATCTAGTGTATGTTTTACTTGTGTACTTCTTGTTCTATTCCATTATTCCTATGAGTTTCTCTTGTTGTAACCATACAAGGTGTTAAAAGAGAAATTTTTGTAACTCTTTGCTACTTAGATTAGTGCAAGAAGATGTTTTCTCTCACTCAACATCCTTTCACTTCTTTGTTGGACACCTCATCTCTAAACTTGTTCATTCCTTTCTTATGTTGATATTCTTGGAAAGCGATTAACACTTAGCTTATGTGTTCTCTAAGAACACTTTGTTCCATTTTTCAACTGTATTTTCACTTTGCATATTATTCCATTATTTTCTTTATAGCTTCATACAGCTATAAAATTTCTATCTCATATCTAAGTATCATGTGATTCCTACATTTCATCACCTCATCAATAACTTCTCAGCTAAAAGAATGAACATGATCTTCACTAATATTCTCTATCCAACCACTGAATGCTTTTATTATTCATCATCCTACCATAGCTTATTGAGATAACACATTTACTATGCCAACATCTCAATTAGGTTCAAATATTTATCCATGAGTTTATCACTCATTTTGGTGACTTTCTTTAATCCATTTACACATTGCAACAAAGTGTCACCTTCCCAACTTAGCTGCAATCTCCATTTCTCCAACATTAGAACTTCTTATTCTATAACCACCTTTTCTTTTACCAACTCTTGGACCTCTAAACTGAGAATTACTTTTAACCATCATATCTCTATATCATTATAATCCTTATCGTCTTTAGATTCATCTATGAGCCTTCTAGACTTATCAAACCAATAGTACGCCTCTTTGCATTTACTAATTTCATCTCTTATCGATTGTTCAATCTATTGTGCTAAAAAATTTATCTAGTCTTCAATCACATTTATCTTATGTTTTAGCCCTTGAATGGAATCCACCTATTGTTTTGACATCAACATTGGGTTTGATGATAGATTAGTTAGAGACTAACTAGGCTGAGCTATAGCTCGAATGAAATTCTCTAAATAAAAAAATTATTTGTTTCAATTCTCTTTTCTTTTGTTTATCCTTCCTCATATGAGGAGCTATAGCTTCTCAATTCATTCTTATTTCTTCCAATTATTGCTCCCTTGAGGAATGTCCTAGGTTGATCATGGTAACTCGATAGTCCTTAGTTATCACTTCATTCTTATTTTTTTCTCTAATAGGAGTGGCAATTTTTATAGTCTTCCCTCCATCTGACTTCCACTTAACAACATTCTTGATTATTTCTTTACCCTTAAGCATAGGGGTTTCTATCTCCTACACTAAACTCTTGAGATCAAGAGGCACCAACTCCACTTCCACTCATGGATCCAATTGCCTGACTAACCAATCAGGGTCTTCTTCATCTTTCCTTACTTCTTCATGGCCTTGTTCCTGACAGCCAAGATTCTCAAGAACATTCTCCTCAAACCCTTCATCATTACCTATCATAGCCCCTAAATATTTTATATTCTCCACTCCTAGTGACAAGGATTCTAGATTACCATGACATGAATCATTGTGTCCTAGCTATCCTTTCTCTCTCTTCATGGTTTATATTCTCCAATTCTATTTTATCCATCTCAACCCCTTCCTCTAGATAATTTTTTCCATCTTTCCCGAGGGCATCAACATTTTCATTATTCCCCTTCTCTTTATCCAATGTTTTTAGAATAATCTTCATTTAGATTTATCTCTCATTCTTGGGGTTGTCAATCAATAGTTGACCTTTTCTTGCATGTTCATAATGCTCCTCTTCCTCATCTATTATGGAAATGGGACTTTTTAGTGTAGTTCCCCTTGTTTCTCTCCATGGATATGGTACTCCACCTGCATTGATTTTGTTAGGATTTTCCATCTCTTGGGTGAGTTGTCCCACTACAAACTTTATTTCTTCTTTATCCTCTGGACATTCTTTAGTATTTAGAAATTCTTTTATCATGGGTTGGATTATTGATCTCCCTTCAAATAGATTCTCCTTAAACCACTGCAATATAGTAGATCATTTATCTGTTTACTCCAAAACATATTCTATAGTTACTTCTAGCTCCTCCTTTGCAATCAAGGGCATTCCCTCTAGAGTCTGCCTCATTGTTGTTGTGCTAATAGAAGGTGGAGAAGTAAAGATGGAAGCCAATTGTTATGATGCTGACCTTTTCCTAGAATACACCTATGCTTTCATATCTACTTCTTTCAAGGTCAAGATTTGTGCTCTTTGCAATGTTGTAAAAGATTATGCCATCATTAGAGTCTTTAGCATATTAATGGGAACAACCAAGGTTTCTCTAATTGGATCATCTACCTATGAGGCCATTGAAATTTCTTGGATTAGCACATCAAGAATTTCATTTCTACCCTATTCAATATATCTTGCTTCAATAACTCTTCAATTCTTCTAAAGACCTTCATCATACACTAATTCAGTCACCATCTTTTGTTTCCTTTTTCTTCCCTTTAGGTATGTGGGTGTTGTCCTTGCATATATTATTACCTAAAGGTACCCATTTATCCATTTTTGAGTGTATTTCAACACCTACATAAGAAAATTTTCAATGGTTACCATCTCCTAATGTCCCCAATATGGTTCAAGGATAGGTTCATCATATACTTTATCCAATTCATTGGTAGGGTTATTTACCTCCTCATTATCAATGTCCAACTTTTCGAGAACATCATGTGTATCATAGGCTTTCATTTGGGCTAGTGACAACCTTCGGTAGGAATTCTTTCTCACATCATGGTCATCTTCACAACCATACTAGAAGTTCTCCAAGTGGGGCTCATGAGCATACTTCATATTTACATGATTATCCAATTGGTCCAATGGATCATAGTTATCCCTCGTAATCATTAAGAAATCCAATCCATATGATTTCAATTCATCCTAACATAGGTTGGAACTTTTGAAAAAGATGCATCTATAATTCCCAATAATAATAGGGAATTTCATTGCCCCCTTCTTATATAGTTGAAGAAAGGCATCATGAGATGGTACTATTTTCCTTGCAAACTCAAGCAATAATATTTTATCTATGGGATACATGGGAAACCTAAAGTGATAACCAGTGAATCCTTCAATTCTGATATAAGTGAACATAGGGAACTGAATAAACTAGCCTCTTGTAGTTTGTATAGCATCCTATGCTTCAAGGAATAATATCTTAGTCTTATCTCCCTCCATTAATTTCACTAGCTTCATAGAAAATACATTATTCACTCTACAATAATATTCCTTATACCCTGTAGCAGTAATTTAGGGAAAGTTTTGGTAGATTATTTTGTTTCCTAGTTCTATTCCCAAAGTTCCCACTCTATTCAATTCCTATATATTAGCTCTTAGGGAACATGAATAGACAAAGTATGAGGACATATAAATTTTTTGGGAATTAAGGAAGTCTATATCTTCTTATGCAATCTATCACTAATAAACCTCTCCCAATGGATTTTGATAGGGTCTTCCTTAATTTTCCTAATGATTTCAAACATATAGGGTTCAAACTTGCTGGCATCTTTGAAACTAGCCATTCTACGTATTAGGTTTATCATGTCCTCAACTTGCTGGATGAATAATGACCTTACAATGTGCTTCACCATCCTCACCATTTTCTCCTAAAACCATGTTGACATCATGAATTTTCTATTCTATTCTTCCATGCTCATATAAGCTTTTTTCACCTTCTCCATGATCAATACATTCATTCTAGTGAACACAGAAAACCCAAATGTATATAAGATAGCATTTTTTGAAAGGTATACATAAAATATTCCTTTCTTTATGACCACTCTCCTGTCTTTCTCATACCACTTCATGCATTCTAGGACTAATTCAAGGGATTCCATGGTTGATGGAAACCACACCACCAAGTGCATGCCATTGGCAACCATGTTTCTTGTACACTGGTAGGAATTTGATTGTTGAGTTCTTTGCACAAAGTCATGCTCATTAAATCCTCCCAAATGGGTATCCATTATCATTCCATAGGTGGGAATGGTTGAGAGACTATAAATTCAAATTCCTCTTTTGGTTGTTTCTTCCATGAAGTACTCATGTATCCTTCAATTTTGTATATTATTAGCATATTTATGCTCTATGTATTAATTAGGGATTATTCTAACCATGGATTCCTAATAATTTCATCAAAATTCACTAACCAAAACCATTTAATTGATAAAATTATGCTAATTTCCTTCAAATTAAACCACATTTTCTTTTAGAAATTAACTAGAAGAAATATTATTTTACCAAAATTAAGAATCCATGAAAGAGTTTATGAAGCTCAAGAGAAATACCTAGTTTTGTTGATAATAGGGTTGAAAATACATAGAATTAGACTCTAGTAATCATGTTCCTTTTGGTATCTGAACACTTCCTTTTCATCATGTGCCTCTACTATCGTTTCAATTTATTCATGAACTTATTGCCACACCCTTAATATCAGTGTACATCAAGTTATGAATAATTGGCTTGAGAACTCCTTTCTTGGTTCAGTAATCCAGGTGCTTAACATGTTTTGTATGTCTGATATATCTCCTCTTAGGTAACACATATCAATCTTAATTGAGGAAATGTATTCCTTGACCTTATTTATTTCCTCATTAGGAGTAATATCCTCTATTGTTACCCCATCCTTATCAAGAGTCTTCCCCGGAGTGACAACATTCTTTATGCCCCTTGTTGTAGGCCCCGTCATGATGGGAACCACTAATTTTGAAATAAATCACACAAATGAAACTTTAATTATCTAAAACATTTACTATAATATCCTTTATTATGTCTTCAAAAAGCCAATAAAAATTAGACTCCAATTCAAAAAGATGTGCAAGATATGAAAAATTATGTAGAAACCCTAATTTTGCAATAATTCGCTTAATTTTATTATAATTATTTTTAAATCTAAAATATAGCTTTGATAATATGTTCTTCAAAAACCCTTTAAAAATTAAAAAAAAATCACCAAAATATGAAAGATATGCTCTTCCCAAAATTGCCTCCAAAATTGAGAAAAACCTTGCCTCTAGAGTGCCAAGATCATGCTCTAATACCACTTGTTATGAAATAACTTGCACAATAGAAGAATATGATATGAAATATACTACAAATAATTGATAATAACTGAGAATAACAAGCCACTTAAAGGGGGAAAACCTCCAAATGTCTCTAATGAGAACACACTTCACAACTTGATGATGAAAATAAGACTCGCAACCTTCTATATATACCTATTTATGCCTAGGATATCACCTAGGCAGACTTATACACACCTATATAAGTCATAGGCTGACCTAAACAACTAAATAACAATATACTAATGATAATATGACTTAATAGAGAGTTAAGATAGCCACAACCTACTATTCCTAACTTGATGTACACTAATATTAAGGGTGTAGCATCTTCAACTGGTAAATTCTTTCATTGGATGAGATACTCAGTGAGAGTTCTATTCCTTAGCTTCTTTGTGCATGTTTGACGAATGCACTCTAGTTCCAAAATGATTCTTCCTTCTTCATTGAGCTCTGGTAGTGTTGTTTGAGTGGGAATATTATACCCAATGACATTCTTCAAATAGGAAACATGAAAAACTAGACGTATCTTTATTGTTGGTGGGAACTCTAGATTGTAGGAAACACTACTGATCTTTTGCATGATTTGGTATGGACCATAATACCTTGGTGACAACTTATTATTTTTTTTTTGTTGCTTTAGTGAGATATTCTTATAGGGCTGCAATCTCAAGAAGACCCAATCCTTGAGATTTTCTTTTAGTAGTGAGATTTTTCTTTCACTACTATGTTGGTCTACCTATTGTTTCATTGGATTTTGTTCCATGGCTAAATTTTTCTTGAATCCTAAAATTACTTGTTGTTGATGAAGCAAGTGGTCATCTACTTCCTGAACTCTTGGTGACACCTTTATTGAAGAAGTGATGGAAGGAGGATGATATCCATAAAGTTCTGAAAATTGAGACATTTTGGGTGAGATATGAAAAGAAGTGTTATACCACCATTATATAAGTGGTAGCCAATCTACCCATTGAGACTATTTCTCCAAAGTGAAACAATGTAGATATCCTTCCAAACACTTATTAACAACCTCAATTTTCCCATTCGATTGAGGGTGGTATGAAGAGCTATGAGCCAATTGAGTACCCAAACATGAGAATAAATCTTTCCAAAAGTGACTAGTGAAGATAGGATCATGATCACTAATAATAACCTTAGGTGTACCATGTAGCTTTTGGATATTCTCCAAAAAATATTTTGCCACTTAACTTGCTATAAAAGGATGTGATAATGCAATGAAATGTGCATATTTAGTGAGGCAATCAACTACCACCATGATGACATTATGACCATTATATTTGGGAAGCCTTGTGATGAAGTCCATGGATACCTCTTGCCAACACTAGCTAGGAATAGATAAGGGTTGCAGGAGACCTGGTGTCTTAATTGTCTCCCCTTTGTTCCTTTGACAAACCAAACATTCAACCACAATTTTTTGAACATCACCTTTTAGCCCTTCCCAGAAAAAATCTTGCTTGCCTCAATGATATGTCTTCAAAAATCCTAAATGACCACCCACTAGAGACTAATGCAACTCTATGAGAATCTTTCTTTAAGAGTGGAATTCTTACAAAGATACAAATGCTCTTTATACCAAAGAGTATCTCCCTTCCAACAAAACTTATCTAAACTACTAGGATCACTTTTTAATTGTTCGATGAGATTACTTGTCGCAACATCTTTTTTCCACTTTTCTTTGGCTTCCTCCACCCAATTTGGTTGTAATATTAAAAGGGCACATAATAAGGCTTCATCTTTCTCATCCTTCCTTGAAAGTGCATCTACTATAATATTTTATTTCCCTTTCTTATATTCAATCTCAAAGTCATATCCTAACATCTTAGTCACCCATTTTTATTTCTCTTCAGAAGATAGTCTTTGTTCCAAAAAATATTTTAGGCTATCATGATCTATCTTAACCTTGAAGTGTCTACCCAATAGATAAGGCCTCCATTGTTTAACTATACAGAGGATTGCTATCATTTCCTTCTCATAAATAGGTTTTAGTTGATTCTTACCCTTTAATTGATGACTCTCAAAAGAAATTGGTTGACCTTATTGCATGAGCAATTCTCCTATCCCATTTCCAAAAGAATGAAATTCCATAATGAATTCCTTGGTGAAGTCAAGAGTGGCAAGCACTAGAGTTGTACACATAGCCTCCTTCAATCTTTCAAATGTTGTATTGGCAGACTCATTCCAATGAAAATAATCCTTCATCAATAGAGTGGTGAGAGGTGTTGCTATATGCCCATAATTCTTCACAAATATTCTATAGTACCCTATCAATCCCAAGAAACCCCTTAGTTTCTTAATGGTTTTTGGAATAGGTCATTCCATGATAGCCTTAATTTTGTTAGGGTCCACCTTTACTCCTTCATGTGAAACTATGTGTCCCAAATACTCCACCTCTGTAAGACCAAAAGAACACTTGGATGGCTTAGCATAGATTTTATGATCTTCAAGTATTTGTAATGCTTGATCCACATGTTGTAAATGTTCTTCCCCAATCTTGCTATAAATCAATATATCATCAAAGAATGTTAACACACACTTTCTCAAGAACTTAAAAATGGAATTTATAAAACTTTTGAATGTAGATGGTGCATAGGAAAGACCAAATAACATCACCAAAAATTCATAATTAACCTCATGATTCTGAAATTTTTTCTTACAAATATCTTCCTCCTTAATAAGAATTTGGTGAAAACCAGATCTAAGATCTAACTTGGTAAAATACATAGCTCCATTCAATTCATCTAGAAAATCATCAATGACTGGAATAGGAAACTTATCTTTAATGGTGTACATGTTGAGCACCCTATAATCTGGACACATGCACAAGGTATCATCCTTCTTACGTACCATCATCATAGGTGAGGATTAAGCACTTTGGCTATGCCTGCTAATTCTTGCCTCTAGCATCTCTTCAATGTTTTTTTCTGTCTCACTCTTTTGTATGTGTGGATACATGTAAGGCCTGATGTTCGGTGGTTGGCTTCTTAGGACTAACTGTATGGCATGATCATGATCCCTCTTAAGAGGAAGTCCTTTAGGCATATCTCCAAGAACAACTGAGTGATGATCAATTATAGCTTGCAAATTTGGATGAGTAGGAGCATTAGATTGAGAGACTTCTAATGAACATAGTTGAGCCACAAATCCATCCACTCCTTTCTTAAGCAACTTTTGCATTTGATGAGAGGTTACCATTTGTACGAATTTTTCCTTCAACCCCCTTAGCTCTACTAGCCTTCCTTCTGATTGAAATCTCATGAATAGTTCTTGGAAGTTCATCTCAATTGTTCCCAATGTAGTAAGCCATTGTACTCCCTAAGCAATATTTTTTGCACCCATGGATATCACATACATTGGGATATCAAGTTGATAATATCCCATGGGTAATTTAATGCTATGAAACTTCCATGAACAAGTAAATGTACCACCATCTGCATGCAATCAAAAAATGAAACTCTAGATCTAGATATATAAAACAATTTAGACGAGTAGCTAACCTTTTGTTGATGAAATTATGAGTACTACCTGATTCGATCAACACTATTACCTTCTACTTCTTTAAGAACCCCACCACCTTGAGAGTTTGTGGAGCACTAAAACCTAAGAGTGAATGATAAGAAATGATTGGTTGAGAATCATGTGATTCCTCATTTCACTCTGTTTCACCCTCTAGTATGGGTTCCTCCTCTTCTTCCTCACTTGGACCTTCAATATAGAACAATTTATTTTCACTACATTTATGTCCTCGACTATATTTGTTATCACAATTGAAACACAACCCTTTTTCTATTTTCTCCTCAATTTTTTGTGGAGTCAACTTAGTAGGTTGTGTTGAATATCCTTTCTCTCTTGTCACATTAGCCCCTTGCTTCTTAGGAATCAAATAATTCTCTACCTTGTGTGCTAAGATAAAAGACTCATTTATGGCGCTAGGGCTAAACATGTGTACCTCATATTTAATGTGATCCTTGAGACCACCCAAGAATAAATCATTCAAGTTTTACTCTATAATTGTATCCACTCTTAAGGATTGATTTTGGAATTGCTAAATATAATCCTTAACTAATCTTGTTTGTTCGAGCTTAGCTAGCTGGTTGAAGAAGTTGTATGTCATGCTATTTCTATATTGTGCTTGGAGTTCTTGACTTATGAATGTGTTACCTTGTGTGTGGTGATTTGTTATAGAAGCAATTTCATGCTCAAGGTGGTTCCAAGTACGCACATTTCACTACCTTCTTTGAATTCCTAAACAACTATGCATTAATTATCTCAAAGAAAAGTACAATCCTAGTAGGTTAGGGTTCACACCATGTAGCCTTTAATTTTCACACCATGCACCACCTTTGGAAAGAAATCATCTAATGAAGCTGATGTGGCATAGTTGCATGCCACATTTTTCCATGTTGAACAAAAGTGATTTAGTGTCTAGCTCACAAACTAAGAAACTAACTTGCACTTGAGGATAAAACACCCAACATCTGACTCTAGGAAAATATCGAGTTGGATTTTCACTTACCAAGTGAAATAGGATTAGGTACAGAGAGGACCTAGGTGTAGGAAAAAATGAAACTGATAAAACTTACAAAAACTTAATTTAATAAACTTCTTGTCTTTGGTACTGAAGAAAAAGAGAACCCAACAAATGGGTTTAGCCAATCTAGAAAAAAATCCCTAGATAAAAGCAAGTGGGTAAAAACTCACTAGGTGAAAAGACCTACCGAGTAAAACCTTAATATTGCATGATTTGCATTACACTTAGACCACCAATACCCAACACTCAAACACCCAAGAATCTAGATAATAGATAAAATTTTAAGAGATAGGATTTGTGAAGTTTTAAGTTAGAGAGACCACTAATATGACTAGGATTCAGGCATTTTAGGGCAAGGCCTTTCTTTTACCATTCCCTCTAAAAGAAAAAACTAGCGCAAGCAAGAGGCCAAGAAACAAAAAAAAAGGGGGGTCCACATTTTTTTGAGGGAAAAATGGGGCATGTTGTGAGACCACACAACAACTAGCAACCAACAAAACCAATGTAAAGAAGAGAAGGTCAATTATGGAAATGAGATCCATACTTCAAAACCTCCATCATTGTTCGATTGTCAAAAACCAAGACATTACTTTGGCATTACCTTAGTCAGCATAATAAGATCAGATTTCATTGGGTTCACGTGTGTGCTAGTGATTCATTTTGTTACAAAAATTTAGGACTTTAGGAATTGCTTGCATTGACCTACATAATATGATAATTCCTTTTTACCCAACCTTGGATATTTCCTTGCTACCAATCAAGCATTCATGACCTTGTTAAGGCTCTCTTTGTAATTTCCCCAACAATAGCTCTACTTCCAAGCATGCTTCTATACCCATGATAGAGATATTTGCATGCACTAAAGAGTTGAATTTTCTCTTTTAATATTTCGTTGATATTTATTTTCATTTGATATTTCTTTGAAATCTCTTTTGTTTCAACTTGTGGGCAATGAATCCTACTATTAGGTTCAGAGTTATAGTGGTAGGAAAGGTTACATTTTGATTTTTCACTCAATAGAAGAAACCAAAATTTCCCAAATTTTGGTAAAACTTTTTATATGTAAGAATTTGTAATCCAATACTAGTCTAATAATCTATTAGAATTAGAGTAAAAAAATCCAAAATAATTTTCTAGTTACTCATATTGAAGAACTACTTTCATTCGAACTATAAACCTCATTTCTAGAATTGATATTTTATTACTATGATTATTCCTTAAAGCTACTAATGGTTGAACAAATCTCAACATATGGAACTCAAGAAAAACAAAAGAATCAAAAACCAAAACCAAAAGAAAAAAGTGAAACTACTTACATACTTACATATTTACAATAGTAATTAGTTAAGCTTTAAAATAATTCTTTAGGAACTTTGTATTGATAGGAAGGGGGACATCCTCTTCAGTTAGGGTTTTAAGCCGATAGGTGTTGTCATCAATAATTTTGGATACTTGTTAAAGACTGTTCCATAACTTGTCAAACTTACCATGCTCGCACTTCTACTTGTGGGCTTTACACCAAGAAAAGACTAAGATATTCTAAACGACTCTACTCTAGCCATCTTGTCAAAACACCACTTAACTAGATAAATTGATGCTTAGAAAAATTATCTATTTCCCTAGTACACTTTTCATCCAAATGCATCAATTTTAACAACTAAGCCTTAGTTTGGTCATCTATTCCAACATACTCATGGGTGAACTTCCAAGTAGGGATCTTTAATTTTATGGGCAATATAGGGTCAATTCCATAAACCAAATGGTAAGGGGAATTTCTCAATGCAAAATTCATCATAGTCTAGTTAACCCAAGGGGTGAATTTTAGCAAGGAATGCCATTCCCTTTGATTCTTCTCAATCAATTTTATAATTATTTCTAGTAGTTTCTTATTTGAAGATACTGCCAATCCATTTCCCTATGGGTAATAATTAGATAAAAATTTCAATGTTATACCATATCCAAATTCCCAATTGGAAAACTTCAAAGAAGAAAAAATAGGGTCATTATCACGTACTAGAGCATATGGTACACCAAACTTGGTTATGATGTTTTCATCTAAAAAATTGATTATCACTCATATGGTAATTTTTTTACTATTGCATGATTTTTTCCACTTGGTATAGTAGTTAGTAGTAATCAACACATACTTGTGGCTAGTAGACAATGGAAAATTAATTATGCCTATGAAATCTAATCCCCACTACTCAAATAGATGTATCTCCATCACATGTTGCAAGAGTTGTACGTTGAATCTACATTTTTCTGTCATAGTTTGGAATTATAACAATGTTTAACATGCTCATACATATATTTGAATATGGTTGGTTAGTAGTATCCAACCCCTAGAATAAGGTGAGTAGTGGCCAATGGGGCTCCATGAGTCGAGCCAAAACTTTCGTGAAATTCCTACAACACTTCTCCTTCTTTTTGGTTTTGACATCTTAAATAAATTCCTTCATGGATCTTCTTGAAGAGAATCCCTCCTTTAATCATGTAAATTTTGGCTTTAATCTTTAGGGCTCTTCTTTGATTCCTCTACATGTTGTCTAGATATTTTTTACTAACCAGATAACACCAAATGTCTAAGTACCTTCATTTTGATTTTCTACATCCAAGGTATATTGTTGGCTAGATATTTAAGGATCAATCTCAGTAATATATTTAACCAAAATTTGTCCACAAACCATCTTCATGGACCTATGATTTCCAAATTGAATTCTTGCAAAATAGTGACCCATTTAGCTCTTTTCTCTCCAAGTTCTCTTTGTGCAAGTAACATTTTTGCCATTGCATCAGGCAAAATCACCTTGACTATACTCCTGAGAATATAATGTCAAAACTTCCTTAATACCTTAACCAATGAAAAGGTTTCCTTCTTAATATCCATATACCTTGATTTAGTTTATTTGAATGGAGTGCTCATAAAAGAAATGGGTCTTTCTTCATTCTCTCACCTTTTCATTAAATCAACAACACATGTATGACCCATGGAAAATGAATAAATGTAAAAAGGATTAATATAATAAGGAAATTCCAACATTGATTCTTCAACAATTACAACTTTGATATTCTTGAAAGAAAGCTTGGTTTCAATTTTTTGTTTAATTTTAGCATCTTTTTTTAGCATATCATTAACAAGCTTTACTATTTCAGTGAATCTAGTAATGAAATTTCTAATAAAGTTGTATCTTGTGGAAATAAGACTATTGAAATGCACCAAAAAATTAAGAGAGGGGGTCAATCAATTGTCACCTATCACATTCAAAAATCTCAACCAATTATTAAATCCACATCCATTTTAATCTATTATTAAGTATGAGCACAAAGTGTAAATAACAAAAAACAATATCAACATAAGAAATTATGTGGAAAACCCAATAAGGGAAAAACCACAACGAGGATTAACTCAAAATATAAGAGTAATTGCAAAATTGATTACAAAGAGGCTCAGTGCCAAAGATAGGACTCATTGTCTAGATACAAGGCTCACTACCTACATATAGGACTCACTGTCGAGAAGGGAGGCTCATTGCCTATAGATAAAGAAAGATAACAGAAAATACACCACAAAACTTGCACACATCCACAACCTTGATCAGAGAATTGTAGACAACATCATCTCATTGCTTTCAGGAGTCAAACACATTAAAGTACTACTATATTAATTCACTTTTGCACACTCTTGCTTCTCACACTTGTGGCATACAATCCTTAATAGTTTGTCTTCTATTTATACCATCTTTAACCTTAGAAACTTTCTCCAAGGTCGGCTACACACACTTCATATTACAAATTCAAATTAGGCTGGAAACTCAACAGTTTAGCAATGGAAGAGAATGAAAGTGGACCAAACACTTAACTAAAACCCAAAATAAAATCTTGGATCAATCACACACTTCCTTAAATGATACTTATCCTTTGCATGATGTGTAGACACTAGGTTGGCAAAACCTAATGAAAAAAAAATGAACTTCGAAGTACAAAATTCTACAACAAGAGGATAAAATGCGAACCACATAACACAATTCATCATACACTAGAACACATCTTGTATGCCTTCAAATTCATTCACAACTAATACAACAACCTTCATACATAGAATACTTTCCATTAGTCCATCTAGATTGTACAAACACACATAAGAATTCTAAACCAAGTCTTCTAGAGAACCAAACCACAAAAACCTTTGATAGAACATAGATAACACCATTACAAGCATTCTTCTAGATCCACAAGAACATAAACAAACTAGTAAAGGATTGCAGAGTAGATACATTTATCCCAATCAACAGACAAACAAATCTACTAGACTAGTTCACAAAATAGTGAACACCACTTTCACTCTTCATCAAACCAAAATCTCTAATCTAGGATATATCACCCAAGAATTCCCTTAAACAACACTTTATATCCACACAAGCATAAGATTTAACACAGAAGAAATTTAGAGCACAAACTAGAGCACATTCTAAACAAACACAATTTTTTCTTCAATATTTCTCAAAAGCACTTGGTAACTCATCATATTAGCACATATTAGCCAACCTGAAACATCAGAAAGATAGCTCCATGTACTCAAAACATCTCTACAGTATCTCAACTATACATGCACAACCTACAATCACTTGTTTTATTTCTTTGCAACAACCTATATTGTGTTTACATCAATGACAACATTAATGACAACACAACCATACTCATTCATACTTGCAACAATCTCCCCCTTTTTCATTGATGGCAACACATGATATGAAAAACCATCAAAGACACAATACGCAATCTACTTTATTTTCTAGATTGAACAACCTACACAACATTCCTGCACTCTCTTTTCCTTACAATATTCTCTCTCTCTATCTCTCCTCCTTCCAACTTTTCCTTTTTCACATGACTCTCTCTCCCCATTTTACATCAATATCAAAGAACAAAGAGTCTAATCACTCCCCCCTAAGAGTGCACCCACATCTCATACTACAACAATGATACTTCCTACTCGCCCCGAGGAGTAGATCCTAGCCATTATTCTAGACAAATGAAGAATTTATAGATCAACTGGATTGATGCACCTCCATGTGTACCTAGTTCAAAGAAGGAGCAGTAACCCCAAAATTCTCCCAAAGATACTCAAAATTATCCTTGGGAAGAGCCTTAGTAAATATATTAGTAATTTGATTCTTTGTAGGCACATATTGCAGCTTGACTTCATTCTACAATAGCTTTTCTCTCAAGAAATGATATCTAATAGATATGTGCTTTGTCCTTGAATGCACTACCAAATTCTTTGAAATATTTTTTGCACTTGTATTATCATAGAAGATAGGGATAGGCTCATCACATATCACTCCAGTATCCTTCAATGTTTGCTTCATCCATAATACCTATGTACAGCAAGATGTTGTCAGAATATACTCAACCTCGGTAGTGGATAAAGAGATTGAATCCTATTTATTTCTTATCCATGAAACCAATCTGCCTCCAATAAAGAATGCACCACGACTTGTACTCTTCTAGTCATCCACACAACCAAACCAGTCTACATTATTGTAAGCACTCAAAGTGAAACCAGTATCCTTAGGATACCGTAGGCCATAATTTAGAGTGCCTTTTAGATATCTAAATATCCTCTTCACAACTATAACATTTTTTTCTTTAGGTTCTGCTTGAAATATGGCAACCAAGCATACTACATGCATGATATCTAGTCTAGTAGAAGTAATATATAATAGTCTACCAATCATAGATTTGTACATGTTATGATCAAATTTAGGAGAATCGTCATTCTTACTTAGTCTACATCTAGTCACCATAGGGGTACAAACTGGTTTGGAATCATCCATTCCAAACTTCTTCAACAATTCTTTAACATACTTTGATTGTCAAATAAATATTCCTTTATCATTTTGACTCACTTGAAGTCCAAGAAAGAAGTTCAACTCACCAGTCATAGATATCTCAAAATCCTTTTGCATCTCCTCTACAAATCTCTTCCATATACCCTCAATTACTCTAAAGATAATATCAACATCATACAAAGCCACTAACAACATTCTATTTCCTTCAATTTTGAAATAAAGATTACTGTCCACGGAGCCTTTGTTGAACCTTTGCTATGTCAAATATCTATCCAACCTTGCATACAATGCTCTAGGGGCCTGTTTATTTCCATATAATTCCTTTTTCAACTTACACACCATTTTTTGGTTGGTATAATAACTAAAATACCTTAGGTTGTTCCATGTACACCTCTTCTTCTAATTCTCCATTTAAGAATGGAGACTTAACATCCATCTGATATACCTTGAAATCTTTATGAGCAAAAAATGTCAAAAAAATCTGAATAGCCTCCAGTCTTTCCACCAAGGAAAATCTCTCCTCAAAGTCTATTCATTTAGTAACATGTAAATAACCTTTGCATACAAGTCTTTCTTTATTTTTTACTGATTCACCATTCTCATTCATCTTATTCCTAAACACCCACTTTGAACCAATTATGTTCTTGTTTACATGTCTAGGAACCAATTCCCATGTCTAATTTTTCTCTATTTGTTGCAACTCCTCTTTCATTGCTCTAACCCAATTCTCATCTTTGCATGCTTCACACACTATTTTAGGTTCAATCTAGGAAAGTAAACATAGATTTATCTCATCTTCCACCACTTTGCTTCTTGTATTTACACCTTTAATTCTATCTCCAATTATTTGTTCTCCAGGATGTTTTTTGTGTACATATTTTGGGGTCTTAGGAGCAAGTTATAAATCTTCTTCTTCTTATTCAATATATTCTTCTTCCTTATTCTCTTCTTGTAATTTTTTGTAGATAGGTTCATCTAGTTCAACTTCACTTATTTCAACTATTTTGTTCATATATTCATCAAATTTTAAATTTTCACTTTCAACTATCTTTCTCAATCTTTTATTGAAGCATCTATAAGCTTTGCTATTAGTTGAATATCCAAGAAAAATACCTTCATCACATCTTGTATCAAGCTTTCCAAGGTTCTCATCATCTCTTTTAATATAGCATCTACTTCCAAACACCTTAAAGTACTTAATAGTAGGAATCTTGCTAGTCCATAGTTCATAAGGAGTCTTTGTGTTGTTACCTCTAATCTGAACTTTGTTAAGAATATAAATATAGTGTGGATTGCTTCTCTCCAGTATACATCAGGTACATTTTCTGATTTCATCATATTCCTTGTAGCCTCTTGAATAGTCTAGCTCTTCCTCTCTACAACTCCATTCTGTTGAGGAGTTCTAGGAGAAGAAAAATATCTCTTTATACCATGCTCTTCACAAAATGTATTAAAATCACTAGAAGTGAATCCTCCACCTCTATTAGACCTTTAAAATTTGATTCTCAGGTTCAGTTCATTCTCTACCCTAGCCTTGAACACTTTGAATCTATCTAGAGCTTGAGCTTTCTCCCTAAGAAAAGAAACCCATGTCATTCTAGAATAATCATAAATCAAAAGCATATAATACCCATGACCATTAAGAGTTTTTATTCTTTTGGGACCACAAAGGTTTGTATGAATCAATTCCAATATTCTAGTAGTTGATTGTTCATTTCCTTTAAAAAGGCATCCTATTTTTTTCCCAATTGATAAATTCTACAAACAATATTGGTGGCCTTTGTGATTTTAGGCAAATCCCTGACAACTTCTCTCGAACTAATCCTGATCAAATTCTCAAATTTGACATGTCCCCTCCTCTAGTTCCATAGCCAACTTTCATTAACTTGAGACACAAAACATTGACCATCAACACCCTTAAGTTGATAAATGTTTCCATATGTTCTTCTTCTTGTAGCTACCACAATTCTAGACCCTTTTCTAATCTCACAAGTATTATCCTTGAACACAAGTTTAAATCCTTTGCTACACATTTGTCCAAAAATGAAAAGATTATGCCTTAAGCCCTTAAGATAATAGACATCATAAGTATTTTTTTCATCAAAACTAAATGTTCCTTTTCCAAAAATATTTGCACCATAATCATCTTCAAACCTGACTAATCCTCCATCATACTTTTCAAGTTTAGTAAACTTACATTTCTCTCTGGTCATATCATTTGAACAACCACTTTCAATTACCCAATAATCTTCATCTTGTCTAGCATGAAAGTCAGTAACTGAAGTACCTTTGATCTCATCCTTCTTGTTTAACATACAACATTCTCGTGTACATATTCCATAGTTAGTAGACATAGATTTATTCTCCAAGGCTAGAAACAATCATTCATCTTTATCATCCTCAAAATTAGATTCATCATCATAAATTCCAGCATCTTCTCTAACATAATACAATTTTTTGAATTTTTTTCCTTTTTGTCTTTATTTTCTTTTTTCTTTTTGTTTTTGGATCTCCAATATTTCCACAATTAAAACATTTAAAAGATAACATACCTTTTTACTTGTCAATACCTTTCTTCAAATTCCTTGTAAAATTTTCTTCCAACTCCTCTAAACCTTCACTGTCTGGATCATCTTTTTTCTTAGTCAATTTGAAGGCTATTTCTATTTTCTCCTTTTCTTTTCCAAATTTCCCTATTTTGAATACAATCAAGGTACCAAATAGTTGCTCTTTAGTGAATTTCTTTGGATCATACACTTCCTCAATAGCTGAGACCTTGTCACTATAACTCTCTGGTAGGGTCATCAAAATATTCTCCATTACATCTTCATTTGTCAGAGTACCACCTTGATTTTTGACTTCATTTTATGCAACATCAACCCTTTGAAAGTAGCTTGCAATGTCTTCACCTTCTTCCATTTTTAAGTTATCATATCTACACTATGTTGCTAGCTTCTTTGGTAATTTGACTCTATCATTTCCTTCATAGATATCTTTCAACTTTTCCCACACTTCATAAGTAGTGATTAATGAAATAACTTTTGTCCACTTAGTCTTAGATAAAGAACTATATATTGCATACCTTGCTTTTTCATTTACCTCATAGGTAGAAATCTCATCTACAAAAGAAGGACCACTTGTTAGCTCAACATATTTTTTCTCAACATATTTCTAAGTCTTGAAGCCAAGAGAGATTAGGCAACCTATCATCTACACTTTCCAATCACTATAGTTAGATACATCAAACACAAGGACTGGAAATTTGTGTGTCATTAGATCTACCTCAAGTAGTTAAGCTCTTCTGTGAGGTAAAAAATATTTGATACCAATTCTTGAAATGCATAAGACAACTAAGTTGGGGGTGAATCCATTGTCACCAATCACATTCACAAATCTCAAATAATTATTAACTCCACATCCACTTTAATTTATTATTAAGTATGACCATGAAGTCCAAATAACAAAAATAAATATCAACACAAGAAAAACCAAATTTGCTTGGAAAACCCAATAAAGGAAAAATAATGGTGAGGATTAACTCACAATATAAGAATAATTGCAAAACTAATTACAAAGAGACTCACTATCAAAGATAGGACTCACTGCCTGGATACAAGGTTCACTTCCTATAGATAGACTCACTATCTAGAAGGGAGGATCACTACCTACAAATAAAGATAACAGAAAATACACCACAACAACTTGTACACATCTGTAGCCTTGATTAGATAATTTTAGACACCATCAGCTCACTACTTTTAGGAGCCAAACACATTAAATTAATACTACAATAATTCACTATCACACACTCTTGATTCTCAAACTTGTGGCATAAAATCCTTCACATCTTATATTTATACCATATTCAACCTTAAGAACTTTCTCCAAGGTAAGCTACACACATTTCATATTACAAATTCAAATTAGGTTAGCAACTCAACATTCCCATAGTGGAAGAGAATGAGAGAAAAAGAAACCAACACTTAACCAAGACCCAAAAAAATATCTCAAATAAATCACATGATTCCTTAATTGATACATATAATTCACATGATGTGTAGACACTAGGTTGACCAAACCTAATGAAAACACAAATGAACTTTGAAATACACATTTCAATAGAAAGAGGATAATATGTGGACCACATAATATGCTTCATCATGCATTGGAACACATCTTGGGTTCCTTTAGATTTTTCTATAGCTAATGCAACAACCTTCATACACATAATACTTTCTATTAATCCATATGGACTATACAAACACACATAGTAATTTTGAACTTAGTCTTCTGGAGCACCAAACCATGAACACCTTTGATAGAATATAGATAACACCATTGCAAGCCTTATTCTAGATCCACAAGACCAAAAACAAACCAACAGAGTACTGTAGAGTAGATACATTTCTCCCAGTCCACAAACAAACAACTCTCCCTAACCAGTTCACAAACCAATGAACAAAACTTTCACTCTTCATCAAACCAGAAGCTCTAATCTAGGATATATCACCCAAGGATTCCCTTAAACAACACTTCAGATCCACACAAGCATAGTATCAACACAAAAGAAATGAAGAGCACAAACTAGAGAATATTCTAAACACACACAATTATGTCTTCACTATTTCTCAAAAGCACTTGGTAACTCATCATATCAACACACCTACAACATCATAAAAGATAGCTCCATGTACTCAAAACATATCTATAGGATATCAAATATACATGCAAAACCTACAATCACTTATTTCCTTTCTCTACAACAACCTATACTAAGTTGACATCAATGACAACATTAATGAAAACACCACCATACTCATTCATAATTGCAACAAAGAATTTAATTCCTTATTGCTCCCTAGATCTTGCAACTTCATTAGGGAACTCACTTGATCAAGGTCTATCAAAATGCCTCTCTCATAAATAACATGGCCATGTAGTTTACATTCAATTACCCCAAAAATAAATTTCTTCAAGTTCAATGATATTCCATATGTCTCACACTTCTCCAATATGGCTCTAAGATCATGGACATGATCTCTTCTATTTATAGAGAACATAGTAAGATCATCCATGTATAGTATAATAGAATTTCCAACTAGGTCTTTGAAATTGTAATCTATTGCTGTTTGAAATGTGGTCCCAACATGTATTAACCCAAATGACATCTGTCTATAGGTGAAAGTTTCCAAATTTGTAGTAAAAGTAGTTTTTATCCTATCTTCTTAGCAACCATCACCTAGTTATATCTCAAGAACCCATCCAAAAAGGACATCATCTTTGCCTTATTAATGATATACAAAACTTCATCAAGTGAAGGAAAAGGATAATCATCTTTTTCTGAGGCCCTGTTAAGATTATGGAAATCTACATATAGTCAAACATCCACATTCTTCTTTCTAATAGGTACCAAATTAGCCACCCACATGGACTATCTTATGGGAAAAATAATTCTAGTTGATAAGAGATTTTGTACTTCTTTTTGAATAAGTGGCTCTAGGAGAAAGTTTATTGGGTGTTTCTTTTTCCAGAAAGGTTTCATGTTAGGTTTAAGTGAATGGCATGTATTAGGATGGAGGAATCATAAATTTTCAAATCTTCATAAGTCCATGCTATGAATTTCTAATAATCCTTGAGCTCCTAAGAAATGCTCCTCCATTCTTCTTCAGTGCACACTTTATCAATGAGTACATTTTTTGGATCTTCCTCAGTGTTCAAGTTGTACAACTCAGATTGTCCCCCACCAGTCTTAAGGTAGATCTTTCTATCAGATTATCTGATCTAAATCAAAAAGTATTTTCAATTCAATATTCCTTTTGGAATATTATTATCTTTTGATTCAACTAGTTAATCATCTTCAAGTTTTACATCAAGGAAATCTTCTTCGTCAATTATTTGAGCTTCAAAAAAACCTAAATTAGTAATGAACTCCAAAATGTTCCTATGATATTTGAATACTTGCAAATTGGTAATATTATCTGGAACTGAAGTCAACTATACCAACTCAATAGTAAACTTTGTTAATTTTGGAGTGTCCAATGGCTCTAAGGTACTAGCATTCATGACTAGTGCATTCCCTCTTTGATTAAATCTTTGTGGGATGTGAGCAATAGTAAAAGCATTGAATCTTTCAATTATATCCAACACTTGATGCTAGTGACTCGATAAGTGTTTGTAATGACAAACATACTGCTTCTTTACTTTCTTGACAACTAGTTCAGAATCATCAAATACTTTTAGAATCTTAACCTTGTTCTTGATAGTGAGTAGCAAACCATTGATAATGGCTTCATATTCTACCACATTGTTAGTGTATTGAAATTTCAATCTATAAGAAACAAGAAATGACTTACCTTGGGGGTTGATTAGCTCAACCCCTACTTTGATCCCTCATTTTGATTTTAATACGTCAAATCTGAGGATCCAAGATTTCTTTTCTATGATTTTGAACTTAGAGTTTTTAGAAGACGATAAATTTATATTTTTAGTCCACATTGCATATGTTTGATCACTAGGCATTTTAAGCTCATACTTTCTAGAAATTCTATCTTCCAAGTAGAAATGATTTCCAACTCTATAGATAACTTCCAGACACATCACACAAATTTCTTCTAAGTTTGTAGAATTATGTCACCTGCGTCAACTTTGTAATAACAAACCTTTCAATGAATCTTTAGTCCTTTGGCCCTTATGGGATTCTTGACAATAGTCTTTCAAAAAATTCCCAAGAAACTATCTTCCCACTTGAAAGAGTCATAATCAAATTCTACTAGCACATCTATCCCTCAAATTATTCAATCATGTTTTCCTATATTACACATAAAAATATTCTATCTTGATTCCAAAACATTTACAACCATATACACTAGTTTTCGTATCAATTTATAGCACTTCATTTTTCTTATTGTAATTTTTAATCATATGTCTCATATGTGGCTCTCTCTATTTTTATTTGGTTAGGAACTCCTTTACAAGATAATCACACATGAGAGAAATCAGTAGCCATATATCCATTCAAAATCTTTGACCAATCTCTATTGAATAACATACTAGTGCAAGGGTACCTAGTCAACATCATGTAAATAGGGTCTAGTATTGGGTTTTATGTTTGCAGTTATGTATTTTGATATAATAAAGTCTATTGATATCGTTGCAAATGTTTTTAGTCTCAAGGTGTTAGTTTTAATAAAAGTATTCAAGTTTGTGTAAATGTTGTAAATGTTGCATTAGCAACTTTGAATTTTTTTTTTGGGGAGTTGAAAAAATAGGGCATTCAAAAGGTAGTTGCAAATTTTTTTTTGTGTTCATAACATTTAAATATTCCTCACAAAATTTGAGGCAAGGTTCTAAAGTTGTTTTCAAACTACAAACAATAATAAGTGCTTTTTTTTCTACATTTTTTTGTGAAAATATGCTGCTACAGGTGTTGGTATAGCTCCATACAGTCACTATTTAACATAATGTGAATTGGAATTCGTGGTGGTATGAACTAAGAGTATTTTGGTTTTTATTTGAGTTGATTTCATCAATTTATAAGGTTTTTAGAGCCAAATTACTAATAATGATTTGAAAACCTTGATTTTGAGGGTTTGAGAATGTAAATATGGAATAAAGGACCATTCCACAAATAGAAATCTTTGGAAATTAGAGGAATGGTGTTAGATAGGTTGCTTTACATGTTTGTTGAGTCGTCAGGAGCAAGGATGAGGGTTTTGTGTAAATATGATGATGCCCTAGGTCAGAAACATTATTTTTTGAGCAATTTTGATGCATAGAGGTTAGGGTTGGTTAGAAAAACTCATGGAAAGTGATTTGTAAAGGTTGGAATGGCATGTGAAGACATGTTATGATGTTTGAATGGCTTTAGAATGAATATTTGAGGTTGAGATGGTGTTGAATCAATAAGTGCTCTATTGTAGGAGCCTAATTAGGCCTTGGTAAAAGTGCAGCGGTAAGATTTTGAACCTAATATTCCAAAGAAACCCTATAAGATTTTGAGAATTCTACAATCAAGATTGAGGAAATTGTGAGAAGATACCAAGAAAGAGGTTTCAAGGGGTAAATATTTTTCAAATCTAGTTGAATTGTGTTTTGTTTAAAAACCTCCACCCTTCTTTGCATCAAATTGGTATCTGAGCATAGGTTTTCATCTTTTGAGGAAAAGAGGTGGAAGTTTGAAGAGAGAAAAGTTGTAATTTGAAAGGATAAGATGCCTCATAAAGCTAGTGTAGTCATTGCTAGGGAAATAAGAATGATGGAGTCTCAGGAAGCTCTTTTAGTTTGAATTGCAATATTGGAAACAAACCAAAGAAGATGTACAAACATTGAAGAGTAGAATGACCAAGAGGAAGAGGAAGAGGGTGAGAGTGTAAACCCTGTAAGAGGAGTCTAGGGTGATGATGAGTTGGACCCTAATGAAAGAAGGATTAGAGGAGATGCTTCTGAAGTGAAAATGGAATTTCCCATGTATGGTGGGAAGATGGATAGTGAAGAAGTGTTAGACTGGATTGATGCACTAGAAAACTACTCTGAGTACAAGGAGGTAGAAAATGAACAAAAGGTGAATTTTTCAAAAACTAAGTTGAAAGGCCCTACCCTAACTTTGTGGAACTATGTACAAGATGAGAGAGTGAAAAAGGGAAAAGAAAAAAAAAATCATGGGATAGGAAAGTGTCTAAAGTGGAGTCAATTCTTGCCTAGTGACTATGAAATTCAAAATTTTAGAGAGTTGAAAAATCTCAAGTAAAAAGAGATGGATTTCATGATTTACACCAAGCATTTTTACAAGAGGAGCATTAGAGCAGGTCATGTTGAGGATCAAGTTGAGAAGATAACAAGGTACATGAATGGGTTAAGGTTCAATACACAGATGAAATGAGTATGGCCACCCATAGAATGGTTGAAGAATGTTTTTCAATTGGTTGTTAGGGCACAAGAGAAATTGAAAAGAAGGAAAGAAAAAAAAATAGAGGTAGAGGTTCATCTTCCAATTGAAGGCAGTCATATGAAAACCAAGAATATGTAAGCAAAGGTCAAGAGAAAGTTGTTGATCAGAGAGGTGGATTTATAGGCAGTGGATAATGTTTTAGAGGTAGATTTTGTGGTCAAGGAAGAGGTTCTAATGTATTCACAGGAAGGTCCTATCAATGTAATAAATTTGGACATCAAACATGGCAATGCAAGGAAGATCAAGCTTCTACTTTACATGCTGGTGAAAAGAGATTTCAATTGGTGCAAGAAGATGATAATGAGAGTGTAAACTCTCCAATACATTATGATGCTCCAGAAGTTGGAGAATCATTAATGATCAACAGAACACTTATCAAGGAATCAAAGGAGAAGGGGCCATCACAAATAAGAACACTTTTCAAGACAACTTGCAAGTTTGTGGGAAAAGTATGTAAGGTTGCAGTTGATTCAAGGAGTATTGATAATATGGTGTCCATTGAGATGGTTGAAAAACTTAAGTTGGAATGGATACCGCATGATACACCCTATAAAGTTTCTTCGTTGAATGAGGGTCAATCTATTTTGGTTAATGAGCAAGCTTCGGTTAAGTTTAATATAGGTGGGTACAAGGATAAGATTATAGTGATTTGTTGCCTATGGATGTGTTCCATTTGTTGCTAGGGAGGAAATTTGGTAGGCATGCAATGTTTGATGGTAGGAACAATACCTATGAGATAAAAAAATATAGAATCTCGTTTACTTTGACACCCTTGCAAGAAGATGATAAAGGGAAGACCATGAACCTAATGTGATAATGTTAGGTAGGAAAGAGTTCATAAAGGTAGAGGAGAATATGGAGGTTGTAGCCACTTAAATACTTGAAAGTACTAAGACTATAGAGGTGAAGAATGATTTGATTTTGAAGGGAAATGATATTGAGAAGGTTGAGGATGAATTAATCTTGAAGATTCAAGATGATCTTGAGGAGTATGTTGTTAAGAAGGAAAAAGAGTTGTTCTATTCATTTTTTTCCAAATAAGATAGTGGTCATTCAAAGGTTGGTAAATCTAAGATTGGTA
Source organism: Sequoia sempervirens (assembly GCA_007258455.2). NCBI lineage: Eukaryota > Viridiplantae > Streptophyta > Pinopsida > Cupressales > Cupressaceae > Sequoia > Sequoia sempervirens. Next base: position 171,002,201 of record VDFB02000008.1, on the reverse strand, counting down.
AACTTGAGGTTGGTTATTTCATATCAGAGGTTTGTAAACCTAATAAAGCAACATTCCTAGGGGTAGAGTATTAGATGGGAGGGATTGAAAGAAAAGGTGTAGTGATTGAGGGTAAGCTAAAAGGGAAGAAGATAAAGTTAAGCACATCAAGGGAGTGAAGAAGAAGAAAATTCAATTTGAGAATAGAAGAGGTTTGGTAGTAGGTATAGTGTCATATGTGACAACATTCTCATATGAAAGAACAATCAAAGGTCATCCATCAAGTGAAGAGTAGTAGTTTCAAGTGAAGAAACAATCAAAGGTAAAAAACAATGAATGTTTTCAATACTTGACTCACTGGAAGTGGTTACCAGATGGAAAGGCACTTGGAGATCAATGAATGCTGAGATCTAGCATGGTTTTGTTGCAGCACAGTCCTTAAGAGGACTTGAGTTCTTTTGTCTAGGTGTATGGTGTAGGAGCACCTATCCAACATCATGAAAATAGGGTTGAGTGTTGGGTTTTGTGTTTAGAGTCATGTATTTGGATATAATAAGGTCTATTTAGACCATTTAGAATGTTTTTAGTTTCAAAGGGTTAGTTTGAGTAAAAATTGTCAAGTTTGTGTAAATGTTGTAAATGTTGCATTAGCAACTTTGCAATTTTTATTGTTTTGGGGAGTTGAATGATTAGGGAATTCAAAAGGTAGTGAAACCATTGGTTTTGTGTTGGAAACATTTAAATACACCTCACAAAATTTGAGGAAAGTTTCTAAAGTTGTTTTTGAAATGCAAAGAATAATAAGTGCTCTATTTTCTACATTTTTTTATGAAAATATGCTACTATAGGAATTGGTATGGATCCATACAGTCACTAATTGACATAATGTGAATTGGAATTGGTGGTGGCATGAACTAAGAGTGTTTTAGTTTTTATTTGAGTTAAGTTCATCAAGTTAGAAGGTTTTTAGAGCCAAATTACTAAGAATGGTCTGAAAATCCTAATTTTGAGGGTTTGAGAGTATAAATGTGGAATAAAGGACCATTCCACTAATGGAAATCTCTACAAATCAGAAGAATGGTGTTAAATAGTTTTCTTTACATGTTTTTTGAGTTGTAGGAGTATGGATGAGGGTTTTGTGTAAATATGATGTGTACTGTAGAAAAAGGTACCTTTTGCTTGACATGGGATTAATTCATGATTAGTTGGACTTAATGAGTTCTTAATCTAGTGTTGTGAGGCATTTTATAAATCCACACTAGGTATTGGACCTATTAGAACTATAATTTTTTTGAATTTTTTACAGTCTATTGCATTCAAGAATTCCAGCATTGAGTCCTCATCATAAGCATAAAAGTCCCTCTTTGTATTGTCTTGCTTAGTTGCTATCATAAAATCCATTGAATCCATCAAGTCGATTTTTTATTAAAAGACCCGAATCAGCAAGACATAGTAAAAGTCTACCCGACTTGATTTTTCACTAATGTGTATTTGTTGCAGACTATCGGTAGGAAAATTTTCTATTTCGGTGACAAAATGAGTTATTTCGGCAAAGGGAGTCATTGTCAGAGTAAAGTCATAGCAAATACATTGTGTTTTGCCGACAGGCATATAGAAAAAGAATATTGGCATAAGCTGGGGCGTTGTTGTAATGTTACAGTGAGTTTAATTTTTCTTATCGACTAGCATGCAAAGAGGTTGTTTCGGCCAGACTGATTGGTATTGGCATCAACTCATAATGAAATTTTTTTGTCTTACTGACTGGGTTACAAACAAATGTCTCGGTAAGGCTTATCTGCATCGGGGAAGGTCTTAGCAAAGTGGCTGTTGTTTGGCCAAACCAAGTTCAAAGATATTCAAAAGCTATTAGTGAGAAGTTATAGAGTCTTTCCAATTCAAATCTTGTGCCAATGGAGATATGCATCACCAGGAGATGAACTTTTTAGCATGAGTTTCACCAAAGTATAAATATTATACCAACAGGTAGTTCGGGGTGATTTTTGCCGAATAGGAGTAATATGGAGGAGTGATTTTGGTAAGACATTTGGTGTCGGCATGTGTCTTCCCGAAGGTTCATTGGTTGGGTTTATTTCTTCTTTGAGAAAACTTGGTGGACACGTCAAAAGGAGGATTCATCGGTGAAAGAGTGATTTTGTCTTAGCGAATGAAAAATACATTGAAAATTATATATCGGTAAGACGCAAAGGTATCTACATAACATCTCCCCGACTTTGAAAATCACAGTGAAGCAGGTGAAATGAAGATTGCATCGGCAAGGGTACAAATTTTTCTTGGTGACCCAATCTAAATGAAGACTTTCAGTGAAATAGGATGAAGTCTGCGAGATTTTTTCCTGAGGTTTGTAGGTTACAGCGAAGAGCATAATGATAAAGGATTTTGGTCGGTGTAAGAACATTAATGTCTCAGTGATTCGAAAATGCTTTGATGAATACATATCAATATAGCACCATGAAGTCTATGTGACATCTCCCTGATTTGGAACTGTTACAACGACATGAAAAATAGAAGCGTGAGTCATCAAGTTGGTTCTAGCTGTCGGTATGACCATAGAATGTCTTCGCGAATGGTGAAATAAACATTGAAAAGGGATTTCGCCCCAGATTTGAAATTTTCTCATCAATAGGACAATTGATGCGACGGTGCTAGTTTCAAAGGAGGCTTCATTCGTGCTTCATTAATGGTGTGATGGGATAAAATAGTAATGACAGTAATGTTTTAATCAATTCCTCATTTCTGAATTGATTGCTAGTGAATTGGCATGCTGAACAGAGAACCGAGACATTTTTTCAGTCTAAGGAGCTCAAGCAGAATTTAGGGCCTAAAGCTAGAAGGTCCACACAACTTAGGGCTGAGGTTGATAAGCTGGATGACAAATGAAAATTCATAGGTGATGTCTGGACTGCTGTAAGAGGATATGAACTTTTCAATTTCCACTACCATAGGAGGAATCATTTTGAACGAGTCTGTAATCCATGGAAGTTGAATGTAGGGAAATTGGTGTGACCTAATGTATTTGTTAATGCTGAATTGGTAAAATTGTTTGCTGATAATTATGATCCAAAGCATAAAGCTATATGTGATCCTTTTGGAAAACCACAAACACATGTGTCAAAAGAAGCAATTGGTGAGGTTTTGAAATTGGAAGGGTTTTGGAATGAGGAAATCAATTGTGAGGAGTAGCAGAAGGAATTTTCAAGAATGGATACAAGTTACAAGGGTTGGAGGTTACCAATTCACAAGGTCAAATAGGGTAACAAGCCAGAACCTTTGGAAGATAGTGAAGGGCCTCCCTATCATGTAGATTTGTTTGAACCCTACATGAAATATACATATTTTTCAGTGTGTCAGGTGTTGGCGATGGATGCCCCAGAATTCATGTCAATGGTGCCAATGGTCATCATAGCAGACATTCAATATCACAACTCCAGGCTATTTGATTATGCTTCATACATTTCTAAGGAGTTTGACTCAGTATGGATGGCTATAAAAGGTGGAGCTTCTATTGTTCATCTTAGAAATTATTCATTGTTGATACATTTAGTGCTATATTTTAGATAGGAGTTAGGGGTATGGCCTCCATAAATGAGAATTTCTCAGACTAGTAAGGAAGGTGAAGCATTGCCTATTTAGTTGTGGACTGCCATTTGGGATAGCAGGTTTGCTGCTTCTAGCTTTATTCATTTTGAGGAGTATTTTGTAAAAATGTTATATAGATTGTATCATTATCCTTGTAACTATTCATTGACTGATCAGATCAAAATATTCCTTTGGCCTAAAGACTTCAATGGGCCAATTGACCATAATTAGGGAGACTAGTATTGTTTGTTGGGAGCTATAGTAATCAAAGTGTATGGATTTGAAGATGCTCCTTTCATTTTGCCAAGGACAGTTCCAAACAGGGTTGCATATTTGGAAATTGTCAGACAAATGGATTTTTGTAGTTTGATGCATTTCAGTTCTTTTGGGAAGCAGGCTTTCATGCCAAGCACTTTGTGTTTTTGTGATTTCACTGTATTGGCTAAAGAGGGATATAATTCAATCCTTGATAGATTGTTGCATTATAACATGAAAAGAGGACCAATTAGGAAAAAATTTGACCCTGAGGGGTATATCAATTCAGCCAAGGAAAGGATTAACTTTGGAGGGTATCAACATGTACCCTATCCTTTTGATGATATGATCAGAAATTTGGATGAAGATGAAGCAGAAGTGGTAGTTGAAAGATATAATAAGGGGCTACAAGATATTGAGCTATTTTCTTCTAAAGATGAAGAAACACCAAGAGCTAATGTGCCACAGGGTAAAATAGAAAATGTATCTAGGATGAGGACTCAACAATATGTCTACCTAGTTAGAGAACAAAGTATTGAAAGTGTTGATGTTGATACAAGGCACATGGAGTACAGGTCATTTGTTTCTAATGATGAGTTTATACATTCCCCAGAGTTCAAAGTATTTTTGTACAAGCAAAAGGGGAAGGAGATAAGGGAGAATGTTGATGATGTTACATTTGGAAATGAGGAATAATTACTTGCTCAATTGAGAAGATGTGTGGATGATGAAATGACAAGTATGACTCCTAAACTGAGGAGGAAAAAGTTGGAGAGTGCTGGTGTCATGATATTTCTTGGTCTTGATTTGAATTTTGCATTGGCTTTTGATAGTTTCTTGAAGGGCAGTAATTCTACTCACAAGCTTGATAAGGAAAAGGTGACAGAAGTATATGCAGGATCCAAGTATAATACTGATGAGGGATCACTGATGATATGGGCTTTGTACGCATCACACAAAAAATCAGTGGTGATTGATACATAAAAAGCATTTGGCCATGTTATGACTCTAAAAGCTGGAGAAGCTGATCATGTTGCTACTGCAGATATTGGGGTAAATGTTACAACGTTGAATAAAGCACAAATTCAAATATTGATAAAAGAAAGAGAAGTGTATAAAGCTAATAATGAGACTTTGTTGAGAGAAAATGATAGACTTAGAGACTTGGTTGGTGTTTCAATGGGGACAACCAAAATTATTACTCAAGGAGAAAGCTCTCAAGAAAAATACCACTGGGTAGGGTCAAGTGCTTATTCTCAAGGAAAGCATGATGCTATTGCTGCAATTGTCAAGTAGAGGCAAGATCATTTGATATCCTGGTTGAATAAATTATGGGGAAAATACTCTCATACTCTTGCTGCATTGAAAGAGCATACAAGGATGGATGGATGAATCATGGAGAAATTTCATGAGTTGGCTCAAAGTGATGAAGTTAGTAGTTCTGCACTTGAAGCTGCAAATCATATAATCAATTGCCATCGAAATTTCTATGATGAATTGCAAGGGGATGAACAGGGGTTAATTGCAGCTTCTGTGAAAACTATGGTTACATTTTCTGATGACAATGGTGAATTGAAAGAGGCCACCAGATGGAAAAATGAATGTGAGTCAATGCTGAATGAAATCATGAAGACAACTTCTGCAGAAGATACAACATTGGAAGAAGTGAGCAAGCAAAATGAGGAAATGGTTAAGATGGAAATCATGATTCAAAATGTTGTTGGAGATGCAGACACATGTGAGCACCAGAATTATTTGGACCACCTCAATAAGACTCACTTATGGCTAAATAGAGCCTAGTTATTCTCTATTTTCTATTTCCAAAAGGATGGCCTTTTGTATTCTGGTGTCAATTGTTGTGTTGTTCTTATTGAAAGAATTATTTGAGTTGTCTCTAAGATTGATGTTGCTTGGTTATTTAGATCAACATAACAAGTTTATGTCTAGTTTATCAATATGTATTTTTTGTATTTGTGTGCTTGGTTGATAGGTTCTTTCAAGGAAGGATTAAATCCTTTTGATTAATCACAGTAATCAAGGAATTTCATTTAGATCAGTAAGAAAAACTTAATAATCACAATCTTGCATGTTTATACTGGTTATAAACAAAATATGCCAAACAATTTGAATGACCTCTAGAAAGAATTCAATTGTTTAAGATTTCATTTGACTCCGTATATTATATAAGGCACGGATCTCACCGTTTCAATCAATTAGTTTCATATATACTTTTTACATCTGTTAACTGAACATATTAGGGTTTAATTTTGAATGTTGGTATACAATATATACCAAATTTGTTTTATTTTGTCCATTCCAATCTGCCGTCTTGGACAAAACATTGCATAAAGAGAAGATCAATAGTCAAGTATGCTTCATTTGTTATAGGTACACCCGCCTAGGTCTATCAACACCTGGAGATTAGAAGGTTTTATTGTTTAAACCTTGTTCTGTTACCCTAAAGCATTGTGAAAGCTTGGCAACCTGCGTTTTTGGGAGCTAACAAATTGGCGACTCCACTGGGGACAACAAAGAATCTGCACCTTAATCATAGAGTCAGAAGTCCTATATACAGACTCCGCTGGGAATACCAAGAAACAATCTTTTTCTCACTTCCAAGAAAGTGAGTGGCGACTTTGATTAAACATTGGAATATGAATGTAAGATCTCAAGTTAGGGGAGGTCATTATGGAGCTCCTCCTGGTAATAGTAGGACACATAAAGATGATAAGGTTGACAAAGGTAAGTGGAAAAGTGAGGACATGTACTTGAAAAACAAAGACAAATCATCAATACCTTATGGTGAGAATTGTTTTGACACATGGAAAGATAGTTCAATAGAAAAGTCTTGTACCTCGGAAGATCAGAAAAATCATTTTTACAACCCTCAGAATCAAGCCAAATTTGAAGCTAGAAAACAGGTTGATTTCGAAGCTGGACTCAAAGCTGAACGACTCAGAATTCAATATGAATATGACCAAAACATACAAGGTAATCAGAATGGACCTACTAATCAGGAAATTCATCAAGAAGATTATGAATCTTTAACTTATGAAGAAGTTAAAGCACATTTTGAATCACAGAAAAAGGAGAGGGAAGAGCAGGAAAAGGCCCAAATGATTCAAGCAATGAGGGAATTCAAAATACAAAAAGCTCAAAACATTCCTCACACATCTGGTTTTCCCCCAAAATATGTACCACCCCATAAATAGGGTAATCATGGTGCTGGATATTCTGAACCACCAAGGATTCCTCACCATCAAATTGGGAATCAATATAGACAGCCAAATCATCCACCCAATATTCCCACACAACATACAAATAATTATCCACCTCCTAGTCAGTATCATGTGCCACAACAAAATATGCAGTACAATAACCCTATGTACCAATATCAGCACCCACCTAATCCTCCTCCTTATCAATTTACAACCATGATTAGACAATTTGATTTGGTAGGGTTTCAATTATACCCATATCTAATGGATAGCAGTTGGAGAGGTTTAGTACCCAAGTTCACAGGGAGTAATGCAATTACAGTTGAGGATCACTTAAGGAATTTCAATGCTTTCATTTAGGATTTGGATATACCTTTTGAAGATTTGCATATGATATTATTCATGATGTCCCTTATTGAAGAAGCTAGGGACTGGTTCAACAGTTTAGCAACAACTTCTATTTATTATCTCCAGATATTTTAGGATAATTTCCTTGAACAATTTGGGAATCTGAGTGCACCAAACGCTGCTCTCCATGAATTAATGCAAATTCAAAAAGGTCAGAATGATTCAATCTTTGATTTTAATAGAAGATTCAATAAATTGCAGAATAGAATACCTCTTGGATCGAAGTTACCAGACTCTATAGCATTAAGTGTTTACCTGAATGCATTCGACCCTAAAACAGGGTATGAGCTGAGAAACAGGTTCCCAAGGGACTTAGCTGAAGCACAAAAGATAGCATTAACAATTGAGAATAACAGAAAGGCTACTGGGATAATGAATAAAAGAGATAACCTTAGAACTCCTCAACAAAACAATAATTATCAATATAAGTAGGAGAACACATATAGGAATGAAAGGCCAAGGCCGAGGTTGCATGACATGCCTTATAACACAAATTGGAAGGATGGGAAACCTGTAACAAATAGGCCAGGAAGCAAAGAAACTCCTGATCCATTGAGAAAGAAGGGAACGCATACGATGAATAACAATTATTTTTGTGAGGCCTGTGATAAGCCACATTCCCCTGAGTATTGTGTTGTAGCCTAGAGAATGGAATAAAAAGGAGTGTTAATGGGAGATGGTGGAGAGGATCACACAATTTACTTGACTTCAAATGCTTCTCAGCATGTTGAGGAGAGATACTCATCTTCAAAGGAAGGAGGTTATGAGTATGATGTTGCAGAACAAAGGTACAATGTCCATATGGCTGAGCAACATGTTTTTTCTGACTCTAAGGATGATTATGTCAAACCACAATCTATTAAGGTGCCTGCTCACAGTAATGTGAGGAGACTTACTGAGGAAGAGATAGAAAGATTAACTATTTCTGCAGTAGAAGAAGCCAAGAATAAGTATTGGTTGAGAAGTAGGATAGTAAATGAGAAGGAAGGTGTCCCTAGGGGTATCTTTATGAAAGATCAGAAATTTGTACACGGAGTCTCAAAGAAAACTGAAAATAAACAATGTGAGGAAAGCAGATGAAATCCCATCCAAAAGGATGCAGTAAAAGAGCTACATAGAGAAATTCAAAAAACTGATCAGTCAGGTAAAGGAGAAAAGGAAGTGAATAAAGGAGAAACATATGAACAAAAAAAGGTAATTAAGGCAGAAATTTCTTCTTTTGATTTCACTCAAGCCTTGTCTCAGGTAAAGATGTCTGTCCCACTTCTAGAAATGATGAAAATTAAGGAGTACAGGGACAGTGCAGTGCAATTGATAACAAATGAAAGTGAAAAACATGTAAGTACTAAAAATAAAATGGTTGCTAAAAATAAGCACCTGATAAAGTAAACATCCCTGAAATCTGCTTGAGTAATGTATTGACAAGTGCACCACAGGTTGATCCTTTCTTTATCACATTACTCATAAATAATAAATTATTGAGGAATTGTATGATAGATTCTGGTGCTGCCATGAATATTATGCCAGTAGGAGTGATGAAACAACTAGGCATGTGGGTGGATACACCTGAAGGAAAATGTTATGCAATGGATAACCGACCTGTTCCTGTGGTTGGTATAATGAAAGATGTAGAAGTCAAGTTAGTTGCTTACCCTCAAGTAGCTTACAATATTGATATAAGAGTGATAGATACCCCTCCACAATTTGGTATGCTTTTATCAAGGCAATGGATGGCGGCTATTGGTGGAAATGTTCAGTTCGATCTATCTTATGCAACCATTCCTATAAATGGCCAAGAAGTGAAACTGTATAGGGAGCCGAGGATGAATCAACTTATTGACTATGTGCCACAAGACCAAATCAACTATTTTTGTGATGTTGATCTTGGGAGTTTCAAAATAGAACCTGCATAGACATAATTGACTAATAGTGATCCTATGGAGAAGTATGCTGCACGAAACCACAATGGTGTGTGGAAGATGTATTTTGATGGAGCCTGTAGCTCAGATGACAATGGAGCTGGGATATTATTTGTTTTGCTTGAAGGTATTACATTTAAGTATTCATTCCTGTTAACCTTTGAATGCACAAATAATGTGGCAGAGTATGAAGCTCTATTAACTGGATTGAATATAGCGGTGAAGCATAAAATAAAGTTGTTGGCTATTCTAGGAGATTCAGAGTTAGTTGTCTCACAAATTAAGGCAAAGTATACAACAAAAAACAAAAGACTAAAGAAATATAGAAATGTTGTATGGGATACAATAGAATTGCTTGATGCTTTCTTGATTGAGTGGGTAGATAGATCGAAGAATATAATGGCATATTTTTTAGCTAATGTAGCATTGAAGAGAGATGATGTTACATTGGCTGGAGTGTCACAAATTGAATTTAAGACAAGGCCTATTGTTCCTGATAATGTATATAGCTGGCAAGTTTTTAATGAAACTGAGCTTTTAAAATTCTTTCACTATATAGACTAGTATGAAACTCAAGAGATTGACTTCAATTCCTTTGTTGAAAAAGTTGATGGAAAAAAAGTCTTTGGAAAAGAAATATTATAGCTCAAAACAAATAAGATTCCTAAAGGCTTGGTGGCATTAGAGAGGGTATATGATGGAAGTGATCGGTCCTTAATAAAGAAAACACCAGTTGGAAGGGATGATATTGAAGAAGTTAATTTGGGAACTGAGGTGGCACCAAAAAGGGTGTACATAGGTAAAAAAATAAGTCCTGCATTTAGAAGAATACTGATTGAATTGTTGAGAAAGTACAAACATGTATTTGCTTGGTCTTATGAAGATCTGAAAGCATATAGAGAAGACTTGTTTCAACATGAAATACCATTGAAGTTAGATGCTAAACCATTCAGGAAAAAGAAAAAGCCTATAAATCCAACTCTAGAACCTAAAATGAAGGAGGAATTGGTGAAGCTCAGAGATGGTGGAATCATTAAGCCAATTAGACATTCAACATGGGTGTCAAATCTAGTCCCTGTCAGAAAGAAAAATGGAGACATCAGGTTGTGTGTAGATTTTAGAAATCTAAACATAGCATCCCTTAAGGATAATTATCCTTTGCATAATATGGAGGCCATATTGCGTAAGGTGATAGGCTGTGAATTGTTTTCCATGATGGAAAGATTCTCAGGGTATAATCAGGTTAAAGTTGAGGAGTCTGAGCAATACAAAACTACATTCACAATTCCTTGGGGAACATATGATTATCTGAGGATGCCATTTGGTCATACTAATGTAGGGGCAACTTTTCAGAGAGCCATGGATGTGGTGTTTGCTGATTTGATCAATATTCTCATGGTGGTGTACCAGGTTGATCTCATTGCTTACTCTAAGAAGGCTAAAGATCATGTTCATCATTTGAAAAAGGTATTTATAAAAGCCCTTGAGTATGGTATTAGCTTAAACCCCAAGAAGTGTAATTTTTTTGTCACAGAGGGCAAGATTTTGGGGCACATTGTTTCAAAGGAAGGGATTAGGATAGACCCTGAAAGGGTGGAGGCTATTGATAAAATCCCTATCCCTAAGATTGTTAAGGCTATACAATTGTTTTTTGGATAGATTAACTTTGTTAGAAGGTTTGTTTCTAACTTTGCTGAGATTATCAAACCTATATCAAAAATGTTAAGGAAAGGACAAAAGATAGAATGGACTACAGAAGCCTTGGAAGCTTTTGTGTCTATAAAATGAGCAATTAAGGAGGCTCCTATTCTTAAGTCGCCTGACTTCTCAAAACCTTTCTATATTTTTTCATTTGCATCAATGCATACTGTTGCAGTTGTCATGTTACAGAGGAATGAAGATGGTCATGAACAACTTGTATCCTTTTTCAGTAAGTCGTTACAGGGTTCTGAGCTAAATTATGATATAATGGAGAAGCAAGCATTTGCACTGGTGAAAGTTGTAAAAGCTTTCAGACCATATCTTGTTGGAGCAAAGGTAGTTGCTTATGTTCCTCATGCAATAGTAAAGGATATTCTGACACAATTTGAAGTAATAGGTAAAAGATGCAAATGGATTAACAAAATCCAAGAATTTGACTTGGAGATTCAAATTACTAAACTAGTCAGAGGTCAGGGTTTGGCTAAACTGATGGCAGAGGAAAATATTGAAGAAAATCAGATTTGCAGTGTAGAAGAGGAAGGTGTAATTGCAAGCATTGAGCACACTCGATGGTATATAGATATCATGTATTATCTTAAATATATGAAGTGTCTAGAGGGAATGAATGATAACCAGAAAAGAATGCTGAAGTAGCAGGCATCAAAATATGTTTTTATGGATGGGGATTTATTTTGGAAAAATAGGGATGGTGTATTATTGTTGTGTCTAGATGAATTTCAATCTAAACATGTTTTGAGTGAAATGCATGATGGGGTTTGTGGAGGGCATTACTTAGCAAAAACAAATACTCATAAAATCCTCAGGGCAGGGTATTATTGGCCTAATATTTTTAATGACTCTTTTGCATATGTGAGAAAGTGTGAAGCTTGCCAGAAGTTCTCTGGAAAATTGAAGTATCAAGGAGCTTTGCCACTTTGACCTTTGCAGGCTGATGCCCCTTTTCATCAATGGGGAATTGATTTCATCGGGGAGATACAAGAAAAATGAAGTGGTGGACATAGGTGGATATTGGTGGTCACTGATTATTTCACCAAGTGGGTAGAGGCCATCCCAACTAAACAAGCTATAAGTAAGGTGTTGACATAGTTTTTGATGGATAATATCATTACTAGATTTGGTATGCCATTGAGGTTGATCACTGATGATGGGATGTGTTTTAGATCATAAGAATTCAGAGGCTTTTGTAGCACATATGGTATTATCATTTCATATGCAGCCCCTTATCATCCACAGGGTAATGGACAAGCAGAATCTAGCAACAAGAGTCTTCTGAAGATTATAAGAAGGATGTTAGGTCAGAATAAGAAGGCTTGGGATTTGAAATTAAGATTGGTTGTATGGGTTGATAGAATTATGGTGAAGAAGGAAATGGGGAAGTCCCCATTTGAGTTAGTGTATGGAACACAGGCCAGGATGCCTTTGCAGAACTTGTTACTAGTTTACAAATTTATTCTTTAGGAAGATTTGGATATCCTTGAACCTATGGAAGAAAGAATGGAGCAGCTAGCTGAACTGGATGAAATAAGGAGAGTGGCTCAAAATCAAAACATAAAGTTACAGACATAGATGAAATATTTATTTGATAAAAAAGAAAAGGATAGGAAGTTTGGAGAAAGTGATCTGGTACTGATGTGGAATGCAAGGTGTCAGGAAAAAAGGAAAACATGGGAAGTGTGAAGCCTTATGGCTAGGTCCTTTTGTGGTGATTGGAAAGAAAGGTGAAGACTCATACTATTTGTAGAATATGGCTGGTGAGGATTAGGAATTGCCTGTACATGGGCAATTTCTGAAACATTTTTTCTCTTGAAGTAACACAGAGGATTAAGGGTTGCCAGTGCATGGACAACTCTTGATGATCCTCTTTGAAATTCTTTTCCATGCACAGTAGTTTAGGAAATAAAAGGAATAGGATTTGCAAGTACATGGACAATCCTAATTTTCCTTCTTTTCTTATAATTTTTTTTCCATGTACAGTAGTATAGGGTCTCATTCATTGCCATTGCCATTGGTTCCAGCTTGCTCATATGTTCCATCACTTTGAGTTTCGTCTGCTCACCCAAAAATCTGAATCCTTGTATTGATCTTACTATCATTCATCCCCAGACGAAGCCACTGTTAGAACTATAAATTTTTTGAATTTTTTATAGTCTATTGCATTCAAGAATTCCAGCATTGAGTCCTCATCATAAGCATAAAAGTCCCTCTTTGTATTGTCTTGCTTAGTTGCTGTCATAAAATCCATTGAATCCATCAAGTCCTTTATTTTTTATTAAAAGACCCGAATTGGCAAGACAGTAACAGTCTCCCCGACTTGATTTTTCACTAATGTGTGTTTGTTGCAGACTATCGGTAGGACAATTTTCTGTTTCAGCAACAAAAGGAGTTATTTCGGCAAAGGGAGTTATTGTCGGAGTAAAGCCATAGCGAATACATTGTGTTTTGCTGACAGGAATATAGAAAAAGTATATTAGCATAAGCTGGGGTGTCGTTGTAATGTTACAACAAGTTTAATTTGTCTTACCGACTAGCATGCAAAGAGGTTGTTTCGGCTAGACTGATTGGTATCCGCATGAACTCATAACAAAATATTTTTGTCTTACCGACTGGCTTACAAAAAAATGTCTTGGTAAGGCTTATGTGCATCGGGGAAGGTATTAGTGAAGTGGCTTTTGTTTGGCCGAACCAAGTTCAAAGATATTCAAAAGCTATCGGTGAGAAGTTATAGAGTCTTTTCGATTCAAATCTTGTGCCAATGGAGATATGCATTGCCAGGAGATGAACTTTTCGGCATGAGTTTCACCGAAGTATAAATATTATACCGACAGGTAGTTCGGGGTGAGTTTTTCTGAATAGGAGTAATATGGAGGAGTGATTTCGGTAAGACATTTGTTGTCGGTATGTGTCTTCCCAAAGGTTCATTGTCTTGCTAAGAAGTATTGTTTCATTGGTTGGGTTTATTTCTTTGGTGAGAAAACTTGGTGGACACACCAAAATGAGGATTCATCGGTGAAAGAGTGATTTTGTCTTAGTGAATGGAAAATACATTGAAAAGTATATATCGGTAAGATGCAAAGGTATCTACATAATATCTCCCCAACTTTGAAAGTCACAGCGAAGCGGGTGAAATGAAGATTGCATCGGCAAGGGTACAAATTTGTCTTGGCGACCCAATGTAAATGAAGACTTTCGGTGAAATAGGATGAAGTCTATGAGAGGTTTTCTCGACGTTTGTAGGTTATAGCGAAGAGAATAATGATAAAGGATTTTGGTTGGTGTAAGAACATTAATGTCTTAGCAATTGGAAAATGCTTTGAAAAATACATATCGGTATAGCACCATGAAGACTATGTGACATCTCCCTGATTTGGAATTGTTATAGCGACATGAAAAATAGAAGCGTGAGTCATCAAGTTGGTTCTAGGTATTGGTATGACCATAGAATGTTTTGGCGAATGGTGCAATAAACGTTGAAAAGGGATTTCGCCCCAGATTTGAAATTTTCTCATTGATAGGACAATTGATGCGATAGCGCCAGTTTCAAAGGAGGCTTCATTTGTGCTTCATTGATGGCACGATGGGATAAAATAGTAATGACAATAATGTTTTAATCAATTCCTCATTTCCAAATTGATTTTTGGTGAATTGTCATGCTGAACAGAGAATCGAGACATTTTTTCAGTCTGAGGAGCTCAAGCAGAATTCAGGGCCTAAAGCTAGAAGGTCTGCATAGCTTAGGGCTGAGGTTGATAAGCTGGATGACAAATGAAAATTCATAGGTGATGTCTGGACTACTGTAAGAGGATATGAACTTTTCAATTTCCACTACCATAGGAGGAATCATTCTAAACCAGTTTGTAATCCAGGGAAGTTGAATGTAGGGAAATTGGTGTGCCCTAATGTATTTGTTAATGCTGAATTGGTAAAATTGTTTGCTGATAATTATGATCCAAAGCATAAAGCTATATGTGATCCTTCTGGAAAACCATAAACACATGTGTCAAAAAAAGCAATTGGTGAGGTTTTCAAACTGGAAGGGTTTTGCAATGAGGAAATCAATTGTGAGGAGTTGTAGAAGGAATTTTCAAGAATGGATACAAGTTACAAGGGTTGGAGGTTACCAATTCATAGGGTCAAATATGGTAACAAGCCAGAACCTTTGGAAGATAGTGAAGGGCCTCCCTATCATGTAGATTTGTTTGAACCATACATGAAATATACATATTTTTCAATGTGTCAGGCATTGGGGATGGATGCCCTGGAATTCATGTCAATGGTGCCAATGGTCATCATATTAGACATTCAATATCACAACTCTAGACTATTTGATTATGCTTCATACATTTCTAAGGAGCTTGAGTTAGGATTGATGGCTATAAAAGGTGGAGCTGCTATTGTTCATCTCAGAAATTATTCATTTTTTATGCATTTAGTGCTATATTTCAGACATGAGTTAGGGGTATGGCCTCTAGAAATGAGAATTTCTCAGACTGGTAAGGAAGGTGAAGAATTACCTATTCAGTTGTGGACTGCCATTTGGGACAACAGGTTTGCTGCTTCTAGCTTTATTCATTTTGAGGAGTATTTTGTAAAAATGTTATATGGATTGTATCATTATCCTTGTAACTATTCATTGACTAATGAGATCAAAAGATTCCTTCAGCCTAAAGACTTCAATGGGCCAATTGACCATAATTGGGGAGACTAGTATTGTTTGGAGGGAGCTACAGTAATCAGAGTGTATGGATTTGAAGATGCTCCTTTCATTCTGCCATGGATAGTTCCAAATAGGGTTGCTTACTTTGAAATTGTCAGACAAATGGATTTTTGTAGTGTGATGCATTTCAGTTCTTTTGGGAATCAAGATTTCATGCCAAGCACTTTGTGTTATGGTGATTTCACTGTATTGGCTAAAGAGGGATATAATTCAATCCTTGACAGATTGTTGCATTATAACATGAAAAGAGGACCAATTAGGAAAAAAATTGACCCTGAGGGGTATATCAATTCAGCCAAGGAAAGGATTAACTTTGGAGGGTATCAGCATGTACCCTATCCTTTTGATGATTTGATCAGAAATTTGAATGAAGATGAAGTAGAAGCGGTAGTTGAAAGATATAATCAGGGGCTACAAGATATTGAGCTGTTGTCTTCTAGTGATGAAGAAACACCAAGAGCTAATGTGCTACAAAGTAAAATAGAAAAAGGTATCTAGGATGAGGACTCAACAATATGTCTACCTAGTTAGAGAACAAAGTATTGAAAGTGTTGATGTTGATACAAGGCACATGGAGTATAGGTCATTTGTTTCTGATGATGAGTTTATACATTCCCCAGAGTTCAAGGAATTTTTGTACAAGCAGAAGGGGAAGGAGATAATGGAGAATGTTGATGATGTTACATCTGGAAATGAGGAACAATTACTTGCTCAATTGAGAAGATGTGTAGATGATGAAATGACAAGTATGACTCTTGAATTGAGGAGTAAAATGTTGGAGAGTGCTGGTGTCATGATCTTTCCTAGTCTTGATTTGAATTCTGCATTAGTTTTTGATAGTTTCTTGAAGGGTAGTAATTCTACTCACAAGCTTGATAAGGAAAAGGTGACATAAGTATATGCAGGATCCAAGTATAATACTTATGAGGGATCACTGATGATATGGGCTTTGTACCCATCACATAGAAAATCAGTGGTGATTGATACAGAAAAGGCATTTGGCCATGTTATGACTCTAAAAGCTACATAAGCTTATACTATTGCTGCTACAGATATTGGGGTAAATGTTACAAAGTTGAATAAAGCACAAATTCAAATATTGATAAAAGAAAGAGAAGTGTATAAAGCTAATAATGAGAAATTTTTGAGAGAAAATGATAGACTAAAAGACTTGGTTGGTGTTTGAATGGGGACAACCAAAATGATTACTCAAGGAGAAATCTCTCAGGCAAAAGACCACTGGTTAGGGTCAAGTGCTTATTCTTAGGGAAAGCATGATGCTATTGCTACAATTGTCAGGAAGAGGCAAAATCATTTGACATTCTGGTTGAATAAATTGTGGGGAAAATATTCTCATACTCTTGCTGCATTGAAAGAGCATACAAGGATGGATGGACAAATCATGGAGAAATTTCATGAGTTGGCTAACTGTGATGAAGCTAGCAGTTCTATACTTGAAGCTGCAAATCATATAATCAATCGCCATCGAAATTTCTATGATGAATTGCAAGGGGATGAACATGGGTTAATTGCAGCTGCCATGAAAAATGTGGTTACATTTTTTGATGACAATGGTGAATTGAAAGAAGACACCAGATGGAAAAATGAATGTGAGTCAATGCTGAATGAAATCATGAAGACAACTTCTGCAGAGGATACATCATTGGAAGAAGTGAGCAAGCAAAATGAGGAAATGGTTAAGATGGAAATAACGATCCAAAATGTTGTTGGAGATGCGAACACATATGAGCGCCATGATTATTTGGACCACCTCAATAAGACTCACTTATGGCTAAATAGAGCCTAGTTATTCTATATCTTTTGTTTTATAATATTTATTTTCTATTTCCGAAAGGATGGCCTTTCATATTCTCAATGTATAAATGTTTATTTTGAAATCAAAATATAGGAGCGATAGGTAGAATAGGATAGAGAATAGAGAAGACGGTGGAACACCACGTTTCACAGGGCTGAGACTTTGATGTATGTTTTGAAGTCATGGAGATAGCAATGAAAATCATCTGATTTGCTGGCGTATTCTAGTGTCAATTGTTGTGTTCTTATTGAAAGAATTATTTGAGTTATCTCTAAGATTGATGTTGCTTGGTTATTTAGATCAACATAACAAGTTTATGTCTAGTTTATCAGTACGTATTTGTCATATATGTGTGATTGGTTGATAGGTTCTTTGAAGGAAGGATTAAATCCTTTTGATTAATCACAGTAATCGGGGAATTTCATTTAGATCAGTAAGAAGAACTTAATAATCACAATCTTGCATGTTTATACTGCTTATAAACAAAATATGCCAAACAATTTGAATGACCTCCAAAAAGAAGTCAGTTGTTTAAGATTTCATTTGACTCTGTATATTATATAAGTCATTGGTCTCACCGTTTCAATCAATTAGTTTCATATATACTTTTTACATCTATTAACTAAACATATTAGGGTTTAGTTTTGAATGCTGGTATACAAGATATACCAAATTTGTTTTATTTTTTCCATTCAAATCTGCCATCTTGGACAGAACATTGCATAAAGAGAAGATCAATAGTCAAGTCTGTATACCCACCTAGGTCTAGCAGCACCTAGAGAGTAGAAGGTTTAATTGTTTTAAACCTTGTTCTGTTACCCTAAAGCATTGTGAAAGCTTGGCAACCTTTCGTGGTTCAAACTTGTGTTTTTGAGAGCTAACAGGACCCTGGAAAACTAAATAAAATTATTTTAATGACATCTTTTGAAGGTGTTGTGAAGTGTTTTAAGACATTTCTACACTCTTCTAGACTCTATTTATTACAATTTACCTAAAAATCACCCTTTCATCACTAAACAAGTCCTATTTCAAAGTGTTGTAAAGTCTTGTAACAAGATTCCATGCTTTTCTATGCACAACTTCACTATTTATCCCTTTCTTATGCTTTATTTTGGTCCCTTTATACTCTCATATGCTTTAATTAAGTGTATTTTTAATTGTTAACCTGAAAAATTCCCAAAACCCATTTTTAGGTCCTAGGTGGAACCCATTTTCCAATGAGTCCCCCTTGGCTCCAAATTCAAAATGTTTTAAATTTCCTTTCGGGTTTTTATTCAAAATCACTTAATGTCGGTTTGTGATGAGGTATGAATGGTTAAATAAGGCACACGTGTGTATAAATAAGTTTTTCTCCTCATTTTCACATTTCTTAATAATCTCTCATCCCCCCATTCAATTTCATAATAATTCTTCATTATTCATCCATCATTCTTCTATTTCAAGTCAAGCAAGCTAGGGCTTTCACATTGCAAGTCATCAATTTAGCTTCCTAAGATATCCAAGGGAAAATTATACATGTTTTGTTGTATAATTTCAAGGTCAATCATTATGGAATGGTAATATATTCCATTATTTCATGCTTCATTCCATTCTTTCATCATTTTGGTTTAATTACCTAAACAAGGTTTGACCAAGGCAAACCCCCATGCCCTAACAATCAAAATTTCTTCTCTTCTTGTGTGTTTGAAAATTTAGGTCCTTTGGAAGCTTGGAAATCATTATAAATCAAGTTGAAAAGTTCTTAAAGTCCTCTCTTCATTCAACAAGTCAAAGAATCAACAAAATCTTATTCTTAGGCTTGTAAATCAAATTTTTAGAAGCAGACACCTGTAGAACATCAAAGTGCAGATCGAAAACTCCAAAATCCACTCTTGAATATTCAAAAATTCAAAAGTGGACTCATTCACCATAGGTAGGAAATGAGCTTGATTTCCAAGTCAGTTTTATGTTTTCTACATTTTTTGACACCCTTTTGACAGAAAAATATTCTGGCTCAGTTTACCAAAACTGGGACTAATTCACCCAGACTGGTGAATGAGTCCCTCTAGGCCTGAAAAACATCATCAATAGTATTTCAAAAGCAATTTCGAGTCATCAACAAAATCATAGGTGTACACTTTCAGTTTGGTTCATTTTTGTTAAGTTTTGCATTAATTCCTAGTTCATTGCTGCATTACACAATGTGTTTTCAAACATTGCATGTTTCTTAGGTTTGCATACTTTAATTAATCAATTTCTTAATTTAGTTACATTTAGATCATCTCATTTAGGCTTAATAATATCATACACAACATAACTTGAATGAACCCTTTATCATTTTTTGCCCTACTTTCTCCTTTTAGGTGAAAAGCCCTAGAAGAGTTAGAGAGTCTTTGGGTGCCAAAAGTATATTGTTCATGATGATGCCCTAGGCTAGAAACATTATTTTTTGAGCAATTTTGATGCATAGAGGTTAGGGTTGGTTAGAAAAAATCTTGGAAAGTGATTTGTAAAGGTTGGAATAGCATGTGCAAACATGTTATGATGTATCAATGAATTTAAAATGAAGAGTTGAGGCTGAGAGGGTGTTGAATCAATAAGTTCCCTATTGTAAGAGGCTAGTTAGATTTGTAAAAGCATAGCAACAATATTTTGAATCAAATTTTCCAAAGAAACCCTATGACCTTCTAAGATATGTTATGAAATGGCTTAATGGGTATCTAAATCTAGTTATGGTTTGTGGTTAGGATTTATTCTCAGAAAGTTATGAAAAAAACAACCTTTTTGGAGTGCTACAAGCAAGATTGAGGAAATTGTGAGAAGATACCAAGAGAGAGGTTTCAAGGGGGAAAAATTGTTCAAATTTGGTTGAATTGTGTTTGTTTTCAAAATCCTCCACCCTTCTCTAATCACATTCCATAGGTATTTGGTATCTTGACAACTTGAATGCTAATATAGTACTAAATTCTATGATATGATGCTAATTACACATGAATATTAGTCAACTCTCCAACTACATTCACCTCAGTCTTGTCCAACTAAGTAACCTTATTTAAGGAGCTATGCAGAGTTAAACCTAGTGTCTAAAATATGGACAAAGGAATCACATTGGTGGAGGCCCTTGAATCTACCAAGAAATTATGGAGATTCTTACCAAAAAATATTTAATGTTAATAAAAAGGTGGCAACTCTATCTTTCCTTTATATAAAGCGACATGTGCATCCGCCATAGGGAAATTATTTTTATCCTTCATTTTAATGGAGTTTTCTTTCACTTTCATCTCTTTACTAGTTGAGCTTTCCTTGGGAAGTTCTTCTAACATTTTGAGAAATATTTTTAGATCATAGAATTTTTAAGTAACTCTAAAAAAGAAAAACTAATCTTAGCCTTCCTAATTTCTTCCACCAAGTAGGTATTCAAATTATTCTTCTCAATGGATTGTAGTTTGCCACTCTAAGGAGGATTTTAAGTATTGTTATACTACAGTGTTACCTTTGGAAACCCCAAATTATTATTGGATTTATCATTTGGTGGCATACTAAAGTTGTTAGGTAGGATTGATGTAGTCAAGTGTCCTTTGAACCTACTTGTACTAGTGGTATTAATCCTTAGGTTGTAACTATGTCCCTTTTGATACTATTTGAAATCCTAAATTTTTCTAGCTTCACCTTGAGGCTCATTTTCATCCCGATAAGGTAATGCATAAGTTTCCAAGGTCATGGTTAAACTATCTCCCTAGTCATAAGTGCTACTCTCGACAACCATAGGTGAATCAAAAAACACATATATCTATCTAGTATCAATGACGAATCATATCTAAATACAACTAGTTCATTTCCCTAGGATAGTGGAGAATCATATTGATCATTCTGATATGTTGCATCTAAGAAAATGTGTGATGCAATTTTAAACTGTGGACAATTATTTTTTGCATGACCACTAGTATTGTGAATCTTGCACAAGTTGGTCATGGAAAGTTTGGCCAAGTTTACTTTAGATGTGGACCTATCTTCAAAGGAGTTGGCATTATCCAAAGGTGTAGATATCCCCCCATTGTTAGGCCATGTATTCCAAGGCCTAGGTGGTCTAGGAGAATTATATGTTCGACCTAACAAATAGTGATTACTATTTTGAGAATATAAATTTTCATTTCTTAGTTGTGTAACCTTTTAAGTTTGAGGTATAATTTCTTTAATTTCTTCTCTATTTTCCTGAGCCCTTCTTCTCTAGCTCTCTTGAGCCTGTGTAAAGAAAGAATTTCCATTAGGATATATCTTAGTACTAGTTGGTCTAGGGTGTGGGACTAGCACTTGACTATTTCTGGGTTGAAAGAAGCTATTTTATGGAAAGCTACCACTTTGGACTGCTAAAGGAAAAGGGGTAGGGATCATCGCATTAGGTAGTGGAACTCCACTCATGCCTAGGATAGGGTATTTATTCAAACTATTCCTACCATTCATAGGAAATCCATTTCCATCATGTTTCATCTCTAGCTTGATGCTTATAGCTTCTACGTAGGCTTTAGTTAGGGTAGTAGGAGGATTTTCCTTCCTTTTCACAAATATTCCTATCAACGAATCAACCGTAGTGTAATAAACAAGGGTGGACAAAATATCCATAATGTAAGGTGCTTGTAACCTAGAATAAGCCTTTGGAATCTATCATTAAAAGCTATTATAGGTTCACCATAAAATTGTTTAATTTGAGAAAATTGGTGATAGAATAAGGTAGGAGTTTTGGCATTCCACTAGCTAAGAATTGATTTTCCATATCTCACCATGTCCTCACAAAATTAGAAGATATATTGATATACCATTGGTAAACTTCATCACTAAACGTGTAGGGAAACAACTTGTGCACTACATCTTCATGTTGTACTTTGTCTCTAAGGCATGTATCCTTGAAGATACTTATATGTTCTTTTGCATCCTTATGGAGATAATACATCAGACACAATTTATCTATATTTTTTAGAAGATGATTGTATATAGTAAATTGAATAGGAAACTCTATGTTGAAGAAATCCATCACTATGGGTGGAGGAGGTGTCACAATGGCTTGATTTTGTGGGACTAAACTGATATATCTTAACCTTTAAGACCTAGTTGATGTAAAACCATTAAGCTCTACAAGTGCCCCATGAGAATCGCTAGATCAAGACCTAGTAACCCTACAAAGCTCTAGCTTCCTTTCTTTTCAACAAGGAAAAAAACCCTCCTTCTAGTACCAATTCTATTGATGCGAGTGTTCCACACACACACACCAATAGGTAGATAGATTCTCATAAATGAATTTGTGAACATACCTTTACTTGAAAGATCCAATGGGAAAACCTAAATCTAAGGTGATCTCAGTTTGATCCAAAGGCTCGGGAATGTCAAGTCTTGACACACTAGTTTTTTCAAGGTTTGTTGTATAAGTTTTTGTTAATCATGAGGGGTCTATGGTTTTTTTGAGTTAACTAGTATCCAAAGGGTCATAAGATAAGCTCTATTTTATCACTCATATGTCACTTCACAACTTTATGAAACTAAAGATTTGGAATAATATTTCATAGATTAAAATTCCTTGCATATATTCAAGAAGAGTTGGCATTAATCACTCTACAATTTCATGGAAATGAAAGATTTACAATAGTATTCCATGCATTTATCATTTTTGAAACATTTTATGAAAATATTAAACATCTATTCTAAATAAAGCATTAAAAAATAGCTAAAATTTAAAGATTCTCCCAAGTGTTATCCACACATTCTCTAAGAAACAAATTAAATCAAAGAAAAACACTTTATACATCACCAAATTTCTTGATAAATAGACATAGAATGATACAATGATTTAGAGAAACATGGATCATTTGTCACTAGATAGTGTCAGTATGCACCCAAATCTAGTGCAACATAGAGACTATTCTAATAGGAACAAACAATTAGATACGTATGATTTTGTATAAGGCACTAGCTTTAAATTGGCCTTAATATTGATTAGCTTCAACTAGAAAATACAAGTTTTTAGTTTGGAATAAACTAGAAAATAGGAAAAAGAAATAAAAGTTTTAGATCTCTGGAATCCACAAATTATGTACTTAACTAAAAAAAAAACCCATAGCATTTTATAAGAACAAGGCACTCAAGGAGTTCAATCAAAACACATGAAAGAGAATCTAAGGAACAAATCATAGCACAACACGTGGCACATGATAGTTGGAAAGAGAGACTTCTAGAACAAGTCAACAAAAACTTTGACTTTTCTTTGACACTTAGAATTTTCACACTCGAGTCTTAAGAGATAGGCATTTTCACTCAAAGTGTAACATTAATCATCAAAAATTTTAGGACTAGCTAGCTTGCATTAGGTCTAGGGACAAACCTATAAAATTCATTTGAAGTGACTTACCATCACACCTACATGAAACCCTAGGTTTCCACTACTCGACCATAATCACTTCTTTGTTGGATGCCCCATATTTGTACTCATTTGTTCCTTTTTTCTGCTAATATTCCCACAAAGCTATGAACACCTAATTTTTGTGTTCTCTAGGAACACTTTGTGTGATTTTCCAACTATATTTTCACTTTTCATATTCTTCCAGTTTTTTCTTTATAGATTCATTCCATTGTAGAATTTTTATCTCATATCTATTCACCTAATTCCTAAATTTGATCACCTCATCAATAACTTCCTATCTCAAAAAATAAATAAGATCTTCATTAATCTTCTCTATCCAACCTCTGAATGATTTTATTTATTCATTATCCTACCCTATCTTATTGGGATAACACATTTATTGTTCCAACATCTCAATGAGGTTCAAGTATTTATCCATGAGTTTCTCACTCCTTTCAGTGACTTTCTCTAATCAAGTCACACATTGCAACAAAGTGTCACCTTCCCAACGTAGCTGCAATCTCCATTTCTCCAACATCAAAAAATTTTGTTCCATAATCACCTTTTCTCTTACCAACTCTTGTATCTCTAATATGAGAATTTATTTTAACTACCACATCTCTAATCATTCTATTCCCTGTGGTCTTTACATTCATCTTTGAGCCTTCTAAACTTATCGAACCATTGGTATGCCTCTTTTCATTTACCAATTGTATCTCTTATCGATTATTCACCTTGTTGCACCAAATGCTTTATCTAGCCTTCAATCACCTTTATCTTATGTTTTATCCCTTAAATGGAATCCACCTACTCTTTCAACAACAACACTAGATTTTGTGGAAAATCAGTCAAAGATTGATTGGGATGAGCTATAACTCAAATAAAATTCTCTAAACAAGCAATTCTTTCTTTCAATTCTCTTTTCTTCTATTTATCCTTACATGAGTAGATGTTGTTTCAAAATTCATTCTCATTTCATCCAATTCCTACTCCTGTTAGGAATGTCCTAGGATGATAGTGTTAACTTGATAGTCTATATCCATCACTTCATTCTTGTCTTTTTCTCTTATAAGATTGGCTATTTGGAGAGTCTTCCCTCCATCCAAGTTCTACTTGATATTATTCCTGATTCTTTCTTTACCCTTAGGCTTAGGGGTTTCTAGCTCCTACACTAAACTCTTGAAATCAAGATGCACCAACTCCACTTCCATTAGTGGAGCCAATTTCATGACTAACTAGTTAGGTGCTTCATCTTTCCTCACTTATTCCTAGCCTTGTTCTTGATGACCAAGATTCTTAGGAACATTCTCCTCTAAATCTTCATCATTACCCATCATAGCCCCTACCTCTTTTACATTCTCTACTCTTGGTGGCAAGGATTATGGATTACCATGACCTCAATCACTATGTCCTAGATCTCCTTTCTCTCTCTTTTGAGTTTATGTTCTATGACCCTATCTTATCCATCTCAACCCCTTCCTCTAGAGAAAATTTTCCATTTTTCCCTATGGCATCAATATTTTCATTATTCCCTTGCTCTTTATCCAAGGTTTGGGAGAACTCTTTATTTGGATTTATCTCCTATTCATGGGGTTTTTGATAAATAGTTTTAATATCCTCGAATAATGGTTGATCTTTTACTACACATCATCATGCTCCTCTTCCTCATCTATTATGGCAGTGGGGCTTTACACTCTATTGTCACATTTTTCTCTTCGTGGAGATGCTACTCTACCTTCAATATTTTCCTTGGGATTTCCCACCTCATGGGTGAGCTAGTGTCCCACTATAAACTATATTTCTTTATCATTTGGAAATTCTTCAATATCCAACAATTCTTCTATGATGAGTTGCATCATTGAGCTCCCTTTGGATGACTTCTCCTTAAACCCCTACAATATAGTAAACCATTTCTCCATTTTCTCCATAGCTTGTTCTACATTTACTTCAAGCTCCTCTACAATAAAGGGTGTTCCCCATAGAGTTTTCCTCATTTTTTTTGTGCTAACAGAAGGTGGAGAAGTAATGGTAGCCACTTGTTGTGATGTTGACCTTGTATTATCATATACTTGTGATTTCATATTTACTTCTTTTAGGGTCAAGAGTTGTGCTCTTGGTAGGGTTGTATAAGACAATGCCATAATCAAAGTAAACATATTAATGGTAATAACCAAGGTTTATCTATTTTTATCATCTAACTATGAACCCATTGAAATTCCTCATCTTAACATATTAGGGATTTCATCTCTACCCTATTCAATTGCTCTTACTTCAATAGCTCTTAAGGAATAGGAACATACACCATATGAAGAAATAGAAAACCATTGGTAATTAGGGAATTTTTGTATCTACTCATGCAATCTATCACTAATAAACCTTGCCCAATGGATTCAGAAAAGGTCTTCCCTCATTTTTGTGATGATTTCAAACAACCAAAATTCAAACTTCCTAACATTTTTACAATCAACCGTTCTACTTAGTAGGGTTATCATGTCCTAGACTTCCTAGATGAATAATGACCTTACAATGTTCTTCAACATCCTCACCATTTTCTCCTAAAACCATGTTTCCATCATGAATTTTCTTTGATATTCTTTCATGCAGATATAAGCTTTTGTCACCTCCTCCATCTTCAATAAATTCATTCTAGTGAACATGGGGAGCCCAAATGTATATAAGTTTCCATCTGTTGAAATGTCTAAATAAAATATTCCATCATTTATGACCACTCTCATATTTCCATCATACCACTTCATGCATTCTAGGACCAATTCAGGGGCTTCCATGGCTAGCAAAAACCATTCCACCAAGTGCATTCTATTGAAAACCATTTTTCTTGTACATTGGCAAGCATCTTATTATTGATTTTTGCACACAAACTCACACTCATTAAATCCTACCAAATGGGTATCCATTATTATTCCATAGGTGGGCACTGCTTGAGAGACTATAAATTCAAATTCCTCTTTTGTTGTTTCTTTTGTGAAGTACTAATGTTTCCTTTGATTTTATGAATTATTAGTGTGTTTTTTCTCTACATACAAATTAGGGCTTATTCTAACCATGCATTCCTAATAATTTCATCAAAATTCACTACCCACAATCATTTATTTTCTAAAATTAGGCTAATTTCCATTAAATTAAACCACATTTTCTTTCAAAAATTACCTAGATAAAATTTTATTTTACCAAAATTAAGCATTCATGAAAGATTTTATGATGCTCAAGATAAATACCTAGTTTTTTTTATAACATGGTTGAAGATACATAAAATTAGACTGTAATAATTTTGTTCCTTCTAGTATCTTGACACTTACTTTTTCTCAAATGCCTCAACTATCATTTCAATTTTTTGATGAACTTATGAATATTTTACCTTGTGTAAGATAATGTGTTACAGAAGCAATTACATTCTTGACATGGTGCTAAGTGTGTACATTTTTCCACCTTCTTTAAATTACTTAACAACTGTGCATTAATTACCCCAAAGAAAAGCATAATCTTGATACGTTAGGGTTCATATCATGGAGCCTCCAATTTTCATACCATGGCCCACCTCAAAAATAGAGTGGTGAATGAAATTGATATGCCACACTTGCATGTCATGTTTTTCCATTCTAGACAAGAGTGATTTAATAAGTGCCTAGCTCATAAATGGAGAAACATACTTGCATTCAAGGATAAAACACCCAACATCTAACTCTAAGAAAAGGTTGGGTCAGGTTTTCACTTATCAAGTGAAATGGGACTAGATGCAAAGGGGACCTAGATGGGGGAAAAAAATGAGACAAATACAACTTATGAAAAATTAGTTTAATAAACATTTAGTCTTTGGTGCTAAAGAAAAAGAGAACCTGACAAATGGGTTTAGCCAATTGGTGAAAACCTCCCCAAATAAAAGTGGGTGGGTAAAAACTCACTAGGTGAAAAGACTAGCCAGGAAAAAGCTTAACATTGCATGATTTGCAATACACTTAGACCACCAACACCTAACACTCAAACTCTCAGGAATCCAGATAAGAGATAAAACTTTAAGACTTAGGATTTGTGAAATTCTTATTTAGAGAGACTACTAATACAACTGAGAGCTAGACATTTTGGACTAAGGCCTTCATTTTACCATTCCCTCTGAAAGACACAACCAACACAAGCAAGAGGCCATGAAACAAAAAAAAAAGGGGGTGAACATTCTTCCAAGGGAAAAATGGGGTATGTTATGAGACCACACAACAAGAAGGAGAACCTAGACAAGCCAAAACCTACATGCAATACCCTTGTCATACATATTAGCACATTCATTTAGGAACACTACTTAGAGCTCACTAGTCAAATACAAGAGGGCTCACTACCCAACAATACAAAACAATATAGATTAAATCCGTAGGGTATGAACTGAGAAAATAGGTTCTTCACAAGCCTGATTACAATTTCAGTTAAGCATAGAAAACCTTCTTCACACTTTGCTCAAACTTCTTCTCACTCTGCTCTACAATTGAATGATTAGGACACTATTTACACATTTTTACTTTCACTGGCATATATTCTCTCTTATGCATACACTAACTTCACTCAAACAATCACTCTTATATATCCACAACATGGAATTACATCAACAACCTTGTCAACAAAATTATAAAACATATTTTCAATGTGGATCAAATACCATCAGCTAATATCATGATGCAAACCAAAACAATATCCTCAAGTGTGCAAAACATTCAAAATTAAATCTTCAAGGATCCACAACATGCAACAACCATCATGTCAGCCAAGAACATGAAAACCCAAACATACCGAGAAAAATATTCGACCCCCGATCAATGCAGATGTACAAGGATAGAGAATAATCTAGAAGCATCCACAAACAACAAGAATTAACAAAGAAATATCTAGGTATGTGCAGGATCATCATGGAAAAAATAGGCCCTTAAGTGGCAAAAAATTCAGAAAAATCAGTGTTAGGCAACTTGACATAAAAATTTGAATACTTAAGTTATCTATATTATTTCAAAAAATATGTAACAATAGAATCTGTAGAAAATTGAATGTAGTTTCTAAACTACTATGTTTATTTAAAAATAAATAAAATCTATTTGGTGAAAATTTGAAATTTCAATGTAGTAGTACTTAAATTTCAAGGAAAAAATAAGAAGTAGGTGTCTGTTTGACCACCCTAACCATAATAAAATGAAAATATTTTTTTATAAGATTTTATATATAAGTAGAGGACTCATGTCTGGATGTGATGCATATTTTTTTGTAATTTTTTTCCAAGTAAATAATTAATTATGAATTGTTTATTACATATTTTTAAAAATATAAAAACTTGTATGTCTGACCACCTCAACTTGGTAAAAAAATTATGGATTTTTTTTTTAAAATCCTATAGTATGTGAAGCATAGAATGTGACATATGTTTTGGATACAAAAAATGTGATACTATTTGAAAGTTATAGATGTTTTTCAATTATCCTATCGATTAGGAATTTAGTCATAATTCTAATAGAAAATGAATAATAATAATTTATTAAATTCAAATTAAAGCATAATTTATATTGGTGGAAAGCTAATAATCTCCTCTAAAAACCTTTTTTGTTTTATCAATTTTGGGTAAAAAAAAAGTTGTTAGCCACATACCCTACACATACCCATAATATTGCCACTTTTTGGCCCACCATGATCCTACACATACCCATCTACAGTGACATAAATTATTATAAACACATAAACTTCAATTAGGAACACTGACAGAGCCTACAAAAATACTATCAGAACACAACTATTCATAGCACAATCAAATATTCACGTACATCTCTGAAACTTCTAGTAGATGAACTAGATACTCTCATCAATATACCCTTTAGTACACAATAACTGATCTTCAATGTATAAAACAAGACACCTTCTTGATCTTCACTATTCCACTGGCAATTTGTAATTCTTCCTTTAACAATTTTCTCAATATCCTTGACATATATAGCCTTCAATACAATAATGCTAATAGTGTTGACATCAATGAAAACCACATATCAAAAACACAACCACAACATCCAATAGAAAGTGCATCCAAATCCTCCATAAAATTAGGGATATGGGCATGGATCCATCAGAAGGGAAAAAATGGTAACAATAAATGAGTAAGGGTGCCACAAAATTAACTTTCAAAAGTAAATAATGCATTTAGTATAGTCCTTGAAGCAGAAAAGTAAAAATAGGTAGTTGAGGAAGTGATCACAACATTAATGGAATCCTCCACAAAATATTCCAAATCCATGGGAAGGTTGGGGCATTGGCTTGGAAGGAAACATTTGCTATGCACTAAATGGTTTGAAACCCTAAAAAAGAGTATCCTTTGGTGGACATCAGGCATTGGGCTTGTAGGATATTTCTTACACATCATTGGCATTAGACCATCAAATATTAGGCTCTAAGAGTTCCACTTACCACATATTCAAGGAAGGTAGAAAGAAGTATTAGTTGTTTTTCTTACAATACCCAATCATAAGGAAAATCAAAATACCTAAACCAAGGGATCATTAGCTTAAGATAAAGATCTTGCACTATAATCATGCTAGAGACAAGAAAGGAAAATGAACAAAGTTATAATCAACCTTTTGTACTTTGAGCTCCATAAAACTCAAGAGGGTGTTCCCATTTAATGATCTCCAAATATGATAAAACTTGTACTAAACAAGATATTATAGACTTCTAAAATTTGGATGGTTCGTAGATGAATGTATAAAGGATGCTATACATTTAATTACATTTAGATATGATCCCCTTGCACCTTGAATTAACATTGAGTGTTGAATAGGACAACTGAGAGGGGGGTGAATTAATTGTCACCAAACTAAAAACTTTAATCATTTACCAGAACAAGATCTTGACCTTGCTTAATCAATTAAACATTAAGCGCAAAACTAAGTCATCACATAAACATAGTAACACTAGATTTACGCGGAAAACCAAATGAGGTAAAAACCACGGTGAGGATTAACTCACACTATAAAGAATATCAAAACTGATTACCAAAAAGGTTCACTATCTAAAACAAGGCTCATTTCCTGAAACAAAGCTCACTACTTAAAATAAGGACTCATTGTTCACAAGGCTACAACTCTGAGATGCAAATATGGCTAATTTCCAAAAGTGTGAACTGACGGGTTGGACCTTCCTTGTGTTGAGTTTAGTTCTGAATGAAGCTCTATATAAGTAGTACTACTTTTTAGTAGTCACTCAGTAATTCTATTATGATCTTTAGCTAATAACTCAATTAGACTAACATTAATCACATACACTATCTTATCTTCACCTTCTTTTCTCACTCTACTCTACTACTATCTCTCTTTCATTCTCTTTTCTTTCTTTTCCAAAGAGTCTCATATATATGTATATTTTATTCATCAATTAGGTCAACATAATATAAGGTTAACACATTTCTTATGTCAGAAAAGAATCCATAAAACATAGCTAGTCCACATAATATATTGCATACGCAAACTCAACCGAGATCTTCGAATATCAAAATCATAGCACATTTCATATTAGAAACTAGACCAAAATACCAATACACTGGACAATGCAATACATTAGACCACATATAACAATAATCTTTGATAGGAAATATCTTTTGATAACCATCTCATACATTCAATATTATGTTTACATCAATGACAACCATTTGATGCAATTCAATTTCTAATAATGTCCCCCTTTGTCATTGATGGAAACACAAGATGTGAAAAGCCAACATTCTTTGTAATTCTTTCCATTTTGATTAGCTAAAATTATTTTCATTCTTTCCACATGATTTCTCCCCCCCTTTGACATCAATGGAAAATAAAGAAGATCTATCTCCCCCTTCAAAAAGTTTACAAAAACAATCTTCCAAAATTATATCAAAAAAATGGTTCTTTACCTCAATCCTTCTTCCCTTGAAATATCTTCTTGTATTTTTCTTTTATTTTCAGAAGAAACTCTTCTAGGAATCCACTTCCAACCTAATGTTTAAACAAATACTATTTTTCTTTTCTATCAAATCAATTATTTCTAGAAGAGTATCTAGGATAGTGATATTTTGTTCATTTTTCTTTGCTTCCACAAAGAGATCGAAAAGTTGTTTCAATCTCAACTCAATTATCTCTGTAAATTTCAAAAAAGTCTTCACAATACCATCCCTCCATCCTTATCATTAAGGATATCATTTTTTTTTTCAATAGAATCCATCTTAAGCTCAATAGCATCAATGTTTGCTTTGTAGTGTCCAATAGCAGTAGGCCACCAAAGACAATACCTATACACATTGTATGCATTCTTGTTGCATGTTTTCAATTCATTTATGCTCTCAAACAATCTCTTCTATGCATTTCTACATATTTCTTCCATGGCCAATTGAATCTCATCTTTTTATTCTATTTCACTAGGTGACTGTGCCTTTAGTATGTCTTCAATATGATCAATCAATACTTTTGGTAAAACACTTGTCAATTCACTTAGATCAATATTGTTATAAAATATGTCAATATCCAAGGCATCTATAATCTCATCATGTTCATATGATGGTCATGACAACCAAACATCTCCAATATTCTTAATTGCATTAGATTGTCCAAGAATATTCAACACCTTCTCTTTAGTGAAATCTTCTTCATCATCATCCGTTGATGCCAAATAAATTAACTCTATAATCTTTTCTGCCGTTTCTTCTTTCTTAGATCTTTTGTCTTCAACTTCTTTATTTCTAGAGGAGAACTCGAGATGATTCTTCTTACTTTTCTCTTTCTAGAGGAGGATCCTACTTTAGATATCCCAATCAAAATAGAAACCATTCTAGAACTCCATAGATTTATTTTGTTTACAAAGTATTTTTACGAATCTTTTCCTTTTCTGCTAGACATTCTAGACATCGGTAGACCTTCTTCCCAACTGGTATAACTAACTTCCACACAACATCCCTTTCAATGGTAACTATTTCAGAAAATACATCATCAAACACATAACCAAAGATCCAAAATGAAAAGGGTAATTGTCATTCTTTTTCATAGTAATATTCTCCATTAATTGATTCCTCAATCACAAAAATTGAAATCTTCATTCTTTTCAACCATTTGATGTAGAACATAAACAACAATAATCAAAGTATAGCCTTCCCTATTTCTGGAATAGATCTTATATGAAATGTTATATGTCACAAACCTTATCACAAGCTCAATTATAGTATGAATTAGAACTGACCTTTAATCTCCTATTACCCCAATTAGGGCTTCAACTTCTTTTTTCTTCACAAACTTCTTTATTGGAATGGGTCCATTATTGCCTAATCCTATTATTGCTATAATTTCTTCCTTTGTGATCTCATAGGTTTTGTTGAAGATCATTTGATCACCTTGAATTCCACTTAGGACAAACCAAACAATGTCCATTTCTGAAAAGTATGGAAATTTTCTCCAAATATCTAAACCCTTGTGCCCTAAATTCTTGACCTTTTGCATTTGCTCAATTGAAAGGGAACCCTACATATTTTGAATTTTTTCATGATTAAATTCATCAATTTGTAATTTACTTAATTTTTGAAATTCATTGTTGTGCAGATTAAATACCACCATTGCCTTTGACTCCATTATTTTCAACCTTATTCTTCATACTTTCACTTGCCAATAACCCTAACTCCTTATTTATCAGTTGCACTCTTCTCCTTAGAGTGTTCAATTTGAAATGAAAAAGAATGACCACTCAACCATCCTTATTTAACTTGTCACTTTTAGGGTTTCATAATAAAAAGATAATTTATTGCTTATGACATCATCGTCTATACTTCACTATGTCAATACCTCCTTCTCAGCTAATTCTGCTAGATCAACTTTAGCCTAATTTGATTTTTTTTTTTTTAGCTTTTAAATTAACAATTATTTTTTGAGAAACACTATAAGCCAAGAAGGGCTCTACAAATTTCTTGATTTGCATCTTTTCTACCGAAATTTTCTTTAATTCCTTCAAAATAGAGATTCATATCACATATCGATGTGTCCTCGCATGCCACCTCATACAATGAGGGTTTGCTATATTTTTCTATGACTGATCCCCCTAGAACCATCACTGGGTTTAGTTCTTATAAGGGGTATATGCACTTGATGTAGATACAGGGTTATTTGAATCATCATTGTTCTCAGGTTCTTCCTTATTTCTCCAAAAAATTTCCATCTCTCTCTTTACTTCTTTTGGATCTACCATGTTCATAGGTTTTTTTTTTCTTTCCAGATTAGTTTTCTTCCCAAATTTGTTCCCAGAAAATTTTGAGATATGTCCTGATTTGTTACAAGTGTAGCACATAACATATCCAAGATCAAATGAATTTGTTTTTTATCTTTATCCTGCACTAATTATCCTTATGCCCAAAGATATTGCATGTGTAACAATAGCCTTGAAAGGATTGAATTCTTCTATTTGTATCAAATGTGTTCATCATCATTTGGAATCTTATACATTTGGTAGCTCTATTTCCAAACTTGTTGCAAACATAACATATTCCAACAAAGAATCTAGCACTCTGAGTCATTCTATTTTAGTTCATCCTACTTTTTCATTCTATTTCTCTATGTCCAAATTGATTGCATGAGAAACAAAAGCCATGAAAATATGGGTACCTTTGAGCATTAGGTTGTTGGATGGGTATCCTTCTAGTATTGATCCTTCAATTCTTGTTCTAATAGGAATTTACTTGAAGCTTACTTTGATTATTAATTTTTTGTTGAAAGTTGTTTTAGTCTCCGACCTTTGTCCTTCTTCAAGTCCTAAACCACCTTTATCCTTTGTAGGTTTCTAAGATGAAATCAACTCATCAAGCATTGTAGATATTGTCTTGAACCTTTCTTCATGAGCTTTTGCTTTTCCCAGACTAGCTTTTAGGGTTACTACTTCTTGTTCAAGATTATCACATTTTTTTATCTTCTTACTGACAATTTCTTTCAAGCATTCTTCCTCTACCTTTCCTTGTTCAATTTTTGATTTCATATTCTCTTCCACTCTTTTTCTTTCTTCAAGTTTCATTCTTATATTTTCAAGTCTCCTTTGCTTCCCTTAGTTCCAAGTTAACTTCTTTATGTTTCAACTTGAACTTTCTGATTTGATTCCCTAGTTTTTGAATACATTTGTATGCTTTATTGACATTTTCTTTTAGATCTTCATTTTTAGACTCTAAATTTTATACTCTTAATTATTCATCCAAGTTAGATCCCTTCACCATTTAGTTCAACCTATCAAAATCTCCTTCAATTTGTTAAAATTATTCCAAAGGACCGAGCTCTAATACCAATTGTTGAATAGGAAAACTAAGAGGGGGGGTGAATTAGTTGTCACCAAACTAAACACTTTAATCATTTATTGGAACAAGATCTTGATACAGCTTAATTGATTAAACATTAAGTGCAAAATTGAAAGTCATCACATAAACACAGTAACACCAAATTTATGTGGAAAACCCAATGAGGGAAAAACCATATTGAGGATTAAATCACACTATAGAGAATATCAAGACCAATTACAAAAAGGCTCACTACCTAAAACAAGGCTAGCTACCTAGGATAAGGCTCAGAACCTTAAACAATTCTCACTGCTTGAGATAAGGACTCACTATCCATAGGGATACAACTAAAAGATACAAAAGATGGCTAACTACCAAAAGTGTGAATTGATGGATTACACCTTCATTATGCTAATTTCAGTTCTAAATGAAGCTCTATATAAGTATTACTACATTTTAGTAGTCCCTCAATAATTTTGTTCTAACCTTTAGTTGATAACTCAATTAGACTCACATTAAGCACATACAATGTACTGTTTTCACCTTCTTTTCTCACTCTACTCTACTACTCTCTCTCTTTCATTATCTTCTCTTTCTGTTTTGGAGAGTCTCATATATATATATATGATGCTGACCTAATTGATGAATAAAATATACATACATACATACATATATATATGATGCTGACCTAATTAATGAATAAAATATATGTATGTATGTATGTATATTTTATTCATCAATTAGGTCAGCATCATATAAGGTTAGCACATTTCTAATGTCGAAAAAACATCCATAAAAAATAGCTAGTCCACATAATATATTGCATAAGCTAAGTCAGCCAAGATCTTTGAATATTAGAATAATAGCATGTATCACATTATAAACTAGACCTGAAAACTAACACACTAGACCAACCAACACACCAAACCAAATAATACAATCATCATTGATAGGAAATAGCTTATGGTAACCATCTCATACATTTAGTACTTTGTTGACGTAAATGACAATCTATTGACATTATTGGCAATCTCAGATACACAAATGAGTTACAACTAAATCATTCCCAAGCATAACCCCTATGATCTTTAATCTCCATGAAGATACAAAAAACCAGAAATAAGTTAAACATGAAAATTTGAAAGATTCTTAAAGTTTCTCTATGGTGGTTCCTTCTAGGGTTTGCACAAAATAAACATACTAGACCAATGCCTTTTTCATAATAAAGTCAAGATGAAATAACCTATTTGTTATTAGTGTGAACACAAAAATAGCAACGATTAAACCATTACTACCTTACAATAATGAGTTCTCTTCCAGACATATTTGTAATATTCTTATAGATCCTAAATGCAATGTAATATATTTAGCATTTAACTGAGATCACACTTTAACCTAGTATTTAATAAGAGGCATCAACCAAACACTTATTGCAAGAAATGTGTAAGAAAAACCATTATAATCTTTGATTAATTTAAATAAAAATATAATGCATACATTCTTGAGACATTATAGTATGACATAATTCATCCCAAGTTGCAAACTAATTTTCTTTCCATTAAAAAGTAGATTACAACATTAAACTCTAAAATATGAAGAATTTCTTATTCTAGTGAGAATCCTTGTATAAAATTATAATTCCATAAATCAAGAGAATTTGAACCCCCAAAATGAAGAAGAGAAGACATTTAAAAGAGAAGAAAATTCAGATTGATTCCATAATTGCCACTTGGCACACTAAGCTCCCTTTCATTTGTAATTAACTAGCATTTAGAAGATGCTCTTCACTCTCTATTTTCCCTCTTCATTTGCAACTAAAATTTGTGTGTCTTTTTCTAGCTTGCAAATCTCGAGCATCTTCTTTACCTACCTATAAAAACACATTTATAGTTACACTTTCACCTGGAAAGTTAAAAATTTCACCCCTAGGTAAAAACCCATCTTACGGGTAGTTGAAACTTTCTTTCATCTTGCATTTTAATTGAGCATTGAATTTTTAACATATCAAAATTCTTTTGAGGTTAACTTGACATTTTGTTAAATATTTTTCCAATAACCCACTTTCATGTGCATTCACTTACAAATAACTCATCCTCACAACTACCCATTTCACTAACTATCATTCTGCTATGTAGGTGAAAATATTTTACCAATATGCAATTATCCTCTTCACTAGCATTTAAAACATGATTTCAATCATATATTTTAACATTCTAGAGGCTTCATTTTATATTGCAAGTAGTTTGACATTTTGTCAAACATTTGACATGTAGTATTTCTTAACAATCACCTCATTTACAATTTTCTAGTTTTCACCCGCTCATTTCAATATAAATAATTCATTCACACTTCTACCACTTGACTCCAACAAATATATCTTCATAAGTTGATTCGTCGAACTTAGATTCTCTCCATTTGCTCAATAATACATCTTCCCAATGGTGTAACATTTGGATATCCTACACACTTGCTGCAAACAATCTTCACAACTATCTATTTCATTTTTATAGGAAAAATATTATGCCATTGCCCAAATACCCCCTTTGCAAAGAGGAAACTTTATACATATATTCCCACCCAATCATAATAAAACTTGTAGAGGTATTCATAAATGTCACTTTTCCATAAAATGGATTGTTGTCCATTTTTGGTGCTATTGTCCACATAAAACTATTCATACACCATTGAAATTTTTACCCAAACATTGAAATGACTTCAAACAATTATCAGAATGTTGAAACAATACCTTTCACACATTAAATAGCCTGAAAACTACACCCAAATCACCTGCACACCCATTTCCTTGCTTCCCCACACCGCTACAAGCATCCTCTAGTGGCAACATTTGATGCTATAGGATGGCAGGGAAACATTAAATAGAGAAAAAAATGCATTCTCTAAATTCTTACTAGAGTTCCTTATTGAAATATTTGTCATTAATATATTTTAAAAAAATATATTAAAACATTAGAAAATATTTAAATTTTCAATTTTTCCTACTAACAAAATGATGAAAATTCATTGTGCACAAACCAGAACTCCTAAAGCCATGATTTTTTGTGATTGAGCCTAATCAATTAAATAAAACATGGGTTTGTAATCAAATCTTTCCCAATAAACCAAAATTGTGTATGTCCTTTGTAAATGAGTCTACTAGAGGTGTTCACCACACTTGAAAGAAATTAAAATAATGCATCACTTGACCTTTCATCTTGATGAAATTGTAAATGAAGATGTTTGAGACCAAAATATCAAATGGGTTTCCCTCATATTTTTAAAATTTGTAACCATTTGGAACACCAAATCTAGCCTGGTCACAGTCAGAAACACATTAAATGGCATATCAAAACTCATCTTGAAATCACAAAATTGAATGGGAATAATACCATATGTACCAAGAAACCTTCTACCTCATGGATTTGCAAGAAGATATCTGAGTTGTAAAATTTTAGTTTTTGAAGATAGGCTCCAAGGTAGATTTGATAGGAAGTCGATCTACCCATTGTCACTAACTTGAAAGTGCATAGGCACTTCCAATTTTGCAAAATTTCAAGGTACCACCTAGAAGGAAGAGGAAGGAGGGAACCATAAAGTCTAAAAAGGTCAGCTTGTCAGGATTCAAAGGTCAGGAAGAAGGCTTATGCCTTATTACAAAGACAAAAAGGGTAAAAGTGAAGGACAAAGCCCAAAGTCTGAAGGGAGTCATCGGGGTTGGAGGGATGAGCTTGAACTTAGTTAAATTTCAAGGATAAATAATTAAGACTTCAGAAGCAAGTAGAAAGAAGAAAGGAAAAAAATAAAGGCTTGACTCTCGAAAGGAAAAAATACATTTTGAGGATCAGAGATTAGGAGGAAACCTTACTTATTTCTTGATAGAGTATGAGGAAAGAGGGAAGCCTGACCATTGAGGTCTAAAAAACTAATAGCCAAATTTTGAGGAACTAAATTGAACTTTGATGGCTGGGTGGGAGGCTTATGGCCTACTAGAGGGAAGCGATAAGAGTCAAGTGGTAAAGGTGAAGGAAAAAATTCAAAATGCTTAGCAAAAAAATTCAAAGAAGAGGAAGAAAAGGAGTAGGAGCGATGGAGAAAGCATGCAAGTATGAAGGGAAGCAAAAGCTCAAAAGCTTGAAAACTTATCACGTAGCCAATTTTATGACCCTTTAAGGATAATTGATGCAAGATGGCTCATGTAGGATCTCTCAAATCAGTTATCAAATATGGGTCATCAAAGGGTGGCATGAAATGACAATAGTTATATTAAGAAGAATCGTGCATATGCAGCTAAGGGTAAATCACTTTCTAGATATGTTGATGGAAAGAAGAATTGGAAAGGATGTAATAAATTATGGAATAATGATGGTTCTAATGAGTTTTCTAGAAATGAAGGTGTAGAAAAGTAGTTGGAAAGAAAACCAATTATTTATAGGTATTGTGGAGGTGAGAATCATATGGAACAATTTTATTTGAAGAGGAACAATGAAAGAAAACAATACAAGCATAAGCAAGAATGGTTTAAGGAAGGAAAAAAAAAAAACCTACTTTATAGGGTAGCTAAATAATTTAGATGAAAGGAACAAAATGATAAAATACAAGAAATAAAGGTGGAGATGATAAAGCAAGTAATTAAAAGCTATGGTGATGAATATTATCTCACAAAAGCACCAGTTTTCCAGCTAGCTCTAGGAACATGTTCACCTACACACAAGCAAGAAGTGGAAAATTGTTGGAGTTGTATAGGGGCCTACCTCAGTCAGACCCCCACTTTGGTATTTCCACCTCCACAAACATCTAGAAAGCAACAGAGTAGAATATGTGATAAAGAAGATAGATAGTACTGTAATGAACACTACAAAAGACAAATGCTCCTCTATCAAATCACAAAGGAGAGGAATGAAGAATTACCACCTCCACCCAAATTCTCTCAAGGAAAATGAATGGAGAACACAAGCAATGAACTTGGAAAATTCACCACCACCACAACCATGGTGAAGGGAGGTCTTGCAAGACTCCAAGCTCATAAATTCTATGGTGGCCTCACACTTTCAATGTGGAGCTAAGGGAGTTTCAATGAAAGAGTTGAAGTGATAGTGAATAGAATGAATTTTAAGGTGGGGGTATGTGTAGGATCATCATGGAAAAAATAGGCCCTTAAGTGGAAAAAAAATCAAAAATATGTAATAATAGAATCTGTAGAAAATTGAATGTAGTTTCTAAAATACTAGGTTTATTTAAAAATAAATAAAATCTATTTGGTGAAAATTTGAAATTTCAATGCAATAGTACTTAAATTTCAAGGAAAAAATAAGAAGTAGGTGTATGTCTGACCACCTTAACCATAATAAAATGATAATATTTTTTTATAAGATTTTTTATATAAGTAGAGGACTCATGTCCGAATGTGATGCATATTTTTTTTGTAATTTTTTCCAAGTAAATAATTAATTATGAATTTTTATTTCAACTTTTAAAAAATATAAAAACCGCTGACCACCTTAACTTGGTCAAAACTTCATGAAATTTAATTTTTCTTTATTTAATCCTATATTATGTGAAGCATAGAATGTGATGCATGTTTCGGATTCAAAAAATGTGATACTGTTTGAAAGTTATAGATGTTTTTCAATTAGCCTATTAATTAGGACTTTAGTCATAATTCTAATAGAAAATAAATAATAATTATTTATTAAATTCAAATTAAAGCATAATTTATATTGGTGGAAAGCTGAGAATCTCCTCTAAAAATCCTTTTCGTTTCATCAATTTTGGGTA
The DNA here is from genome assembly GCA_007258455.2 of Sequoia sempervirens. Taxonomy (NCBI): domain Eukaryota; kingdom Viridiplantae; phylum Streptophyta; class Pinopsida; order Cupressales; family Cupressaceae; genus Sequoia; species Sequoia sempervirens. Next base: position 170,961,135 of record VDFB02000008.1, on the reverse strand, counting down.
TAAAAAAAAAGTCTCAGCCACATGCCCTACAAATACCCATAATATTGTCACTTTTTGGCCCATCATGATCCTACACATACCCGTGGGATGAGAAGGAATAGGTCATTTTCGAGTTTGTTGGTTGATAGTAGGATGTTACAATTCATCCCAATGAGGAGTGTAATCCCTCTACCAACATTAGACATGGGAATTCATTAGGGAAAATAGCCCACCACACAGACATCCACATGCCATGCTTGCATCCTTGACAAATATTCTCACTAACATATAGGACAACTACCAAGTGGGTGGAAGGTAGGTGAGTGATGTGGAATTTTTCCTTCATATTTGTTTTTATAAGGTGAGGGTATGTGAAAAGGGAGTTTTCTTAAGGGGTGAAAATTCACTCCTATACATTTTCCCCCAATTTTAGTGAGTGAATATAAATGAGCATTCAGTAAAGTAGATCAAAGAGATAGAGCTGTATACCTGAACCATCGAGGAAGCATATCGTGATCTGGTGAACTCAAAAACATAGGGTAGGAAAAGGACTCCACGAGCACTCTCTCCTAAGGAGGTTCAAACAAAAGGACTACATATCTCCAAATAACTATGAAGTTACAAAATGTACACCGAAGACCCTCAAACCTACAATGGAAAACTCCTGTAGGATGTAAGCAACTTATAGGCCCATAGGCCTACAAGAAGGAATCCCCCAAGTACTCTCTCATGAAGGAAGCCCAATGAAGTAAGCATCTTATAGGCCTGAAGACCTGCAAGAAGGAATTCCCCAAAGTAATCTCTCATGAAGGAAGCCCAATGAAAGGGGACTTCGTAGAGTCAAAATGAAAAGTGGCTTCACAAGTGCACCTAGAAAGAAACATGTTAATTTTTAGATTAAAAATGTCAGAAAATAGAAGCAACCACGAGGAAAATAGACAGGTAGTCACACAGACAATCAAAAATTGAAATGCTTTCAAAGGAGTCCCTCAAGAATCCTTCAAAAGAAGGGGTCCACTCAAGGGACACACTATTTGAAAGTGTAAAAGAGACATTCTTTCTCAAATCAATTCATCATCAAGGAATCCTTTCAAAATATTTTCACTCCATCAAGGAATTTGAAAGGAAGAAAATTCCCCTCATGAGTGGAAGCTTGAGGCTTCTCTCATAGGAAAAAACTGCTCCCTTCTGAGAGGAAATTTCTTCAAGTTTTTTTTTGCGAACCCATAATGAAGGAAACACATTTTGTTACGGGTCCAAGTTGACAATGCGATTTTTGAAAGAGTTTGCAATATTTTTGAGAAATGATTCATTGGAAATGAATGCACTTTCTAAAAATCAAAGAATCATGGAAATGACATCACACATACGAGGGACAACTCAAGTAAAGAAGAGAGAAAGATAAGAAAATGGTGTGTGCAGGATCATGATGGGCCAAAAAGTGGCAATATGATGGGTATGTGGCTGACGAATATTTTTTTATCCAAAGTTGATGAAATGAAAAGAGTTTTTCAAGGAGATTGTCATATTTCCACCAATATAAATTATGTTATACTTTGAATTTGATAAGTAATTATTGTTCATTTTCTATTCAAATTATGACTAAAGTCCTCACTGATAGGCTAATTGAAAAAATCTATAGCTTTGAAACAGTATCACATTTTTTGAATTCAAAACATGTGTCACATTCTATGCTTCACATACTAGAGGAATTATAAAAGAAAAATTCAATTTCATGAATTTTTGACCAAGTTAAGGTGGTCAAACATACAAGTTTTTATATTTTTAAAATATTTGTAATAAAAAAAACATAATTAATTATTTACTTGGAAAAAAATTACAAAAAAATATGCATCACATCAGGGCATGAGTCCTCTACTTATATCTAAAATCTTATAAAAAAATATTATTATTTTATTGTGGTTAGGGTGGTCAGAAGCCTACTTCTTATTTTTTCCCGAAATTTAAGTACCACTACATTGAAATTTAAAATTTTCACCAAATAGATTTTAAAATAAAATAAAAACCTAGTAGTTTAGAAACTACATTCAGTTTTCTATAGATTCTATTCTTACATATTTTGAAAATAATATAGATAACTTATTCAAATTTTTACGTCAAGTTTCCTAACTTTGATTTTTCTAATTTTTTTTCCATTTAAGGGCTTGTGTTTTTCCATGATGATCCTGGACATACCCAAAAGTGTGAAGATAAACAGTGACATCACAAATAGAGGACACAGGGGTGATCTAATATTTTGGGGTCAAAGTTGCACATAAATATAGATATGTATAATAATAGTATACAAATGAACTATCATCAACCCCCTACTATATCATACCATGTGAAGAATGCACAAGAAGACAATGTAAAAATTAAAAAATGGGTCAACATGCAAGGGAAGCCTAAACACCCCAAACATTTTGCATCGTCCGCAATTTTATAAAAATAAAAACACATAACAAAGGAAGAATGATGATACAAATAGAGGAAGTTTCATGACACATAATTTCTCCTATGTCTGAACACCTACGAGGGTGACAAGGGTCATCCAGGAACACATAACACAAGCATGGGGGAACACTTCACAACAAACACATGCCTAATCTAAAGGTAAAGAAGAGGCCTTACCCTAAGACTCATCTACTAAGAGGTCATCCACTTTCCAATCTAGATCATTATAAGGGGAAGGCGGCTGAGCCTACAATAGTGGAATATTAATGGGAGGAGCATATAACCCTCTCGCAACAAGGGCTAACCAAAAAGGCCCCACAAGGTCTTCTCCACTCGACTCTTGTGGAGCTATGGTCAGTAAGTTAGAAAAGATCGTCAACAAGGCTGGGAACTCATCTAGAGAGTTAAACATGCACTTTATGGGAGTGCCATGTGGTACCTCAATGGATGGGGAGGGTGGCACCCAAGATTCATTACTAGGCTCATCGAGTGACTCAAGAGCAGTGACAAACTCAAGGGAAGTAAAATTTTTATCTATCACTAGGATGAAACGAGCAAGTGTAGGACCACCCTTTGAAGAAGGTGGGCTCCTCTTACAACCTCCATTGCTAGAAGGGCCAACCTCCACTTTCTACTTCATCGAGGGATGTGAACTCCCCGTAGACAAGTTGAGAGGTACGAAAGAGGAGGAGAAAACTACAATGGACACAACTGAGGTATTTGACATATCCATGGGTTTAGGGAATGGTGGGATGTCTAGAAGGGATATCAAAAGGGGTGGCTTGATCGAAGGAGTGATAAACACCTACACCTTTTTAGGGTCAGGTGCACTCACACTTATAGCAGGAGCCAGAATTAGTATTGAAATCGATTTAATGGAAGTAGAGGGGGGCGAAAGGAGGACACAATAGTAGGCCCCAAAATAGGGCTGGTGAACTCCTCTTCCTTCTTTTGCAAAGCAGCCTCCTTAGCTACCAAAGCCTTTCACCACTGCTTGCACCCATGCATAAGGCAGTTTCTATGACTCTTTAAACTAGAGATCAGGAGCTGTGAAGGGATAAAAGGATCCTACTTAGCCATAAGGGTTTCCATCAAAATCATTTTTGGTGGAGGGATAGACTCCTAAATTCAAGCATGAGGAAGAGGTTGAGAAACAATGGGGGGAATCAACTCTAGTGCTTCAGTGGTGGGCCTTTTCCAATTCACTGCTTTAGGAGCAAGAGTGGTGTGAGACAATAAAGATCGAGACATAGATGATTTCCTGTGGGGACCCTTCCTTCTACCATATCAAATAGGTCTAGGCTCCATGGAGTAGAACAAGAAGATCAAACAAAGGATGCTTGGGCTCTTTCCAAGGGGGAACCATAGGATTCTCCCACAAATGTGAAACAAAATTTGATGGTGCCATAGTAGGGTGAGAGGAAGTGTCAAGTTGGACAATGAAAGAGGAAGAAGATGAACCTCAAGAGTGCTTCTCTTATTCTCTTCTATGAGCCATGGCAACATCACTGCTAGCTTTTAAGCAAGCCTTATGCAAGACAACATAGGGAGATGGAGGGTATGTCACTCTAGGTGTTAAGCACCCTTTCTTGAACTTCTCATAGGTCTGGTACAAGAGGTCCTTCCTAAGTGGGAGTAGAGCAACAGGTGTAGGCTAGAAGTGATTTAAGGAATAGCTACCACATGCAATCGGAAGTTTATATCTAGTGTCATGGATCACATGCACTGAACCCTCATGAAAAAACATCAAACATTTATGCACAATTGAGGGAACTTCCTTCATAGCTACATGTTTAGACCTTGAGATTATGTCAAAAATTATGTTCATTTATTTAGGCCTGACCAAGACTTATAAAACAATGCTACCAAGGGGACATAACAAAAGTCTGTTATGTGTATGGATGGTGCTTACAGCTACATCATATCCATCTTTATGCAAGAAGTTTAATAACATAATCTCCTCAGTAACCACATTCACCTAGCACATTGGGTCAACAAGAAAACATACTATGATGTTTTTGTTGATTAATGAAAGGTTGTAAAGAGGAGATGGTTCTCTATTAAAACCCATTGGTAGGGACTACAAGGTGAAGGTTATACCCAAACCACTACTCGCAAGCTGCATAGAGGGGATAGATAGATGCAAGAAAGAGGCCATCATGCACATTAAATGGCACTCTCACAAATCCCCCCAAAGGTTTGCAATCAAATAATGACCCAATTAATGTTTCATTCTACAACGCCTATGGAACCTTCCAACTATGCCTATTAGGGGTTGTAGGTTGGGTTGTAAAGTGAAAGGACTCATAACACTTAAACCTACAATGATCCTAGAACATGAAAAAATGAGCCTTTAGCACTGCAAAATGAAACCAAAATGGTTCATGTTGGCTTCACCAAAAATGCAAGAGTTGGGGACCAACCACATCAAGGCTCCAGGTCATGGAGAGTTGAGAGTAGAGGTTTTCCCTAACCTACCTCACTCTAAAGAAATGAGGATTGAGAATGAAGAGCACTATGAAGTACTTTTGTCACCCTACAGACCTAAAAGTTTACTTGGGGCTCGACAAGCTAGTTTTTGGAGTCGAAACTATACCTTAAACAACTCTCTATCAAAGGATGACAACGTGGGTCTTAGATGACAATATGACATGTTGGCATCTCTAGTACACTAGCATCTATATGGCTAGAAGTCGTAAAGTATAGTGGGAAAACTAGAAACCTCCTATACAACCTAGCTAAATGATTTGGATGAAAGGAAAAAAATGATAAAATATGAGAAATAAAGGTAGAGATGATAAATAAAGTAAATAAAAGCTAGGGTGATGAATATTATCTCACAAAAGCACCAATTCTCCAGCTAGCTCCACACACATTTTCACTTGTATAGGGGCCTGCTTCAGTCAAACCCCCACTTTGGTGTTTCCACCTCCATGGACATCCAAAAAGCAATGTAGTAGAATATGTCATAAATAAGCTAGAAAGTACTACAATGAACACTAAAAAAGACACATGCTACTCTATCAAATCACAAAGGAGAGAAATTAAGTGTTACCACCTCTACCCAAAGGCTCTCAAGGCCAATAAAGGGAGAATGCAAGCAACGAACTTGGAAAAGTCACCACTGCCACAACTATGGTGAAGGGAGGTCTCGCAAGAATCCATGCTTGCAACTTCTATGGTGGCCTCACACTTGCAATGTGGAGTTGATGGAGTGTCAAGCTATTAAAATGCTCACAATGGAGTGATAGAATGTTAAAGTGAATGTGAATGTGCTTGATAGATCAAATGTGAATGAAAGAGTTGAAGTTATAGTGAATATAATGAATTTGAAGGTGGGATGAGAAGGAATAGGTCATTTTTCAGTTGGTTGGTTGATAGAAGGATATTACAATTCATCCCAATGAGGAGTGTAATGCCTCTACCAAATTCAGACATGGGAATTCATTAGAGATAGTAGCACGTTGCATAGATGTTTGTGCACTGCACTTGCATCCCCTACAAATATTATCTCACCGACACATAGGTGAAACCCTAAGTGGGTGGAAGCCAAGTAGGTGATGTGTAATTTCACATTTGGATTTTATTTTCTAAGGTGAGGGTATGTGAAGAGGGAATTTGCTTAAGGTGTGCAAATTTTCTCCTATAAAGATGGTTCTGTAAAAATCTGAGGTATTTTTCTTAATTTGGGTTTCTTATTTTTATTGGATCTTAATGGGTGCTTCCCGCAAGGATATTTGAATGACTACTATCTACTCCTATGGTAAATATTTGTTTATTCTCTTCCGAATAATGGACTATGGAATTTTGTGCCCATTCCATAAAAAATGAGAGCCTACCAGGGGCTTTGAAATGTTATGAAACCTTTGGCATATCACCAGCTTTATTTTTTTCTATATGCATTTCTTTCTCCCTTTTTCCCACACTCAAAGAAGAGTTGACTTCTTTAACAATCCCAAAGGTTAGTTAGTGAGGCATAAGCAGGTCCCTCACTCATTGAATTTACCATAAGGCTATATGGGAGAAGTGCAAGCTTTCATGATCAACGAGTTGAAATTTCGTGTGGATATGTCAAGGGTCTTAATGTTGAGTCAAACTTATTTTGGATCATTATGTCTACTGAAATTATTTGGTTTTTATAAAAAAAGAGGAATGAGAACTTGTACCAAGTAAAAAGGAGAGTTCTTACTATGTCTAAATGTAGACTGGCATTTCTTTGATATTTGAAAAAGTGAATTTTAACTTTGAGAATGCCTAAAAAAGTACATTCGTAAACATCACGGATGAAGGTTCTACTTTGTTGTTTAAGAATGAAATTCAAGATGTTGATTATTGACCTCAAGAATTAATGAAGATAAAAAGTAAATTCAAGAAAGAGTACATATATTTTCAAAACAAGTACAACAATTTTCATCAATATGAACTTCAAAGAGATACAATAGTGAGAAACCTAGAGGTTACCCATCAAAATTTTATTAAAAATAGCTAGGATCACATATCACCTCTAATTAGAGTCATTTCTAGGTTTGATTCCTTCAAAATCAAAAAAATTATTCCCAACAAGAAGGAAAAATGATATGGTAGTATCAAATTTTATATGTATATAATGTTAAAGTACACATATTTTGGTATGCAATTTTATTATATTGACATTAGTCATGAAGCCCAGTTGGGGTTGTGCTATTTAATGTGACTATCTTGGTAACATATATATTTTAACCATAATCTTTATAATTAGTAATCAAATTTCAATTTAAAAAAATGTGAGAATCAAGAGATAGCATCTTTGCTTTGCAATAATAAAAAAATCCTCCCTAAAGTTATAAAGGCACACACTTACATTATCCACACTTAAGGATTGCATCTTTGCTTTGCTTTGCTTTGTTCTTAAGGATATTAAATATGATCTACACACACTTACATTATCCACCAACGATTCCAAGAATATGTAGACTTGTTTCCCAATAGGAATACTATATTCCCACATAACATTTTCTCTTCCCAGTAGAGAGTTAAAAAAGTAAAAATCCAAGCGCACCAGAAAAGATCCAAATTGAAAGGGATAACCCTCAACCACTGACATTCAAGCATTTTCAGATAGATTTTCAAGTAATAGGCTACACAAATCAAACTTCCTATTTTCCTTAATCATCATATGTGAAAGATATATGACAATAGCTAAAGTTGAGCCTTCATGATTTCTAAAATAGATTTTATAAGAAACAATGTACACAACATACCTTACAACTGAATTTGAAAGTGTGTTTATCGATAGAGCTTGAGGGTCTTTGTTAATGCTAGTAAGTTCCTCCACATCTTTGTATTTCATGGTTTTCCTTCTAGGAAGATCCCCAATACCACATAAGCCAGTAATCACTTTAATCACTTCCTTTGTAATTAGGTAGGGTTTTTTCAACACAATGCTATCATTCTTGAATTGACTCAACAAGAAAAAAATGAACTCTTTATCAGCAAACCATGGAAATTCTCCCCATAAATCCATACCTAGGGTTTTTATGCTTCATATTTTTTTTCCTTCAGCCCTAGTTCCAATTCCTTCATCTTTATATGATCAAATTATTTCAATTCAACTCCTTTTAGCTTCATTGGAATGTCACCACTTGATCCTTTGTCCATTTTTGTGTTTAACATTCTTGAATTCATTAATTTTTAGTCATTACTTCTTCTTTTCCTTTGTTGACTGAATAATAATTCCTTATACACCATCAATTTTCACTAATTCATCTTAAATGTGGGAAACAAAAACAAATTTCTAAAAACATTCTTCTCAACATAGAAAACCCTAATACAGTCAAAAAATTAGTATGTCAACATGTTTTCTTTTGGGTCCTATTCCAAAACCTCTGATTATTCATTCCTCACATTCCATCCTCGTGCTAGCCTCTAACATGCCATTCATCCAGGGGTTTTTACACTTTTCTGATAATGCTCCCCCTAAGACCATGCTAGGTCTAATTCCTAGAGGAATTTTCAATACCAGATGAGGGCACAGACACATCAATAGTTTTAGGTTCTTCTTCTTTCTTTTTCCATATCTTATTCATCTCTTCTTTGTCTATCTTCTTTACCGATTCATTTTTCTCCATCAGAGTAGATTGCTTTCCCTTCTTACTTCTGCAAACCTTTGAGATATGTCCATGTTTGTTACAATTAAAGTATACAATACTTTTTTTATTAGTCTAATCTCCATTACTTTTGGATCTACATTGATTTTCTTTGTGTGCAAATTTGTTATGGGTATAGTAGTGTCCATTAAAGAATTGATTCATTCTACCTCCATTAAACTTGTTCATCATCACCTGGTTGATCATTCTCACCAGTGATCTACATTCAGTAGCTTTATTTCCAAATTTCTTACATCCAAAACATTGTCCAAAGAAGAAACCAGAGGTCTGATTCATCCTACTACATTATATTGCCATGTGACCAAATTTGTTGCATGAAAAAAAAATCACCATTGAAAGAGGGATATATTTGAGCATTAGATTGTATCATAGGTGGTCTTCTTGCAAATTTTCTTGAATTTATTTTCTACTTCCCTTTATCTTGAGTCTTCTGATTGTTCACTATATTTCACACAACTTTGGAACTTTCACCTGTATTAATTCCCAAGCCACCTTTTTCTTTACTTGGTTTCTATCCTACAATTTATTCTTCAAGCTTGCTAGAGATAGATTTGAAATTGTTCTCACAAAGTTTTCCTTCTCTAGTTCTATTTTCAAGTTTAATATCTCTTGTTCAAGTCTAGAGCATTTTTTAGACTTGTTCTGCACCATTGTATTAAGACATTTTTCAATCCTCTTTTTTTCTTCTACAAGCACCTTTAATTTGATGATCTCTTGTTTCTATTGCTCACTCACTTCTCTATGTATTTCTTTGAATTTCCTAAGTTATTCTTTTAGCTTTTTGACACATTCATTTGCCTCATCTAGATTTTCTTTCAAGTCTTTGTTTTCAAATTCAGCTTTATCAAGATCTTCAATTAGTTCTTCTTTATCATCCATTTAATCAACCTTCAGGATCCTCCTCAAGAAGTTAAGCTCTTCACCTATAAACCAAATCTCTAATACCAATTGTTAACAAGGTAGGACAACTAAGAGGGGGGGTGAATCAACTGTCACAAAATTTAAACTCAAAACTTCAACACTTATCAATTTCACAACTACACTATTTTGTTATTAAGCATGAGCATGAAATATAGAAAATAGAAAGTAAAATCAACACATTGAACACTAGAATTTATGTGGAAAACCCAATGAGGGAAAAACCATAGTCAGTATTAACTCACAATATAAAGTAAAAGAGAAACTAAATATATAAGGCTTGCTACCAAGGGCTCACTACTCTGAAAGGATTCACTATCTAGATATAGAAGATCACAACTCACAAGGATTCTCAGTGCCTACACAAATATTTACAAAACATAATTGGGCTTCACAACTGAAATGAACTAAAAAGAGTGCACCTAACAAGTGTTTATGTAGTTTTGGTGATGCTCAATAGACTAAATTAACACACTTCAACATTTTTTCTCTTCTTCACTTTCGCATTCACAGTTGCTTCATCGATTACATGCCATCTTCAAAAGTTGTTCAACATTTGTATACTTAATCTATCTGCAAGCATCAATTAGATCACCCTGATTGGATGCAATTCAAAAGATAATTTTTGGCTTCATACAAAGCTTCTTCGAATGTAATCCAAGTGAATAATATGGTACAATATGTTAGTATGGACCAAAGATAGGTTGCACATATATCCACAGTACATATTAAACTATTAATTGATTACTAGGTCAGACATGATTAACCTAATAACAAAAAGCAATCACCAAATCCAATGCCAATACACCAACCAATCATATGATCATACAAAAATACATACATATGTGCTTCAAGTTATTATAATCCACTTCTCAAAATCTTAAACACCAATGAATATCAGAGGCAATATGCGGATGAAAATACTAGATCTACCACTGGAGGAAGTAAACCTATTGTACACATCAATTTAGGGTACTAGACCAATCTAAAACCATAAACAACATGGTGAAATCAATGACAACATAGAAAATAATCTTCGCCATTCTTCCAACACTAGGCACCAAAGTATAGTGAGAAGGGTTCATTTTAACTTATCCAAAATGAAATATGAGATTGGTTTAAAATTTGTGTTTTTTATTAGACCTACTTGAAGCTCATTAGTAGTTTTATAGAAAAGGTCTTCAAATCACATCTTGCAAGAACAATTAAAAAATTACCTATATAAAATCTAATCAACTTAGAAAATAAGGCATGCATGTTAGGTGAATGCCCACTCCTGTAAATTATATCTAAGGCTACCCTCTTATCTCTTCTTAAAATCAAGACAAATAATTTAAATTGGTAGCATTAATTTTCATAGAAAAGTCAACAACTTATTTTCCTTGAGCATTACAAATTGAACACCCTTTTCTTGGTCCACATAATGTGTTCATGTATCAATAATCTCTTTTGCTACAAATTTGTGATCCCACACAAAATTAATACAATTGTATCTACCAACATTGTATATCTATAATTCTTACTCATTCACATGGTATAAACTAGTTATAACCTCTCAATACTCACCCTATTTGTCTACAACTCCAGTGGTGGGGGAAGTGGAAAGAAAAAAAGATGGTTTCTTCCACAAGGAAGAAGTTTGTAAAATAGTGAGGATTATGATGGAGGAGTGAGGATGAAAATTGTAATTCAATTCCCAACAAGTTGTAGATATCTTCAAGTTCAATATTGTGGGTAACAAGGAAGAAATTCCATCAAATAATAAATGAAGGACTAACTAGAATTAGGCGAGTTGATATGCATATGTAAGGAAACGAATTAACATGGATATTTGTTGATTTAGATCTCCCATCATGTGAAACTCTCTTGACTAGCATAAATGGATAATTGAATTTTTAATATATATATATATATATATGTTAATTTTATTTCAATTGAGTTGAATTACCAACATACCTCTCTCTTTTCTTTTATCAATATTATTTTATAGAAAAATTTATTTTGGGGATTAGTAGGAGCAATAGAGTAGGGTTGTGTCATGTTGTTTGAGGTTGGAATCAACAACCTACAACATAGAGGAGTCAAAATGCTTAAAACTTCCAACTCCTAGAAAATGCTTAGAACTTATAAAAAATTAGAAATTTGACCTTGCAAATGAAAATTTAGCTTAGGATATAGTCCTACTAGGCAAGTCAAAAATGTGGGAGATGAAATCAAATAAAATAAAAAAATAGAATTTAGGCTCCAAATAAATTACAAACTTTCACCTTTCAATTGAGATCAATAATTTACCTCAAAAATTGAATAGAGTTATAAATCCTAAAACAATGTAAGTTTTCATTGTAGAAAAAGTAGATGTACTCCGATGATTTGGAATTTTTTATGCTCAATTCTACATCATCTACTTGCTCGATTCAAGATAGTAAAAATGGAGGATGAAGCTACAATTTATAGAACCTTTGAGAGAAAATTAAATGACAAAAAATTTATCTTGGATGATGAATTTGATTACAAGAGGTGATAGTTAATTTGCTAATTAGATTGCGGTGACTAGGTAATCAACTCATTTGATTGGTGAATTGATAATTATTTGATTTATTATTTAATTCTCGGTCTTGAGTTAGCAAAATTGGATGGATTGTCTAGAGATTTGATTGGTAAGTTAACTATAATGATTATTTAGTTTAGTAATTTGATATGATACTTAATCTTGAGGTGTAATTTAATATTTAAAATGATTTAATTATGGATAATTTATTAATTATATAACAAATATTATTTAATGAATTTAGTTATGATAAATAATAGACTTAGGCTAAATTTAGTTATTTTATTGAATTAAGAAATGATAAATATCTTAAATATTAACATGAGATGATATTATGAAAATTAATATATACATTATTTCTTTCCTTTTTTCAAGGGGTAAATGCTTTTTACCTGGAGCTATGAACCAGGATACAACCACTCAACAATACCACCCCAACGGGGCTTGAGCCTTGGTGGAGAGAACAACATTGTCACCATTAAACCATCACACCATGCTAATATTGGCATATATACATTATTTCAATTTATACACTTTCAAGTTAATTTTTCCAAGACTCAATTGAAATTGTCATCTTGAATTTTTATTCAAATAGCCTCACATAAACTCTTTCACATACAAGCCTATGTATTATTGATCCCTATATTGTTGGAAAGTCACGCAAGAAAAGTAAATATTACAAAAGAGACAAATATTGAATAGAATAGGTCATAGGGCATTGAAGGAGATTGAAATTTTTTAATCATTTCCCAAGTCAAAGTAATCTCCTAGTCTAAAGGGAATAATATCTATTCAAAAGAGTCTACAAGAAAAAGTCATTGTAGGAGTCATTGCCTATTCAATAGGAGGTCGCTCATCAAAGATATCACTACATAAGCTAAGTTGCACTATTAAAAGGAAGAGATCACAATTTTATTTCTTAGTCAGTCAAAAGGAGGATATAGTTGTTTAGAGGAGTTTTTCTTTAAGAAGATGCAAGTTTGAAAGAGGATCATAGTCAAGTACATAAGCAAGGTAAGTTAAATTTAATTTGTTTCAATGGGAAAGACTAGTAAGAAGGTAAAGAAGAAACTACAAATTTAATTTGTGAGAAAGATAGTTTGAGAGATGAATTGGTGAAGCTCAAAAAGTGTATCTCAAAATTGATAGAAAGGATAAATGATTTTGGAAAAGAAAGATATCAATATTTGTGTGAAAATGAGAATCTTGAAAAATAAATAGTGAAAGTATAAAAGAAAAATTAAGAGATAGAAGAAATATTGAAGTTATTTGATGAGCTAGAAGAAAACCTAAAGAGGTTAGAAGAGGAAAAAAAATTACAAAAGAAGGAAACATCAAAATTATAAGAAGAAAATGATCAATTAGTAGCATGAAATGAATGTCTAAGGTGAAAGCTATTTGTGTGTGATGGATCATGTGATTCAAATTATTTATGTTTTTCATTTAATATGGGTGATGTAGCTAAGGATTCTTTAGGTAAAGAACGTGAAGGTGAAGATGAAGATTGTCTAAAACTAATGATTTTGTAGCTTGTAACATCAATAACAAAGGTTGGTTTGAAAGAGTGTTGGTTTGAAAATTATGAAGAAAATAGAATATGAAGGAAAAGGTTTGGGAAAAAATGGACAAGGAATGAGACATCCCATTCAGCCAATTGTAAGATCAAAGAATGAAGGCCTTGGATATTGCGAGAGATATAGAAATAATGTTGTAAGTTTTATAGCTTCATGCAAATCAAATTTGTAACATATATGCATTTAATCACTAATAAAATATGGTAATTAGTGAATAACATAAACATAACCTAGTGTCGGGTCAACACTTGACTAAAATATTTCAAGTCAAAATAAATAAATGAGTCTACAATCATCATAATAGTGCAATTTTATGTACGATAATTCATCATAACTATATAAAATGCACACACCCAAAACTATATAATGACATGTGCAACAACTTAATTATAATAGTCATCTTCTTTGAAAATAAATTTAGAACTATAAATGAAAACAAAAGCAAACAAGTAAGATTCATCTACTCTTTCAATGGTAATACACAAGATAAATAATATATATCACCTTTTACATTACAAAACCTTTACCATTTCTTTTCCATGACTTGAATTAGAAGATAGATAAAGTATCGTCGAGGTAATATCCACCCTACAACGAAGTATTTGCTTCCCTGTACTACTTCACTAGAGAATCCAAACCCATCACAAATGATCTAGCTGTATGTAGCAACATGTATAATGGAATCTAGCTCATTACATGAAACACCTTAAAGATAGAATGGGTATGTGCAGGATCATGATGGGCCAAAAAGTGGCAATATGATGGGTATGTGGCTGACTACTTTTTTTTACCCAAAATTGATGAAATGAAAAGGGTTTTTAAAGGAGATTCTTAGCTTTCCACAAATATAAATTATGTTTTACTTTGAATTTAATAAGTAATTATTATTCATTTCTATTCGAATTATGACTAAAGTCTCGATTGATAGACTGATTGAAAAACATCTATAACTTTCAAATAGTATCACATTTTTTGAATCCAAAACATGCATCACATTCTATGCTTCACATAATATAGTATTAAAAAAAGAAAATTTGAATTTCATGAAGTTTTGACCAAGTTAAGGTGGCCAGACATATGAGTTTTTTATATCTTTTAAAAGTTGTAATAAAAAAATCATAATTAATTATTTACTTGGAAACAAATTACAAAAAAATATGCATCACATTGGGACATGGATTCTCTACTTATATATAAAATATTCTAAAAAAATATTATCATTTTATTGTAGTTAGGGTGGTTGGACAAATACCTACTTATTTTTTCCCTGAAATTTAAGTACTACTGCATTGAAATTTCAAATTGTCACCAAATAGATTTCTTTTCTTTTTTTAAACAAACCTAGTAGTTTAGAAACTACATTCAATTTTCTAAAAATTCTATTGTTACATATTTTTGAAATAATATAGATAACTTATTCAAAATTTTAAGTCAAGTTTCCTAACTTTGATTTTTTTTATTTTTTTGCCACTTAAGGGCCTATTTTTTCCATGATGATCCTGCACATACCCACATACCTATATGCTCATGCAAAATGTATCTAATGCATTGATTCCCATGAATATACTTATGTGGAAAAGAATATACCCAATATAATTAATGCACTCATGGGTGGGAGTTAATAAAAATCCTTGTTTACATCATAAAAATGTCTCAATCATCTCACTATGATATCTAGATATTTAATGGAATAGATTAACAACACCAAAAGAAAAATCATAACTGGCATTCAATCTTTATGAGGTTTTACTTAGATAATTTATTTTAAAAATGATAATATTTATTGGTTAGCCCATAAAAGAAGTTAATCCAAAATATAAACACACTTCCATAACTCCACTCACTATTAAGTGATATAGAGGATCTTACTTCATCCTCATGACATAAGTGGTTATAGGTCATCACCCAATCAATAGGGAAGGCAATCCACAAAGAGAATTTAATGCATTTAAATATTTTCACTTAAATTTAACCACACCTTTATAAATAAAAAATAATTATCATTTAGACTCATGATAATTGTAATCTATAAATCAACTAGGAGTTTTGAATATCATATTGTAGTCAAAAGGAAAGTGGTCAAATGATCATATCTCTTACATTAGCAACTCAAATCCAAAATTGTGATTATTTTTGGAAAGGTGGAGGAACAAGGAATAAAACCTAGAAATGTTTTTTCCAATAATCCCAACCACTTCAGATTAGTCTTATCAACAATACAGCTCACTATTTTCCAAGAACAATAGTTTGACCACATGATAGTCTTATATTTTTTATAATAAAATAGTGGCTATATTCATGAAATCCTTGGATGGTAATCTATAATAATTAAGGATTTATATAATTAAAATATTTATTCGAAAATACATGATTGGCTTCACGTTATATTAAGATGTTGAACATAGTTTCTAGAAAGATATATGTATATATATAAACTCATGACAACTCATACAAATGGCCAAATATAAGATATACAATAGTAGTTTAAAATATATCAATAAATGGGTATATAATTAGCCATTCAACAAATGAATATCCAGCAACAAGTATACTTGCAGAAATTTTAAAAGAAAGAGCCAAAAAATCCATTTAAATGTTACCTCTAGACAACTAATTCATAACTTATCACTCACCTTGAAATTTAGACTCTTGAGAAGTATGCATGTACTATTCCATTTGTTCCATCAATAGGATAAACATAGTTTTAGTTGAGACATTTCCTTGCATGGAAATATAGACTGATAATAAGCAAATAAAAGTTCTTTTTGGAATTATAATTCCACATAACAACCCAAGAAAATCCATGCAAAACTCTAGTTTGATAAAAAAATTAATAATTCTCTAGAATATCAAGACACTTTTCTTATAAATTAAATATTAAGTTAATTATTTAAGAAGGATTTCACTCAAATAATAAAGCTTTGGCATATAATACATTGGCTAATATCAAGCTCTATGTCATGTTCTACTCTTTCTTCTAAAATGAATTGAACCCGAACCTAATGAAATTTTACCCATCACAAAATCAATATTTGAGTATCTATTGGCATGGTCATCTATAATAGCAATCAATATCTCTCTTATTCTCTTAGCATCCTCTATAGCCTCCTCCTGTAGTGCCCACCCCGTTTCGGTCATCGTTGATGTCAAGTAAGTAGTTGTTAGTACTGTCGCGATGATGTGATTTTATTATTTAATTTAATTTTAAGGTTATGAGGTAACACTAATAATATGTTTGGATTTGATTAATAAAACTAATTTAATTATAAGGTTACCTGTTTCATTTGGAATTAAATAAAGAATTAGATGCAATGATAAACGTCAATTTAATTATTGTTGGGAGTTAGTTATTTAAAATAATCAGATTAAATGAGGAAAGATAGTTATCATTTAATGATTAAATTCAATTAATAAATTTAAAAGTGATAAAATATTAAAGAGGATTAAATATTAAAATTAAACTTAAGTTTAAATAAATTACGGTAAAAATATCTATTCAATTATATTTTAATTAAAAGTTAAATATTTATGAAAATTTGTTTTAGTTAAAATTTAGAGTTAAGTGGAAGTAATTTAAAACTAAAGAATTTATTGGTTGAAATTAAATAAATAAATATATAAAGTAATGATTAATTAAAGTGGGTAAATAAAAATTAGTTATTTTTTTTGAAAATCTTTTACGGAGGAGAAAGAGGAGTTAGGGCGGTTGAACGGAGAATTTGGTATTTTCTTTAAGAGGAGGCAAGAAAAAAATTTAGGGGAATTCTACACTGACCAAGGGTTTGAAGATGCAGCAAAAGTTTTAGGCGTAATTGCTGGCTGATCCATCCTTCAACCTCAATAAATTACTGCTCTTGTCTGGAAGGGATCGAGGAAAGGTATTTTTTTCATTGATGATCAATAAAAATAAGTTGCGGATATTTTGGAGTGGTTTTTTTTCCAGTTGGAGTTTTTCACGTAAATTGGTGTTGTTCTCTTTTTACCTCTGTGACCTATCTTTTTACCTTGTGCAAATTATTTTATGAATAATTTTAGGACTTCATAAATATTCTATTTAAACTAGAGGCTTGATGAGTTTTCATTAAAGTAGATTATTCTTTTGATTTAAAGCAAAGCTTGAAATAAATAATAAGTGCATTTGTGGATGTTATTCTGTCAATTGAATGTAAAGATTTTAGTGTGTAATCATTGAATTTGTACAGATTGTTTCCATATAATTTCTTTAATAAAATTTTTGTTGAAGCGGTTCAGAGATTGGCTGTAAACAATTCAACATGGAATCCTTCCAACACAGATAATTCAATTTTTTGCATATCCCCTCTGCCTGCACACGAGCATCCTACCATTACAAGGTGCACATTATAATTATTATTTTTATATACATATAATCTAGTAAAAGATTTATTGTATGTGCTTTTAATACCAACCCTAGTTCGTAATTGTGTAGAAACCCTAGTGATTTGTAAACTAGTGCCACCAAGTAGAACAGTTAATAAAATCAACATAAATTTATGTTTACAGAGATTGATGTCAAAACAGAAGAAAATAAAATAAAATAAATTTAAATAAAATTTGAGTAATAATGATAATAATTACCATCCATTGAGAGTCATAGTTAAGTTGTGATATCAGGAAAATAAAATTAACTTAACAAGTTAAAGATTAATCTAATTTTAACCTATAAAGATTTATTGTTCTAATAAATCCAATATTATTTCTCCTGCGCATAAGTCACGTATTTGCAATCTCCCCAAAACTATAGGCAAAATTATCACAGCTGCAATGTTGGACTTGCAAAAGTGTAGTAAATTAAATAGTTCCTCTGAAACCCTTGGCAGCTTGTCACTGTTACAGCAATTAGAGTTGAAACATTGTCCAGAATTAAATAGCCTCTCTGATTTCTTTGTCAACCTGTCTGAGTTATGGCATTTGAATTCCCAACTGCATATATGAGTGACTTTTTATTTATTTTGAATTTATACCTTTTTGATTATTATTCTTTTATATGCGTATGGTTATATAAACAAGTATAGATACATAATTAGGTTAAAAGATTTGAGTGAAGGTAGTCTTTTATATTTAGAATTTATGAGGATATTTCAATATATAAGTAGATTTGTATGATGAGTATTATTCAAAAGAAAATGGTTCGTATTTATATAATATGTTTATAAAACATGAATAATTTCTTTAATTGTTTTGTTTATGATTTTATCGTGGTGTAAAAGTAAAATATGAATCGAGTGTAATTTTATTTTATGGTAAGTGAAGTAATAAAAGGTGATAAAGAATTTTAAATTAGATAGTTGATTTGTAAATAAAGTATTGAATTTGCTTTAGAAAATAAAAGAATTGGGTAAATAATTAAAGTGAAAATGGTTATTTCGCTAGGTTGTTTAGTAAAATATTATTTAACAAAGGATTTTAACCGAATAAACATTATTGAAATAGGTATTTAATTTTGTTGTAGATAAATGAACTGTGTTTAGTTAAAGTAAATCGATTTATATAGTTAATTAAGTTTTAGGGTTCACTAAAGGAGATAAGTGATTCTACATTTACGTAGTTTCTTTTACTGGAAGGTTAAATGATAAAGTTATTTTTATGTGAGGATAAATCCCAGGTTCATAGGTTAATTAATTTAGATGATACTGATTAAAATGTTAAATGGTTTTAATTACTTTTTTGTTATCTAATGAGTCTGTGAATAATAATTATTTATCAAACTACTATGTGAAATAATTTATTAGTGCCATCACCATAGTATTATAATAAAGTTGTAAATTATAGAATTGTCATCTTAGTATTATATTTTAAAGTTACAATTAGAATTTGTATTAAACTTGGTGGAGTTGGTTATCTTATAAATGATATAGTTATTTTAAATATAATTATTTGTAGTAAATACTCTCTTAATTTAAATTAAGTGGATATATTAAAATAAGTGGTAAAAATGTTGAAATAATGCTTAAATTAAAGGAAGGTCTTTATGGTTATAATGTGTGAGTAAATGTGTTTTAAACAAAGTGTTGTGATTACTAGTTAAGTGTTATTTAATTGTTTTAAGATGGGTGTTATTTTTGGGATATTTATGGAGATGTCTCAATGGCCTGTTCATTGTAAGTGTTTTAAGATAGTGTTCTTAAAGGTTGATGTGTTGATGGTTTCCTTGTATGGAATTATTCCTTAAGACTTTGTGATTAATGTGTTTATGTTCAGAAAATGATTTAATTATAGGAGTTAGAAAATTAGAATTATTAGGTAGTTAAGTTAGGTATTATGTTATTGAGTAGGTTAGTAAAGTGATTAGAGAGAGAGTTTCTTTATGTTAATAATTTGGGTAACATTGATAGATTAGTTTATTCTCAATTTGATTAATTTCAAGTGGGATAGTTAACTTAGAAATAATGAAAAGTAGAGTTTTGTATGTAGATAATATTGGCGATAAGGATTATTTCTGTTTAGGTGGGAGAATTGATTTATAAGATAAATGGAAGTAAATAAATTTGAAAACTTTAAATAGTTGGGTATTACGATAAAGGCTAGTGAATGATTGTTGATTCGATAAATGTTTTGATTAATTATATTTAGTTAAACAAAGGGTTTATGTAAATGAATAAAATTAGATGATCTTTTCTAAGTCAATTTCCCTCATATTCTTTTAATAGTTGTTTTGTGGGATTTCTATAAGAACAGTTCTAGAAAATACTTGTGATTGATATTAGGATCAAATTGTTGGTTTGAGTGGGTTGATCTTCAAAGGGAGATTGTTGTTATAATGTGTAAATGGGAATATAATTGTGTTTGAAAGAGTATACTTGTGAATAGTGTCTTACGACTTAAACCATTAGATTTTATTTTCACTTCGCAATATTGTGCTATCCTTAAATGTTGGAAATGATTGATCTTTAAACTAATGTTCTTTTTAAAATGTTTCAAGTTACTTCTTATTGAATGAATGGATATATTATTAGAATGTGTGGTTTTATGGATTCTTTCAATGTGACTTTTCCTGAGTTGATTTTTGAGTTGGAGTTTTTCTCTCATTTTATTTATGTTGCTATTCGTTGGGAACCAGTATGTGTTCTTTTGTTCTTTACCTAAGTGGAAAATTGGTTAATGTTATCTTTGTCATGATTGGTGGTTCTGCTTGAGTTGTTAATGAGTCAAATGGAAAAGCTCTTTGAATTATGGGTATTCCGAGAGGAGAAAATAGAGGTTTCCCTTGGATGTCCGATTTAGTTCGTATTGAAGTTGTTGATGTTGTTTAAGGGAGTTGTTGATCTTATTTTGATGTATTCTCTCATCATAATTGAATTGAAAATAGTTCTTCAAGGTTTTGCTTTTATTGTTGTCAGATTTTCATGGGGAAACCCTAGTGTAACTTTTTGAGAATCTTCCAGAGGCTTGTTTTATGGTTGGTCAATGTTCTCTCTCTATGTGCCTTGATGTGGCAAGTGCCTTGATTTTTGGAATTTAAAAGGGTTGTACATGAATCGTTGAGATTTTGATTATGTATTTATGGCAAGATGGGTAATGCCTTGCATGCTTCTCTGTTGTGATCTAATGTACTTGTTATGTTGTACAACCCTTGGATTTGGTTTTTATGTTTTGAGTGTCTAGAGTGGGAGTGGCTCTAAGTGGGTGGTCGGCGCACAAAGGGGCGCCAGGATAGCCCTCGTTAGAGTGAAATTAAAAAGTGATAATTTAAATAATTAATTAGGGGGTGGGTAGAATCACATTAAAAAGATAATTGATGCCTCATCCGCCTTTGAGTGCTACCACAGACTAAAGGGGATTGAGAAGGCCGTGGTTGGCAAGATCGTTGCCTTGTCTTCATGAAAGGTTAACGGTTCCGCATGAGCAACCCTATGGAGCGGTACCTTGAGATAGGAAGCCTGGATAACCATAGATGGAGGCGGCTCCTAGCGCTCGAGTGCCTGGATAATTCGTCAGTAGACGGAGGCGGCGCCTTGCGTTAGTGGTAGCCTGGATAATCCATGTTAAGCCATGCGATGACACTCTCCTCTAACACTCCTTCTTATGTTGTTACTTTGGAAATCCTCTGGAAGTGGGTCTTTGTCTTGAATTGATGGAACATAGTTGTTTTGAATTGATTTATGGTTTTACCCTATTTGATCTTTGGTGTATTCTTTGGTCTTGTATAAATCTTGTGGACGTTTGGGTTTTGACCTTGTACTCTTATGGTACTGTGATATGATGTTATTGTATTGTATCATTGCATTTCTAAATTATGATATGGTTTTTAATTCAACTTGATTTGAAAGTGTTTTATGATCTTCCTTTGGTTCCTTGTTTACTGGCTATTGTTTTGATTTATGTGATGAGATTTATGACTCCTGGATGTGGTTGATTATGTCATTTTAATTCCTGAGTGTTATGATACCTTGGTATGTTGTTGAGTCTTGTGGTTCCATGTTTGGATGTTCTTGGTTGAGGTCTCTTTCTTGTTAGCTCCTAGCAGAGGGGGTGGGTCTTCGGACTCACATGGTCGGGTGGAACGTGCTAAGCACCCCATTGGGTCCCCAGTCGAGGATCGAGAGGTGCGGATTGATGCTATTGCAGCGACTCCAGAGTTGTATCTGTCTTGGAGCCAGTTTTGATACTTGTATTTCTCTAATTATTTGTATCATGGTATCTTGTGTATGGTTTCCATTCATATTTGGAACACTCTTGTATCATTGTACTTCTTAAGCGTTGTACTGTAATGAAATGTTAAACTTGGTGTGGATATTGACCATGGTAGTTGTTATTCAATGTGTTATGTAATCATGCATATGTTGTATTTATGTGCAGATGGTTTCTTATCAATGAATTTTTTATGTATGTGTTATATTTGTTATTGTTAATGATTATATCTTTGGATTTTATTCTTTATTGATGTTGTATGGATCTAAGTCGTGTAATGACTCTTCGTGTACCCCAAGGGATGTATGTGTTAATGAATCTATTTAAATGAAATTCATGTTATGACTGGATGTGTATTACATGTATGTTATGTGCATTTAAAAAAAAAAATTATGCTGTAACTATTGTGTTGTTGTCCTTTGGGGTTCGCATGGCGGGGCGTTACAACATTGGTATCAGAGCCAAGGTTCATACACTGGGCACTATGTGTGCTCACTATGTAACCTTGCGCTTAGACCCGTGCGTCTTGAGTTTCACTTTTCTGTTGTCATTGTTGTGAACCTGAGTTTCTTCTGTTAACCGGTATTGGGTCAATGGTGTAGGAAACTGATTGAAAGGATAGGACCCACGGTGTAGTGCGCAATGCACCGATATCCTTTCTGTCGGGGATGCTCTATGGACCCTTGAGTTTTAGTGTGAGGTGTTTTGTTGGTGATGTGTTTTATGTGTGTGAATATGTCAAGTGTGTGTGAAATCTGCAATTTTGTGGTCCTTGAGTGATGAATTATGTTTTCTTGAATCTGTGAAGGTGTAAAATTTTGCCTTTTTGTTGAAATTGATGTGGGATTTGGTGTGGAATAATGGTTAACGTGGAGTTCTTTGGGTGAAAATTATGAGTTTTAACGAAAATATGAGGTTTTGTGGATGATTACTCTATGATTTTTAGTAGAATATAGTATCTTGAGGTTAAAATGCAACTTGAATTATTGGTACTAATGTGCAATGTTCTATGATAGCTTTTGATTTATAGGAAGTTGACTTCAGAAACGTAGCAATGAAGGTAATGCAATTGTAATATGTAGGTATCAATACTTATAATGTCAAGTAGTAATTCATTGTGATATAGTAGATGGATTAGGTTTATGGTTAGCATCCTTATGAGAATATTGTTTAACTAGTAAGAAGCAAACTATTTACGAGTTATTAGAATTGTTTTAACTATTATGTGTGGTTACTGGGAGGGACAGTGTGGTATCACTCGCTCGCGAGTGCCCTACTATGCTGGGATTTCCTCTCACGATGTATTTGTGATATATATGTATCGTGCACAATGTTTGTTTTCATGCAGGATTGCAGGAATTAAGTCTCGATTCCACCTGCATTGTCAGGACTGGGCGAGCATCATAAACACCCAATGGGCTTGATGTTGAACATAGGAGCTGACAAGAAATTTTCCTCGACTTAGTTTGTCCACTCCATCCTAGTGTTTGGAAAATTAGTTTGGTTGCAACCCCGTTACTATTATCATTTTGGTATCATTTCCTTATTTTGGTTTGTTTAATTTTCGTTGCTTACTTGATGATGTTTAATTGATGAGTTGACTTGTGGTATTGATGTGCTTATGTTTGTTAATATTATTGTTAGTTTATGGTTTTTTTCTTGAGCTCAACTTCCAGGAGTAAGTTGAAGCCTAGGGGGGGAGGATGTAGTGCCCACCCCATTTCGGTCATCGTTGATGTCAAGTAAGTAGTTGTTAGTACTGTCGCGATGATGTGATTTTATTATTTAATTTAATTTTAAGGTTATGAGGTAACACTAATAATATGTTTGGATTTGATTAATAAAACTAATTTAATTATAAGGTTACATGTTTCATTTGGAATTAAATAAAGAATTAGATTCAATGATAAACGTCAATTTAATTAATGTTGGGAGTTAGTTATTTAAAATAATCAGATTAAATGAGGAAAGATAGTTATCATTTAATGATTAAATTCAATTAATAAATTTAAAAGTGATAAAATATTAAAGAGGATTAAATATTAAAATTAAACTTAAGTTTAAATAAATTACGGTAAAAATATTTATTCAATTATATTTTAATTAAAAGTTAAATATTTATGAAAATTTGTTTTAGTTAAAATTTAGAGTTAAGTGGAAGTAATTTAAAACAAAAGAAGTTATTGGTTGAAATTAAATAAATAAATATATAAAGTAATGATTAATTAAAGTGGGTAAATAAAAATTAGTTATTTTTTCTGAAAATCTTTTATGGAGGAGAAAGAGAAGTTAGGGCGGTTGAACAGAGAATTTGGTATTTTCCTTAAGAGGAGGCAAGAAAAAAAATTTAGGGAAATTCTACACTAACGAAGGGTTTGAAGATGCGGAAAAAGTTTTAGGCGTAATTGCTGGCTGATCCATCCTTCAACCTCAATAAATTACTGCTCTTGTCTGGAAGGGATCGAGGAAAGGTATTTTTTTTCATTGATGATCAATAAAAATAAGTTGCGGATATTTTGGAGTGGTTTTTTTTTTCCAGTTGGAGTTTTTCACGTAAATTGGTGTTGTTCTCTTTTTACCTCTGTGACCTATCTTTTTACCTTGTGCAAATTATTTTATGAATAATTTTAGGACTTATAAATATTCTATTTAAACTAGAGGCTTGATGAGTTTTCATTAAAGTAGATTATTCTTTTGATTTAAAGCAAAGCTTGAAATAAATAATAAGTGCATTTGTGGATGTTATTCTGTCAATTGAATGTAAAGATTTTAGTGTGTAATCATTGAATTTGTACAGATTGTTTCCATATAATTTCTTTAATAAAATTTTTGTTGAAGCGGTTCAGAGATTGGCTGTAAACAATTCAACATGGAATCCTTCCAACACAGATAATTCAATTTTTTGCATATCCCCTCTGCCTGCACACGAGCATCCTACCATTACAAGGTGCACATTATAATTATTATTTTTATATACATATAATCTAGTAAAAGCTTTATTGTATGTGCT
Organism: Sequoia sempervirens; assembly: GCA_007258455.2. Lineage (NCBI taxonomy): Eukaryota > Viridiplantae > Streptophyta > Pinopsida > Cupressales > Cupressaceae > Sequoia > Sequoia sempervirens. Next base: position 170,935,857 of record VDFB02000008.1, on the reverse strand, counting down.
TTTAATACCAACCCTAGTTCGTAATTGTGTAGAAACCCTAGTGATTTGTAAACTAGTGCCACCAAGTAGAACAGTTAATAAAATCAACATAAATTTATGTTTACAGAGATTGATGTCAAAACAGAAGAAAATAAAATAAAATAAATTTAAATAAAATTTGAGTAATAATGATAATAATTACCATCCATTGAGAGTCATAGTTAAGTTGTGATATCAGGAAAATAAAATTAACTTAACAAGTTAAAGATTAATCTAATTTTAACCTATAAAGATTTATTGTTCTAATAAATCCAATATTATTTCTCCTGCGCATAAGTCACGTATTTGCAATCTCCCCAAAACTATAGGCAAAATTATCACAGCTGCAACGTTGGACTTGCAAAAGTGTAGTAAATTAAATAGTTCCTCTGAAACCCTTGGCAGCCTGTCACTGTTACAGCAATTAGAGTTGAAACATTGTCCAGAATTAAATAGCCTCTCTGATTTCTTTGTCAACCTGTCTGAGTTATGGCATTTGAATTCCCAACTGCATATATGAGTGACTTTTTATTTATTTTGAATTTATACCTTTTTGATTATTATTCTTTTATATGCGTATGGTTATATAAACAAGTATAGATACATAATTAGGTTAAAAGATTTGAGTGAAGGTAGTCTTTTATATTTAGAATTTATGAGGATATTTCAATATATAAGTAGATTTGTATGATGAGTATTATTCAAAAGAAAATGGTTCGTATTTATATAATATGTTTATAAAACATGAATAATTTCTTTAATTGTTTTGTTTATGATTTTATCGTGGTGTAAAAGTAAAATATGAATCGAGTGTAATTTTATTTTATGGTAAGTGAAGTAATAAAAGGTGATAAAGAATTTTAAATTAGATAGTTGATTTGTAAATAAAGTATTGAATTTGCTTTAGAAAATAAAAGAATTGGGTAAATAATTAAAGTGAAAATGGTTATTTCGCTAGGTTGTTTAGTAAAATATTATTTAACAAAGGATTTTAACCGAATAAACATTATTGAAATAGGTATTTAATTTTGTTGTAGATAAATGAACTGTGTTTAGTTAAAGTAAATCGATTTATATAGTTAATTAAGTTTTAGGGTTCACTAAAGGAGATAAGTGATTCTACATTTACGTAGTTTCTTTTATTGGAAGGTTAAATGATAAAGTTATTTTTATGTGAGGATAAATCCTAGGTTCATAGGTTAATTAATTTAAATGATACTGTTTAAAATGTTAAATGGTTTTAATTACTTTTTTTGTTATCTAGTGAGTTTGTGAATAATAATTATTTATCAAACTACTATGTGAAATAATTTATTAGTGCCATCACCATAGTATTATAATAAAGTTGTAAATTATAGAATTGTCATCTTAGTATTATATTTTAAAGTTACAATTAGAATTTGTATTAAACTTGGTGGAGTTGGTTATCTTATAAATGATATAGTTATTTTAGATATAATTATTTGTAGTAAATACTCTCTTAATTTAAATTAAGTGGATATATTAAAATAAGTGGTAAAAATGTTGAAATAATGCTTAAATTAAAGGAAGGTCTTTATGGTTATAATGTGTGAGTAAATGTGTTTTAAACAAAGTGTTGTGATTACTAGTTAAGTGTTATTTAATTGTTTTAAGATGGGTGTTATTTTTGGGATATTTATGGAGATGTCTCAATGGCCTGTTCATTGTAAGTGTTTTAAGATAGTGTTCTTAAAGGTTGATGTGTTGATGGTTTCCTTGTATGGAATTATTCCTTAAGACTTTGTGATTAATGTGTTTATGTTCAGAAAATGATTTAATTATAGGAGTTAGAAAATTAGAATTATTAGGTAGTTAAGTTAGGTATTATGTTATTGAGTAGGTTAGTAAAGTGATTAGAGAGAGAGTTTCTTTATGTTAATAATTTGGGTAACATTGATAGATTAGTTTATTCTCAATTTGATTAATTTCAAGTGGGATAGTTAACTTAGAAATAATGAAAAGTAGAGTTTTGTATGTAGATAATATTGGCGATAAGGATTATTTCTGTTTAGGTGGGAGAATTGATTTATAAGATAAATGGAAGTAAATAAATTTGAAAACTTTAAATAGTTGGGTATTACGATAAAGGCTAGTGAATGATTGTTGATTCGATAAATGTTTTGATTAATTATATTTAGTTAAACAAAGGGTTTATGTAAATGAATAAAATTAGATGATCTTTTCTAAGTCAATTTCCCTCATATTCTTTTAATAGTTGTTTTGTGGGATTTCTATAAGAACAGTTCTAGAAAATACTTGTGATTGATATTAGGATCAAATTGTTGGTTTGAGTGGGTTGATCTTCAAAGGGAGATTGTTGTTATAATGTGTAAATGGGAATATAATTGTGTTTGAAAGAGTATACTTGTGAATAGTGTCTTACGACTTGAACCATTAGATTTTATTTTCACTTCGCAATATTGTGCTATCCTTAAATGTTGGAAATGATTGATCTTTAAACTAATGTTCTTTTTAAAATGTTTCAAGTTACTTCTTATTGAATGAATGGATATATTATTAGAATGTGTGGTTTTATGGATTCTTTCAATGTGACTTTTCCTGAGTTGATTTTTGAGTTGGAGTTTTTCTCTCATTTTATTTATGTTGCTATTCGTTGGGAACCAGTATGTGTTCTTTTGTTCTTTACCTAAGTGGCAAATTGGTTAATGTTATCTTTGTCATGATTGGTGGTTCTGCTTGAGTTGTTAATGAGTCAAATGGAAAAGCTCTTTGAATTATGGGTATTCCGAGAGGAGAAAATAGAGGTTTCCCTTGGATGTCCGATTTAGTTCGTATTGAAGTTGTTGATGTTGTTTAAGGGAGTTGTTGATCTTATTTTGATGTATTCTCTCATCATAATTGAATTGAAAATAGTTCTTCAAGGTTTTGCTTTTATTGTTGTCAGATTTTCATGGGGAAACCCTAGTGTAACTTTTTGAGAATCTTCCAGAGGCTTGTTTTTATGGTTGGTCAATGTTCTCTCTCTATGTGCCTTGATGTGGCAAGTGCCTTGATTTTTGGAATTTAAAAGGGTTGTACATGAATCGTTGAGATTTTGATTATGTATTTATGGCAAGATGGGTAATGCCTTGCATGCTTCTCTGTTGTGATCTAATGTAATTGTTATGTTGTACAACCCTTGGATTTGGTATTTATGTTTTGAGTGTCTAGAGTGGGAGTGGCTCTAAGTGGGTGGTCGGCGCACAAAGGGGCGCCAGGATAGCCCTTGTTAGAGTGAAATTAAAAAGTGATAATTAAATAATTAATTAGGGGGTGGGTAGAATCACATTAAAAAGATAATTGATGCCTCATCCGCCTTTGAGTGCTACCACATACTAAAGGGGATTGAGAAGGTCGTGGTTGTCAAGATCGTTGCCTTGTCTTCATGAAAGGTTAACGGTTCCACATGAGCAACCCTATGGAGCGGTACCTTGAGATAGGAAGCCTGGATAACCATAGATGGAGGCGGCTCCTAGCGCTCGAGTGCCTGGATAATTCGTCAGTAGACGGAGGCGGCGCCTTGCGTTAGTGGTAGCCTGGATAATCCATGTTAAGCCATGCGATGACACTCTCCTCTAACACTCCTTCTTATGTTGTTACTTTGGAAATCCTCTGGAAGTGGGTCTTTGTCTTGAATTGATGGAACATAGTTGTTTTGAATTGATTTATGGTTTTACCCTATTTGATCTTTGGTGTATTCTTTGGTCTTGTATAAATCTTGTGGACGTTTGGGTTTTGACCTTGTACTCTTATGGTACTGTGATATGATGTTATTGTATTGTATCATTGCATTTCTAAATTATGATATGGTTTTTAATTCAACTTGATTTGAAAGTGTTTTATGATCTTCCTTTGGTTCCTTGTTTACTGGCTATTGTTTTGATTTATGTGATGAGATTTATGACTCCTGGATGTGGTTGATTATGTCATTTTAATTCCTGAGTGTTATGATACCTTGGTATGTTGTTGAGTCTTGTGGTTCCATGTTTGGATGTTCTTGGTTGAGGTCTCTTTCTTGTTAGCTCCTAGCAGAGGGGGTGGGTCTTCGGACTCACATGGTCGGGTGGAACGTGCTAAGCACCCCATTGGGTCCCCAGTCGAGGATCGAGAGGTGCGGATTGATGCTATTGCAGCGACTCCAGAGTTGTATCTGTCTTGGAGCCAGTTTTGATACTTGTATTTCTCTAATTATTTGTATCATGGTATCTTGTGTATGGTTTCCATTCATATTTGGAACACTCTTGTATCATTGTACTTCTTAAGCGTTGTACTGTAATGAAATGTTAAACTTGGTGTGGATATTGACCATGGTAGTTGTTATTCAATGTGTTATGTAATCATGCATATGTTGTATTTATGTGCAGATGGTTTCTTATCAATGAATTTTTTATGTATGTGTTATATTTGTTATTGTTAATGATTATATCTTTGGATTTTATTCTTTATTGATGTTGTATGGATCTAAGTCGTGTAATGACTCTTCGTGTACCCCAAGGGATGTATGTGTTAATGAATCTATTTAAATGAAATTCATGTTATGACTGGATGTGTATTACATGTATGTTATGTGCATTTAAAAAAAAAATTGTGCTGTAACTATTGTGTTGTTGTCCTTTGGGGTTCGCACGGCAGGGCATTACACCTCCCTACATGCTATATATTCTATCTCATTTCCCCTCCTTAATAACAATTCCCCTTTAAGAAAATTCCTTTAGAAATATTTAATAAATTTGTAACTAGGAAGTGCTAGTATTGGCATGGTGTGATGGTTTAAAGGTGGAATTTTTGTTCTTGCCACCAAGGTTCAAACCCCATTGGGGTGGTATTGTTGAATGGATGTATTCCGGTTCATAGCTCTGGTCAAAAGCGTTTACCCCTTGAATAAAAAAAATTTGTAACTAGGAAGTGTGAATAAAAGTTTCTAGACCTTCTCTAATGCCCTTCATGAAGCCTACATACTCATTCACTATGTCTCTCTCCAACCAACCAATGAAAATCCTCTCCAAACCTTTTTTTTTGTCAAGGCAACTAAAAAGTGTAAGGCTAGATTTTATAACTTTTTATCAACCCCCTCCATGTTAGAATCTCATGTAATTTGTGCAAGCATTTACAATGCACTTGGGAGGGAAAGATAAAAGTTTTGGTTAGTTGTTTATTTAAAGCATTTTAGTATTTTATTTTGATTAAAATATAATATAAATTATAATAAAAATTAATGATAATATTAATTCTATTTATTTACTATAGTAATATTCATATTAAAGGTATGATTATCTATTAATTATTGATTCTATATTCTTATTATCATAATAATTAAATAAAGATTATATTTGCATTTCCATGTCAATTCCCTTTTCATTTGGGTTCATTTGTCGAAATGCAACTATGTATCAACTAGTAGCACACTCTTGTGTTAAGTTTGGCTCATGACCCAACACTGACATGATCCCTCTAAAATATTTATAGTTAACCTAGATTTCTATAAAGATATTTTATTCTCATATAATTGTATATAAGAACCATTCACAAAATAATAAAATTATTATAATAACTTGAAATTCCTAACCTTAATTGTACACATGCATATACAACCTAACTACATCGATTTAAGTCCATGTTTGTGTGATTCCATCATGATAGGTTACCTCCACCCAGTTGAACCTTCTCAATGATACTCTCTCTGATATGAGAAAATCTCAATAGTTCATGATGCACTTATGAAATGAAATGCTTAATTAACAGAACCAAATTTTATTTCCTAATCACTTGATATTAAAGAATTAATGTAGCAATTAAGTGATTAAGATAAGATAATTAAATGGGATGTGGCATCCTTCCCCATAGGGATAGTCATGTCCTGATGACTATATGATGTAAAGATGAAAAATTCATACCTTTTCTTTTTATATCTTTGTAGCTCAATCAATTGGATAAGTTGTTGCTAAGTTCTTGACAATGCACCTAACATGGTCTTTAGGTCTAGTCACCATTAAACCCTTGGACTAGTGTTAGCTTTCCGCAAAAGATTAAATATCTTATGAAAATCTCAAGGATGCTTTAGCCAATCAAGCTAGGCCCCCCACCCCACTCCCAATCTAAGTTATTTATAATAACCTTAGATAATATTACTCAATCACAACTAGGGAGTAAGCCCCACATTGATAGAACATACTCTTTCATATCATGTAAATGAAACCTTTAAAATTCTACATAAATTCAAAATTTTCAATCATCTTTTCCTTATCTCTTTAAGCATGGTGAGTTGTTATACAACTAATTTTTCATTTCTATCCATGAATTTCTCTTACAATTTTTTAGGATAATAAGCATTTATCCTTCATTAGATGAGAACCTCACTATCTCATTCAAAATTTCATGCAATTTTTCACAAAATTATAAATTCTTACAATGCATATATTTTCATATGTGACTATAAATATGCATCTATTATGGATGAATTATCACATGTGACTTAAAGATTCAGTGAATAAATTTATTTATCTTGTCAATCATGTGACCGATATAATATATTCATCTTGTCATTCATTCCTACTTACATGTGAGCTAAATAATATGTCCATCTCATCACATGTGTGAAATCTATGCTATCATGAAGTAACTGACACTTGGAGCTTATTTAATTATTTCTAGAACAAATATCTATGCAAAGGTCCTTTTACTCATGAAGTGACTCAAGCTTTGGACAAAGAATTTTATTCTTTATTTACAACCTTAGGATAACCTCAAAGCCACTTAGCACCTTTCCAACGCATGCCCATTTTATAAGAAATCACCATTATGTTTATGTTATCACACATAATTTCTTGTACTTGAAAATATTTGAATATTTTCATGATATTCATTGTTCATAACCAAGCCATAGTTTCTCCTAATTCACTATCAATTGTGATTTCACACTAGGCATTTCATAATCAAAAGAATCAACATCGTAATTATTTAACAATTATATCAAAATGAACTTATCAAGAACCTAAAGTAAATAAATCTTGAATAAATTAAATCCACAACATCACCATGAATAATATCATGGACATAACAAGTGTGAGGATGAATACTATGAACATATATCCTCATCTAATGCATATGACACAATCTTTTGAAAATATGTCACAACAATAGCATCCATAGAAGTATATGAAGTGTACTAATCACTAGTGTGGAAACATGCATAAATACAAAAGGGCCATATCGTTTCATAACTCCCCAATTCCCCTAGGGAGTGACACATCACATATGCATAGTGACTAGTGGAACATAGTCACATATACACAAGGTGAGTAGCCTCATTATACATCATACATACATAGGGTGACTAACTCATACAAATCACAAGTGAAACCATGATTGGCTCATATACATATCACAAATACAGTGGTGAAAAGCTCATGTATACATCACATCACAATAGGGACTAGCTCAATCATACATCATAAATATCCAATGTAACTATCCACATGATACATCACATGTTCACATAAGGAATAATAAGTTAAGCATGTTCACACAAGGAACAATAAGTAAAGCATGTTCACATAAGGAACAATAAGTAAAGTGGAAATGGATGCAACCTATTACATACATCACTCAACTACCTGATTCATAATCACATAAGCCTGCAATGACAACAATCAAGCATCCCACACTACTTGATGCCATCACTTTAAAGGGCTCCAATATATAAATACACACAAACCTAAGCCATTTAAACAAATACTTAGGGATGAATTAGTGTATACAAACATTCAATTACACATAAGTTCATATCACTTCATGCTCCCAAGATGTTACCCATCTTTGATAATCTAAGATACAATTTTCCACATTAGGATAGGCCAAAATTATAATTTTTGGTTGGTCCAACTATTACCTACCTATTCCTCATTAGAAGCTCTATTCCCTATATTCCATTGGATGACTAAGCAACCAAGTACATCCATCATTGGCATATTATGCTCCTTGACTATTGTTAATCTCGAGCATACATCACATAGATTAAGTGAAAACTCACTCATAGGAAATGTTTAATCAGATGGAAACCTTAATAGTGAACTTACCATATATAGAAGTTCACATCAGAGGATCAAAGTATGACCACAATGATTTCCAACCCATATCAAGTTCATGAGTAAGCAATAATCTTGAAATTCATCAATCGAAAGTATGTGTTAAAGTATAATTTTAATCAATCAACATTCACTTAACTTGAATTTGAAGTCATTCAAACATACATTCACATCATAGGTTATTTCCTTTCATACATAGAAAATAATTAACCATACAAATCAATTTCATTCTAGATTACTATCTTCTAGTCATTGATCATATTTCCTTACATGGTTTCAATACTAAACCATCTAAGAAATAATAAGACTCAAACTCATATAGGTATCTCCACATTCTAGGATTTTTCCAAACTTTAAAAAAATGCAACATTAACATAGTAGACTCTAGGCCCTACTATTGAACCCAAAGCTTTGATACCATATGTAACATATACCCATTTAATCACTAATAAAATATGGTAATTAGTGATAACATAAACATAACCCAAAGTTGGGTCAACACTTGATTAAAAATATTTCAAGTCAAAATAAATGAATGAGTCTACAATCATCATAATGGTACAAGTTTATGTACAATAGTTCATCATAACTATATAAAATTCATATTCCTAAAACTATGTAATGACATGTGCAACAACTTAATTATAATAGTCATGTTGTTTGAAAAAAATAAGAACTATAAATGAAAACACAAGTAAACAACTAAGAGTCATCTACTATTTTGATGGTAATATACAAGATAAATAATATATAGCACCCTTTGCATTAAAACCTCTACCATTCCTTTTCCATGACTTGAATCAAAAGATAGATAGAGAGAGAGGGAGAGAGCATCATCAAGGTGATATCCACCCTACCACAAAGCATTTGCTTCCTTGTGCTACTCCACTAGAGAAGCCCGACCCATCACAAAGGATTAGGTTGTATGTAACAACATGCATGATGGAATCTAGTTAATTATGTGAAACACTATCAAGATAACATACCTATATGCTCATGCAAAATATATCTAATGCACCAATTCCCATGTAAACACTTATGTGGAAAATAATTTACTCATTCTAAGTAATGAAATTGTGGGTGGGAGTTAATGAAAATCAATGTTTTGCATCATAAAATGTCTCAATCATCTTGCTATGATATCTAGACATTTAATGGAATATATTAACAACGCCAAAAGAAAACCCATAACTAGCATTCATTCTTTATGAACTTTTGCTTAGATAATATATTTTTAAAATGATAATAGTTATTAGTTAGCCCATAAAAGAAATTAATCCACAATCTAAACAAACTTCCATAACTCCACTCACTATTAAGTAATATGTAGAATCTTACTTCCTCCTCATGACATAAGTGGTTGTAGGTCATCACCTAATCAACACAGAAGGCAACCCACAAAGGGAATTTGACCCATTTAAATATTTTCACTTACATTTAGCCACACATTTATAAATAAAAAATAATTATCATTTAGAGTCATGATAATTGCAATCTATAAATCAACTAGTAGTTTTGAATTTATAGATTGCAGTCAAAAGGACAACGTTCAAATGGTCATAGTTGTTGCATTACTTACTCATATCCAAAACTTTGATATGTTCAAGAATGATGGACAAATGAAAAATAAAACCCAAAAATGTTTTTCCAAGAACCCTGACCACTTAAGAGAAGTCTTATATGCAACAAAGCTCACTATTTACCCAAAATAGTAGTTTGAATGCATGATAGTCTTATAGTTTTTTTTTATTTAAATTGTTTGTTAAGTGACCAACTAATTGGATAAAAAAATAGTGGCTATATCCATGAAATCCTTGGATGGTATTGTAGTGTAGAAAAATAGATCTTTGGACATTTTCACGCTCAGTTGGGTTCTTGTGGATGTTGGCTTAGTTTTGCCTTGATTTAATGTTGTAATGTGTTCAACACATTCACATTAGGTCTTGGGCCCTTGTGAATTAATATTTAAGAATTTTATGATGCCTTGCAAAAGTGTTTGTGAAGTGTTGTAACACACCTTCACACTTTTCTAAGATCTTATTAATATATTCCAACTAAATAACCTCTTTTTATCATTTACCAAACCTTATTTCGAAGTGTTGTAACAAACCTTCACACTTTTCTATGCTTCTCATTAATAATTAGACCTTTCTTATGCTTTAATTTTCCCCATTTTACCTTTATAGGCCTTAAGTGTATTTTTGAAAATAATCCCGATAAACATCATTTAGAATATCTAAATTCCAAAACCCACTTAAAATGTTTTAGGTTGGACCGATTTTCCATTAGGGGAAAATGAGTCCCGTTTGACACAAAAATAAAAATCATTTCAAATTTTTGGTGGGTTTTTATTTTCTAAGATATAAGGTTGGCCTATGATGTGGTATTTTTGGGAATTGGGGCATAATTATGTATAAATATAAGGCTATTTCACTCATTTCCTTCCCAATCATTCAATAAATTAATCGTTCCATCACTTGAGCATTTAAAGAATTTTCAAGCATCCTTAAGTCTACATCCATTGGAGCTATCACTTGCATGTCTGTAGAATTCTTCTTTAAGGGTTTGGTGAGTTGTAGCATTTTCTTTGTTCATTCATCATTCTCTTTTCATATTTCATTTCATTTTCAAGGGTTTACTTACCAATTTGGGATTTGACCAAGGAAAATGCCTATTCACTAACCCTTAACAAATTTTCCCTCTCTTTGCATATGATTTGCAGGTCTAGGTTGCAGATTTGTCAAAGAGAAAGATTGGAAAAGTTGTTAACAAATTGTCAAAGTCATTCAAAGTTTTCAAAGCCCTAAAAGAAGCTTGGAGAACACATACAGGTCAAATTTTCCAATTTCGGATTTGGAAACCTGTTAAGAGGAGAAGTGTGGACTGATGGCTACATATTCCACTTTTAAATTTCTAGAAGTCTGGAAGTGGATTGATTCACCATTAGTGGAAAATGAGTCCCACTACCTAGGATCAAACAAATATTTTTGTAGTTTTATGCACCTAGTTGTCTGAAACTTGTTCTGGTAGAATCTTCCCAAAATAGGACTAAGCTACACAACTTGGTGTATGATTCACAGTTAGAATCAATAGTGAATTCTTTAGGATTCTAGAGCTCCTTTCCATCTCTTTCTAGTCTCTAGGTGCACACTTTCAATCTCATAGTTTTTTGTTATAGTTTACTTGCAGTTTTAGGTCATTTTGCATATCACAACTTGTTTTCAAACATTTTGCATTTCCTATGTTTGCATTAGTAGTTAATTTATTTTATTAGTTTTGAGCATTTAGGACAATCCCTTCAACAAATTTCAATCTCATTTGCATTGGAATTTCAAGGTCTTATTCTTGAGTGAGCCATTAAGATTTTTGGTACCTCTCTCCTTTTAGGTGCAAAACCCTAGAAGTGTAAGAGAGCCCCCACATTTCCAAAAATCTTTGATTCATGTATTCTATAAGAATTAAGGGTTCATATAATTGAAAGATTTATTGGACAGGACATCATTGGCTTCACATTCTAATAAGATGTTGAACACAGTTTCTAGAAAGATATGTATATTGAGAGTTTACACAAACTTGCACACAAAAATGATTCAATGGTTTCCATTCCACCCTAAAATATAATTAAATCATTACAACTCATACAAATGGTCAAATATAAGATATGCAAAAATAGTTTAAACTATATCAATAAATGGGTATGCAATCAATCATTTAACAAATGAATATGCAATAGTAGGTCAAAATATATGCAAAAAAATTGAAACAGTGTAATGAATTGTGAAAAATACAAAGCTCTTATCCACCTACTAGTGATCAAATTTTTAACCCCTTGAAAAATATAACCAAACCAAAATTTTGGGTATAAAGACATTCTAATGAAAGTAGCCTCCTTCATTTAGCTAATCGTATACTTGTAGAAATTTTAAAAGAAAGAGCCAACAAAATCAATTTAAATGTTACTACTAGGAAACTAATCCAAAACTTATGGCTCACCTTAAAATTTAGACTCTTGAGAAGCATGAATACACTACTCCATTTTCTCCCTCAACAGGTTAAACACAAATTCATTTGACACATTTCCTTGTACAAAAATATATATTGATAGTATGGAAATAAAAGTTGTTTCTAGAATTAAAATTCCACATAACAGCCTAAAGAAATCCATGCAAAACTCTAGTTTAATAAGAGTTTTACTAATTCTCTAAAAGATCATGGAACTTTTCTTATAAATTACAAATTGAGTTCATTAATTAAGAAATATTTCATTCAAATATCAAAGATTTGGCATATAATACATTGGCCACTCTTAAGCTCTATCTCATATTCTACTCTTTCTTCTAAAATCAATTGAACCCTTACCTAATGATTTTTTTTTTTGCAAAGGCAGTTGTCATTGCATCAAAAGATCAGCTTGTTAATGCTCGATATAACTTCCAGAGTTAATGAAATCACAAGAGGTGATTAAGCCATATCAAAAATCCAAGCGTTGTAGTGCACAACACAAGGAGACCAAGGGTGCACACATTGCAACAATCCCCCCTAGCACAAGCGAGGGGTTTGAACCCATGACCTAAGCTCTAATACCAATTTTTTAAAAATAAAATTGCCATTGCACCAAAAGATCAACCTATTAATGATTGATACAACTACTAGAGTTAATGAATCCACGGGAGGCAGTTAAGTCATGTCACAAACATGATCACTGCATTGCACAACACAAGGAGACCAAGGGCACACACCTTGCAACAATTTTACTCATCACAAAATCAATATTTGAATATCTAATGGCATGGACATCTAGAGTAGCAATTAATATCTTTCTTATTCTCCTAGCATCCTTTGTAGCCTCCTCCCTATATCCTATATATTATGTCTCATTTCCCCTTCATAGTAACAATTCCCCTTTAAGAAATTCCTTTAGAAACATTTAAACAATTTTCAATTGGAAAGTGTGGATCCATGTTTCTAGACCTTCTCTAATGCCCTTCATGAAGCCTACGTATTCCTTCCCTACGTGTCTCTTTAACCAACCAAAAAAAATCCTCTCCAAACCTTTTCTTTTCCTTTTATTTTTGGCAAGGCAACTAAAAAGTGTAAGGCTAGATTTTACAACTTTTTATCAGCCTCCTCCATATTAGAATCTCATGCAATTTGTGCAAGCATTGACAATACATGTGGGAGAGAAAGATAAAACTTTTGGTTAGTTGTTTACTTCATTAATTTTAGTGTTTTCTTTTGAAGAAAATATAATATAGATTGTAATAATAATTAATGATAATATTAGTTCTATTTTTATACTATATTACCACTGTGATACACCTAATCCTCACTTCACATAGCAACACAAAATATTGATATGAAAAGCACAATACTCAGATCTGAAATATAATGCCACAACACTGTTGGTATGTAATATATTTAGTTATGATATAAACCACTCAGATTTTCAATGTGAGAGACTACTAAGATTTAATAGATAGCACAAATACATAGAGATAATCACCATATATTTTTCCTAGACAAGCCTAATCACCATAAATTATAAAATAGACTAAAAAATTGTGAAATGATCTCAAGCAAAAGATACCATATAGATAATTTAGAAAACACAAAATCACCACTTCACAACATACTCAAAAATTCCACAAATTCATACACTGATCTGAAATATGTAATATTGACAAGAAAATACAAATACTCAAATTTAATGTTTACCCACAATGTACAATATATGAAGTCTCTAGGAATGATTATTAATGCATTCATGGTTCTAGTTGACAACCCAGATTGGGCAATGAATGAAGTATAAAATCCTACAAGCTACAACTAAACTGATCTTAGATCTACATATGCAATCTACTCCTAAATCACCACTGAAGTCCGCCTCCGTGATGAGGCCTTCCCCATCAATGAATTGGGTTTCCATCCAATTCACCTTCCAAGCACAAGGGTTTTCATCCTTCTACTAGTCTACTCTGGAATAGAATAAAAATTGAATCTTGAATGCCCCAAACTAAGCAGTGACCTAGTATTTATAGTTAAGCAAAGGACCCAACTAATAGGTGTTAGAGTAAAGGTTTTAACTTAATTATGTTAATTAAATTACCTTTATTCCTCTCTTAATATTTCACTTTAGTTTTCATATTGTGACATTTAATAATTATACTAATTACTAAATGTCTACCTATAAGGGTTGCTTTTAGGTTTTACATGATCTCCTTTTAAGGATTGATCTTTGTAATTATTTTAATTCAGTCAATGCAATCTCTCTTGAAGCTTGTAGAGCACCCTTTCTTTTTTGTCTCCATCTCTTCCTTTCTGTGACAGGTTATTTGTATGTAGGTGATCTTTGGGGTTTATGAAGTTGGCTTTCTCAGCTTCTACATGGTATCAGAGCTCCAGACCTGCTACTTCTTGTTTGTGTTTTGAAGGATTTTTGGAGCTTTGAGGGTTTGGGGTTTGCCTTCTTGATCCAGGACATGCCTATTAGATCAAATTGTTTTGAGTCCAAACTAACCTCGACATTGAGTCCACAGCAGTCCAAAACCCAAAAAACAATTGTTCAATCATCCATTTTGGACATAGTTGATCCAGGGGAAAAAATGTTTTACTCATATGACCCGTATGACCATCTACATGCAAATTAGAAAAAAAATTACAAGCCTGGTAAATTTTTTTATTTTCTGGGTTTAAATTTTTGTTAGAAAATTTAATAAATTGTAAAGTTGTATTTTGATTTAAAAAAAAAAATCAAAACTTAAAAAAAAAAAAGCCTTTTAAAGGCCTACTCAAGCTTGAGTATAGGGTATTGGTTTGCGGGTATTGCAGGAAATATTCCCTACGGCCCCATACTTACCTGCAGCAGCCATTTTTCAGCCGACTGACAATCTTTTGTTCCCTCTCGGCAGCATCTTCTAGTGTACCCTATGCAGGCCTCATATGGCCTACCACCTATGTCAACTACCGGCAGTGGGGCTTTCAAGGCCAAACATTTTTTTATGATTTTTAAAAAAAAATCAAAGTTTTAATATATATTTTTTTTCAAAAAAATATAAATGTAATTTTTGTATTGTTTTTTGTGTAAAAAAGATTTTTTTTATATAATAAGCCTAGTTGTGCATGTGCGGTGACAATCGTTTGGTTGTCAAATTTAAGCCCGAAGTTTTGCACATAGAAAATGATGCCAACAACTAGAGAACTTTTATTATTATTTAGAATGGAACTTCTTACATGCAAAGGATCACAAATCCTCAAGCTCTTCCATACATGCAAATTATAGAAATTACAGAAATTGCAAAAGACCCCCATTCGCAGCATACGAACTCTTTTCCCCAAAAAGCTACCCAAAAATTAGAAACTAGCTCATAAATAGCCCCTTTTCAGTTTGGAGCCAAAAACAACATTCGAGTTATGAGTTTTGGCAGTTTGGCACCAAAAATTACAATTTGAAATTCCAATTTAAATTCACATTCAAAAATTAGCACATTTCTAAAAATGCACCAACTTCCGGCAACCATAACTTTTAATTTGACATTCGGATTTTCAATGATAATACCTTTTTGGAAAGCTCTCGAAAAGATGATGTGGCACAAAGTAGGCCTATAGCTTACTACTTTGGGATTTTCACAAATTTTTGGGCCCATTCAAAGCCTCTAAGGGCCTCAAATTTGGCTTTGAATATTTAATAGCTAAAGGGGGTATCCAGAAATGCAAAGACATCTACATAAAGCTAACCAAAGGAAATATAAATGCAATGCATTATTTTTTGGGTGATGCAAGCTTGCCCTTACACCACTGGATGCTCCTGCATCACACTGGTTTTTTCCCCCTTTGGATTTGTTTTCTTCCAAAGGCGATAATTTGGGCATATGATATCATTTTGTGGTAAACGAGATATTGTTAGAAAGCTGGTTTCGTCAACTTTCCAATGGTGTGGGTTTCATCACCTATTTTTGTTGTTGGTGCATTCTATAGTCAGTTGAAGTCAGAGGAGTTGTTTTTCAGTCCCAAACTCATAACTTTTAACTAGTTTCTTCATTTTTTGTGATCTCAACAGCGTTGGAACCGTCTTTTAGAATTTTCAGTTCCATCCATGCAATTTTTCTAGATTTCACTCCAAGTACATTTTATTCATTTTTCTTTGTTTTCAAATTGGTGAATTACCTGGACATATTAGATCTTGGGAACTTTTTTGTTTTCATGGGATGGTTCATTTTTTTATGTTCATGTATTTCCAAATTTTTTTGTCCTTTGTGGGCATTTTGAGCATCTTTTGTAAGAAAACTCTTGTATGTAAACACATTGAGATAAAGTGCCACACTATTGTACATGTATTTTGGGGATTTTGCACATAAGGTTGTGCCATATTTTTTACTCCCACTGTATTATAAAGTGCCATGGGGGGGTTGTGTAGTTCCTTTTTTTTTCCATCACACCTTTGTTTGGTGAGCATCCCTCCATGACAACAGTGGATCCATATGACTCTAGCCTCATGCATGTGTGCTTTGTTTTGCACACCACTTTTTTAGTTGCAAGTGATTTCTTGTGCACTTTCAGATGTTGTTTCTTCTCCTTCGTTCACTACTAGGTGTTACACAACATTTTAGTGGATCTATTAGACTCTCCCAGTTAGCATTAAGGGGGGTATTATACTATTTGTGCTAATGATTCCTTGGTTTCACCTTGGAAGGAATCTTCAATCTTCAGTTGATCAATGTTCTTCAGACTATTGGTACTTATGCCATCTGTATCCTCATACCAGGTGTTTTCCTTTGTTTCCCATCTGATTCGAGTAGTGTCATTTGGGGCACTCATGTAGATTGTTGTCTTCTTGATCCTATTCATCCTATCTTCAGAGGAGGTTCTTCAACACCATAACAGTCATCTTTTGATAGTTATTTGTAGCTTCTTCTACTTTAGTGATGCTCTTCATGTCTTGTGCATCTCTTTTTGGAGTAGAGTTTTTCCCATGAGGTTTTCTCTATTTCTCCACTTTACAGAGATTTGGTTGTATTTAGATACCTGATCCAGACTAGTTGTCGAGACCCTTATTTACTTACATGCATTGTAGTTACCTTTGCTTCTTGCACATGTTTGTAGCTGCACTCTTGCTCATCTGAAGGGGGGTTCTAGAGCAAATCTTTTAACTTAATTATGTTAATTAAGTTACCTTAATTCCTCTCTTAAGATTTCATTTTAGTTTGCATATTGTGACATTTAATAATTATATTAATTATTAAATGTCTACCTATTAGGGTTACTTTTAAGTTTTGCATGATCTCCTTTTAAGGATTGATCTTTGTAATTATTTTAATTCAGTCAATGCAATCTCTCTTGAAGCTTGTAGAGCACCCTTTCTTTTTTGTCTCCATCTCTTCCTTTCTGTGACAGGTTATTTGCATGTACGTGATCTTCGAGGTTTGTGAAGTTGGCTTTCTCAACTTCTACAATAGGCCAGCTAGAAGAAATTGAATTTAAGTTATTTATTTAAATTTATTATGGCGCTAGCCAAGAGGTTGGCCCAAAATATTATTTATTCAAATTATTATTTAATATTAAATATTGTAATATTATTAAATTTAATTAATTATTATTATAATATTATTTTATTATTTATTTATTTATTTAAAATATCAGGCTAACCCACCCCTAAATTGGGAACATTATAGTTCTCCCATCCCAGAAATTTCTTTCCCTCAAGCAATTGTGAGCTTGTGTCCCTGAATGCTGAGATGACTAGCAAGTGATGGCATTTGAACTCTAAACCTCTATTGCTCACTCTAATGTAAATGATAGCAAGCCAAGCCTTGTGTCATGATCCCATAGATATATTACAACAAAATTTTGAATTCATGGATCCCATGCCATTGTACTCCAAGGGCCATCAATTCCAATCAACTTCTTGACTCCAAAAGGTCTCCCATGGATGTGCAAAACAAAGGAAGAAGACTTCTTACTATCGTCCTTGTGAGCAAAGGTTGCCAACTCAATGTTGAGCAAAATCCAATGGCTACTGCTCCAAATCATAAAATAAAGGTAGTTGCCATACCTTTCCCCACTATCATTAGAGCTTTCATGATGAACTTGCAACTCCTCCTGATGGAGGACAATCTTAGTTGAGTCATCTTTAGCATGGCTAATTTCTTAGATCTCCTTATCACATAGCCCAAATACTTCCATACCTAAGGGTTGATCACTTGAAGTTAGATTCACCACAAGTCCTTCATGTTGAGCTCTTCAACCAATGTAGTCTTCACTTCATTAATTTTTTGTTGCTGGACATTTTCTTTAGGGATCAACAAGCCATCATTATCTCCATCTTGCTTATGAGGTTCCTCTTGTGGCTTTGGTTTTTCTTCCTGCTCTATGACTTCCTCCTCTAGCCAATTTTGAATCTTCCTCATTTTTCTTCATCCTTTTTTTTGTGGGAGAAGAAGGACTTGTGTGCCTTCAAGTACTCATGAAACAGAATACTAAAGGTAGACTATAAATTGTTGTGTGAGGGCATGAATAATGTGACCGAGTTTTCAGCTTTAATTGTAGGTTTGGAAT
Organism: Sequoia sempervirens; assembly: GCA_007258455.2. NCBI lineage: Eukaryota > Viridiplantae > Streptophyta > Pinopsida > Cupressales > Cupressaceae > Sequoia > Sequoia sempervirens. Next base: position 170,917,183 of record VDFB02000008.1, on the reverse strand, counting down.
TGGCAATTAATAATAATATGACTTGCATCATGGTTGAAGGTGATTCTCAATTGGTGATTGGTTCTCTAATTAAGAAGGATATGGGGGCTTGGAATTTAAAATATCTTCTAGTTCATGCTATCCTCTTGCTTTAGAATTTCATGGCATATCAGTTTCAATGCTATTTCAAAGGAACCAATTCATTAGCAAACAATCTTTCCAATAGGGTGATCTTTTCTTCTCTTCCTCTCACTATTTTATCTTATGATGAAGTAAATTATTTTTTGAGCTAATGTGTGTTGGATTGAGGTAGTTTATCTTGAACACAAGCAAAATTTATGACCTATAGGTTGGGCCTCCTGTCTCTTATGTCAAGGAGTTGTGAAGGTGCAGGTTGATGTGATGGCTTCTCTGGATTGGTTGTTTTCTCCTGTCACTTTTGTTGATTGGCGGTTGTCATCATTTCATGTTGTGTTGGTAGGAAAATGGTCCATTTGAAATCCTAATGCTCATTAATTTATGTAGCTTGGATAGGTGTCTTCATTCCCAAGAAGTGTTTATTTAATTATTGAATTATTTTCTAGAGACTTCTAGAATGGAGTGAGTTGTCTAGATAATTATGTAATTAAATAATTGATTCCTCTAGAGACTTCTAGAATCTAGTTAGTTAGGGTTGTTAGAGTCTAATTAATCATAGCCATTGATTGAGATTAAATTATGGCCATTGGTTTTCCAATGAGAAAAGTATTAAAGGAGATCAATGGGCATTTGGAGAACACACACACAAGTAGACTTGGAGTGATAGCAAGTAGACACAATCAAGAAAAACTTGCAGTGATACCAAGGAGATTTACAGTGAGAGAAAATAGTCTTGCAGTGATAGCAAGGGCACAATGATAGTGTTAGGGATAGTAGCTGTGGAATTTTAGCAAGAGAAATTGAGGGAAGAATTTTTGGAGAAGAATATTGTTTAAGCTTTGCCAGTAAGAGGCAAGCAGTTTATGTATTCCTTAATTTTCTAAATTATAATAAAATTCCTCATCTGTAGTAGTGGTTTTCCCTTCGGGGTTTTCCACAAACAATTTTTCCAAAAATATTGTGTTCATTATTTTTCATGTTTTCTTCTCTATTCCTATGAGTTTATTGGTGAAATTGTAGTTGTGTTATTTTTTGATATTTGTTGTGAATTAATTTTCCGGAGTCAAATAATCTATGTATTAGATAGGAGATTAATAATCAGTAACTGCAATGGAATTTTCACATGGTATCAGAGTTGATTTGAGGGCAGTCAAGGCTCAACATAGGAAGGAATGATTGAGGGTTTATAAAACCTAGTTTTAAGAGAAAAATTATTAGTTTTTTCTTTTATCTTTTAAGATGGCCTCAACAAGTTTAAGAGATTAGGACAAATTGGATGGAGCCTCAAATTTTGGTGTGTGAAAAGCCATAATTTCTTAATTGCTGGAAGATAATGGCATCAAGGAATATGTGACCAGTGTTGTACCTATACCTATAGATCCAACACAACTCTTAGCACATAAGAAGGAAGATTCCAAGTCGAGGAGGCTGATTCTTGATGGTGTCAAGGACCATATTGTTCCACATGTTGTGGAGCTAGATATAGAGAAGAAGGTGTGGGATGCCATTCTGAATCTGTACCAAAATGCTACCACTAATCAGAAGCTAATTCTCAAAGAAAAGTTGAGGAATACTTAGATGAGAAAGGGAGAAGACATGAAAAGTTACCTCACTAGACTTAGAATTGTCAAGGATGAGTTGGCTGTTGTTGGAGATAAACTAGATGAGGACGAGATAGTATGAGTAGCCCTAAATGGGTTTACTAAGCAGTGGGATGTCTTTATTCAAGTTATCAATGGACAAGACACCTTACTAAGTTAGGATTGAATCTAGAGTGAATTCACTTAGGAGGAGCTTAGACTTAGTCTTGTCAGTGGTACTAGCAATAAGAGTCAGAAAAGTGAGGTAGAATAGGAAAAATTTTCCCTTGCAAGAAAATGAAAAGCGAAGAAGGGGTCTAGGAAAGGATCAAATCCACATAGTGAGAAGGACTTGTCTAAAGTCTAGTGTTATGGCTGTCCTGAGTTTGGCCACTATGTCAACAATTTCCCACAAAGGAAGAAGAATGAAAAGAAGGGAAAAAAGCAAATAGCAGCTTCAGCAAGTGCATATGAGCTCTCTAGTAGAATGGAGGATGAGTTTTCTCTCATAGCTTGTATGGCTAGCTCAACCTCATAGGGTGTTTGGTATATAGATAGTGGGGCATCATTTCATATGACAGGAGTTAGAGAGTAATTCTTGAGCTATAAGGAGGACATTAGAATAAAAATTTCTATGGGGAACATGTCCAAACTTAATCCAGTTGGGAAAGGGATTGTTCTATTTCAAAGGGTGAATGGCAAGTGGATTACCATTCATGGTGTGTTGCATGTGCTAGGCTTGTGCATGAATTTTATTTCCATATCTATCCTTCAAGATAAAGGCTACAATGTACTCTTTAGAGGAGTGAATGTGTTAATCAAGCACAAGGATTGGAAATCACCCACAACTATTAGAGTTAGGAGTGGTTGGATTTACCGGTTGCAGTTTGATACTCATAAGGCACTGATGAGCAACAATAATTATAAAGATCAAGGAGAGCTATGGCATAGGAGGATGGGCCATATACATCATGGATCACTTAAATTGCTTCTTGAGATAGTGACAAGTGTTCTAGAGGTGAGCACAAAGTATGATGATGTATGTAAGGGATGTGTGCTAGGGAAGTTTGTGAAAGCAACTTTTCCAAGGAGTGACACTAGATCCAAGGGTGTTCTTGATCGAGTACAATCAGATATATGTTGACCAATGTCAATGAAGTTTCTCAGAGGATATGAGTACTTTGTTAATTTTATTGATGATTTCTCTAGGAAGACTTGGATATACTTCTTGAAAACCAAGGATGAGGTTTTCAGTCACTTCCAAAAGTTCAAAGCTCTTGTGGAGAATTCAACAGGTAGGAAGATAAAGGTTCTTCGGTCAAACAATGGAGATGAGTACAAAGGGAAAGAGTTCCAAGAGTTTTGTACCAGGGAAGGAATCAAGAGAGAGTGGATTGTTCCTTAAAACTTGCAGTAGAATGAGGTTGATAAAAGGAAGAATTGTTCTATATCAGAGGCAGCAAGGGCTATGTTGTATGACCAGGATATGCCACACTACTTATGGGAAGAGGCATGCAGTACAATAGTGTACATACAGAACAAGGTTCCACATAAGGTATTGGACAAGATGACACAAGAGGAGGAATTCTCAAGGAAGAAGCTAGATGTTAGCCACTTCAGAATATTTGGGAGTTTGGCATATTATCACATTCTAGGGCCTACATGTTCAAAGTTAGATCAGACTGCAGAGAGGGGGTACTTTGTGGGGTATAGTGAAACCTCAAAGGAATATTGGATATTTATTCCAAGGACCAAAAGGATCATAGTCAGGTGTGATGTCAAGTTCATGGAGGACAAGGCATTTAGGAGGTCCCAAGATTTTCCAACTGATGATTAGAGTGAGCAACTAGTGGAAGCTTCAAGGATCATTCAACCAAATCAGGGGCAACAAAAGTAGAGTACAGTTACTAGTACAAGCACAAGCTCAGGTGATAAGAGTTCACAAAGTATGGAGCAACAGATGCAACAAATCCAAGAGATGCATCAGGGAGACTCACGAGTTTGTGGGAGCTCCTAGGATGAGTAGTAGATAGTGGAGACAACCAACCAGGTATAGCGACTATATGGCATTAGTTAGTTAGTTGGTAGATAGCGAGTCTTCTAGCTATTAGGAGGTCACATAGCAGCAGGTGTGGCAAGATGCAATGGTTGAGGAATATACCTCAATAGTGCATAACGATGTGTGGGAGGTTGTGCCTAGACTAATAGATAGGGAAATGGTTGGATCCCACTAGATCTGTAAGATCAATCACGGTGCAGATGGTAGCATCGAGAAACACAAGGAAAGGTTCATGGCCAAGGGGTTCTCTCAGAAGGAGGGAATTGACTATGAGGAGACATTTTCTATAGTGCCCAAGTATACTTCTATACGAGCTGTGATCTCACTTACAGCACAGATGGGATGGTAGATCCATCAAATTGATGTCAAGATGGCGTTTCTTAATGGTGAATTGAAAGAGGAGGTATACATAGAACAATCAGAGGGCTTTGTGGCACATAGCAGTACAACCCACATGTGCAGATTGAAGAGAGTTTTGTATGGACTCAAGCAGGCTCCCAGGGTGTGGTATGAGAGCATTGATAAATAGTTGCAGGGAATGGGCTTTGTGAAGAGTGAAGCAAATGCTAACCTCTACTACTTGGTGGTTGGAGGTGAGGTTCTCATTCTTGTTTTGTATGTGGATTATTTTTTTTTAATAGGTTCACTAGGGATCATAGAGGAGTGCAAGAGGGACCTTGTAGTAGAGTTCGAGATGAAGGATTTGGGGATTGTGCACTACTTTCTAGGTATGGAGGTATGACAGACATATGGAGAGATTTTCCTTGGACAAGAGAAATACTGCATCAAAATCTTGAGGAGGTTTGAGATGGAAGATTGTAGAGCCATGTCTACTCCTATGATCATGAATTGGAAGAAGGTAGACACATCTAGGGAGAAGGATGTAGACCCCACCTTATATAGGAAGTTGATTAGATATCTCGTGTATTTGGTCAACACCAAGCCAAATATATCCTTTGTAGTAAACTCTCTTAGTTAGTTCATGGTTGATCCAAAGAGTGTATTGGATAGTGGCAAAGCATGTGTTGTGGTATTTGCGTGGTACAATTGAGTATGGGATTAGATATGATCAAGGTGATGGTATCAAGTTGATAGGCTATACTAATGCAAATTGGGTAGGCATTACAGTGGATAGGAAAAGCACTTTAGGGTGTTGCTTTATCTCGGGATTAGGAGTTGTAGCTCAGGATTAGGAGTTGTCTCTTGGTATAGTAGGAAGCAAAATTATATGGATTTGAGTTCTACAGAGGTAGAACACATAGCAGCTAGCATGCCAATGCATGAGGTAATATGGGTATGGAAGTTGTTGGTGGCCTTGTTTGGTCAAAGGGTTGAGACTACTATGATACACTACAACAATCAGATTTGCATCAAATTGTCTAAGAATCCAATGTTTCATGATAGGTCTAAACATATATACATCAGATATCACTTCATTAGGGATTGTGTACGACACGAGATTGTTTAGCTACAGTATATACCTACTGATCAGCAGGTAGCAGACATTTTGACTAAGGCATTGGGGAAGGAAAAATTCATCTTCTTCAGAGATAAGTTGGGTGTCAGGCAGAACACCTTCCTCACTAAGAGGGAGTGTTAATTTATGTAGCTTGGATAGGTGTCTCCATTCCCAAGAAGTGTTTATTTAATTATTTTCTAGAGACTTCTAGAATGGAGTGAGTTGTCTAGATAATTATGTAATTAAATAATTAATTCCTCTAGAGACTTCTAGAATCTAGTTAGTTAGGGTTGTTAGAGTCTAATTAATCTTAGCCATTGATTGAGATTAAATCATGGTCATTGGTTTTCCAATGAGAAAAGTATAAAAGGGGATCAATGGGAACTTGGAGAACACACACACAAGTAGACTTATAGTGATAGCAAGTAGACACACTTGAGAAAGACTTGCAATGATAGCAAGTAGATTTGCAGTGAGAGAAAATAGTCTTGTAGTGATAGCAAGGGTGCGGTGATAGCATTGGGGATAGTAGCTGTGGAATTTCAGCAGGAGAAATTGAGGGAAGAATTTTCGAAGAATAATATTTTCAGAGCTCTACCAATAAGAGGCAAGCAGTTTATGTATTCCTTAATTTGTTGAAGTTTAATAAAATTCCTCATTTCCAGTAGTGTTTTTCCCTTCATGGTTTTTCCACAAACAATTTGTCCAAAAATATTGTGTTCATTATTTTGCATGTTTTCTTCTCTATTCCTATGAGTTTATTAGTGAAGTTGTAGTTGTGTTATTTTTTGATATTTGTTGTGAATTAATTTTCCTGAGTCAAATAATCTATGTATTAGATAGGAGATTAATAATCAGTAACTGCAATAGAATTTTCATAGTGTTGCTCTTGATTGGTCGGGCTCTATTGGCTTTGGGATGGTCCCCTTGACATCCTAGTGATACTCTTGTTTTTTGGCATGACAATCTTCAAGATGTTGAGCTCAACTATATTGTGGATGATCTTCATGATGTCCATGTCATTGTATGCATTTATCTTTTAGGATGGTCCTCTTGACATCCATGTGGATTCTAGCTCTTGGGTTATGGGATGATATTCTTGATTTCCATGTGGCTCTTTGAATTTTAGCTAATGATATGGGATGATCCTATTGACATCCTTGTGGATTCCAGTTCTTTGGCTTGGGATGGTCTCCTTGATGTCCATGTGGCATTTAGTGGTTTGGTTTTGGGAAAGTCTCCTTGATGTCCAGGTGGAATTTTGAGATCTATGCTGGGATAGTCCCCTTGATGTCCATGTGGTATCTTTTGCTTACACTCTTGACTAGTGACTGGATGGTCTCTTCAACATCCTTCTAGCTCCCATCTTTTGAGGGTTTGGTGAATGAATTAGAGCCCTATCATGCTCGGGTGGCTCAAAATAGTCCTCATGATGTCGATTGGACTGACAGTGTTTCATTTATGGAATTTTGATAGATTTAATTTGTTAATACTTTTGAGGTGCTTTGGCCTTGCAATTGGCATATTTTTTAGGCTTCTCGTATGGGAGAGACTGCATTGGGATTTGATGCAAAAGTAATGTGGTCTTTGGTGACGACAGTATTTTATTCTAGTGTACTATCAATCATATCTCGTGTGATGTGGCCTCTCCTCATCCTACCACCTACTTTGATATTCACACATGGTCGCTCCTATGACCAATATCAATGCTCAAGTCTATGTAAAATTTCTATTCTAGGGTACAAATGGCTAATTCTCACACAAGCTGTGATTAATGCTACCACCTTTAAATCTATGTTCCTAGTTCAATTGCTCTCAACTCTTATTTCTAGTTTTCTGGGTTTCCACTTGATTCTTGATCTCTCATGGATGCTCTATTCAGAGTTTTTATACTACCCAGATACCATGAAATAAGGTTGAGACATAATACTCCTACTGAATTACTATGCTCTACATGAATTTAATTCATTTTCCATTGGTGGGGGAAGAAATAATGAATGTTCTTGGTTAGAATTGACTAGAAATGCACCCCATGGTGCTACCACACGAGCTTGCTTCATTATTTCTCTCAAATTTGATGGACTTCCTTTGGTGTGAGGAGACTGTAAGGTTTATAGTTGGGAGCTTCTTGCTTCTCCATGTTTGTCTAATGTATCTACTCAACTCGGCACTAGAAAATTATGACGCCCATGGGGGTACAAATCTTCTTGGAGGTATTATCCATAGGGTTCATCTTTTTTCCTCTCATGCTTTGCAATCTCTTCTATTTATACTTGTTTAGGACCTGGTGTCTGGTCAGTTGGCTACCTTTCGAGCCCGCCTTCATCCCTCAAGCCTTTTTTGGGTTGCTACCTGGCAAATAACATTTGGTGTCTATTTCATGTAATTTGGTTTCTATTTAAACATGCTCTTGATGACCCCTTCTATGAGCCATACTTTGCTCCTCCCACAAATATGGCTTCTTCTGTGGAGAGTAAAATGTGATAGGTTATGTTTCATCTAAGGGGTTGATGTAATAGGTTTTTGTATGGGGTTTCCTTTGTTCCATTTGGAAATCAGTTCCTCTCTCAACTTCTTGCTTTTCTCTACAAATGGGGTAAAGACTTCAGCTCTGTATATTGCACTCAAAATTTAACTTTTTGCAATTTTGGCATGTTGCTCTTAGGTAGTAATGTTCCTTCAGGAGTGAACATGGTTGTATCTTCCTATGCATTTTGTAAAAACTTATTTTGGTAATAGATATCTTTTATGGTGGCATAGCCACTTTTATCCCAAAAAAATAATATTAATATTAAAATTATTTAGTATTTATTAATTATTAATTCTATATTCTTATTATAATAATAATTAAATAAAGATGATATTTGTATTTCCATGCCAGTCTCTTTTTGTTTGGATTCATTTGTTGAAATGCAACTATGTATCAACCCGTAGTGCACTCTTCTGCTAATTTTGAGTCATGACCCAACACCGGCATGATTCCTCTAAAACATTTAGTTAACTTGGATTTCAATAAAGGGATTTTATTCTCATATAATTTTATATAAGAACCATTCATAAAATAATACAATTATTATATGAACTTGAAATTCATAACCTTAATTACACACACATATGCAACCTACTACATGAATTTAAGTGCATTTTTGTGTGATTCCATCATGATAGGTTACCTCCACCTAATAGAACCTTCTCGATGATATGCTCCGTCTAATATGAGAAAATGTCAACAGTTCAAGATGCACTTATGAAATATTTTGTCAAATTTTTTTTTTATGACCATTTTATACACTAAGTATTAATTCTTCTTATTTTTCACATAATCTAATAAAGATGAAACTTTTATAATAAATGAAAATTTAGTAGAGTATACTATATAATGCAACACCTAAATATGATGAACATGTAGATATGTATGAATTACAAATCAATCTATTTATTAAGGGTATCCATCACCACATGATGGTTTATTCTATATTATATTATAACTAGAATATTTACTTGAGCATTAAGCAATTATTTATATAGTTAAAATTGAAATGTTCAAATTTAAGTGTGTACAAAATAACATATATGAGAAAAAGAACATATGGAAAAAAAACTCTATATGTGATATATAAACTATTTCTTTCTAAATCATAGGAAAGAGACCATACCTAAAATTTATATGGCAATTTACCACAACTTTTAACATGTTCATTATATGCTTGCACAATTACATCCATGTCCCTACCCAAAAAATTCCATGATCATTAGAACATTGATGGTTGTGATAATACCATTTAATATATGCTAAGAAGACAAATTCATATTTAATTTAAGCTTATTTAACCTTGGAGGTATTTATAAGTGCATCTTGAGAGAAATATATTAAAATATTCTTGCTCACTTTTAATATATCTTAAAAATCTTAAGTTGATTTGGTTAAACTTTCTATTTTAGGTGATAATACATTATTTAATGTATACTAAACTAAAAATTTAAATAAATTAAATAGAATGAGAAATTATTGTTCATGCATACTTATTTTGTTACATTTAGTTACTTATATTGTTGCACTTTATATCAAGAATAAGATAAGATTGTTTGGGTAAGTCAAAATTGCTTCATGCAACTTATAATTTCCTTTTTCGGTGGAGTTCTACTAAAGATTTGAGTACATATCATTTATCCCACATTGGTTTTGCATTCACCTCTCTTGGTGATGTTCATATATATACCCACCTCATGTACTCTTGTAAATAGTTTCTAAATCTAAATTTGTATATTTATATCCTTTAGTGAAATCAAATTGTTCTCTCATTTTGGGTCTCTCTTGTGCTTTCATTGAAAATATTGGATCTAAGGTGAAGAACAATGGCCATAGTGGGATGAGCCTTATCTTTTCATGAGAAATAGTTCAGTCAAATATTTCAAAGGGGTATACAAATTAAGTTTCTCGAGGGTTTCTTCCTCAACATAGATGCTAGGCGATCTTTAAAGGGTGTAAGGAGGTAAATATTGATTTTCAAGTAATGTTGTTTCCATTTGTATATTTTATCAATGGTGATTGATTATTAAGATTTAATGGAATCATGGTATAGTCACAACCAATAGTTGTTGATTAGTAAACTATGCAAAAAAAAATTTCTAAGGCAATATTGGTTGTCAAAGCTAGTTTATGCACTACTAATCTATAAAAAATAACTATTTTGAAGGAAAAATATGCATAGAAGTTTGAGTGTAGGAAGAGGTTATTATTTGGAAATAATGTTGGTAGTTTGATTTGATGAAGTAATTAAACAAAATATTAAATTTTTCATTTACTTTGCATTAGTATTTTTATTATATGTTATTGGCTAAAGTGTTAAAGGGAGATATAAGATGTTTTGTTTCTTTTGGAGTTGGAAATTGTTTATCCAAGAAATATTGAGATTATCTTTGGGGAGAGTGTGCAACATTATTGGAGATATGAAATACTGATATTAATTTTTATAGTCATTTTATATGAGTTTCGATATAGATGGTTTGTAAGATCAAATTTTGGTTGGAGATATTTTAGATTTTTATAAAGAAATAGTAAATGGTTGCAGTCCTACACCTTGAAATAATTTTTTTTTCATGTCAATTTATACTTGAGCTTTTGAGGCTATCTCTAATATAACTAACTAGGCCTTCAATGACTTGCATGAGACATCAAATGGATAAAGTGTAATAAGGTCAATTGGAGGTTGGAGGAATTGGAGCATGAAGGATTTCCCATCATCTCAAGTTATCTTCTCATTTTGAGATGGTGTCTTATATAAGAAGCATATGTTTTTTTGCTTTTCTTCTATATCCTTTCCTGATGCTAGTAGATTTGAAGAATGCATATATTATGAAGTTTTCTTTTTAAAGATGGATAGGAATTTAGTGAGCTCAATATGGACTATTTCCAAGATAGTTCACGAGTTGTGATTTGGGGAATTATACCTTTCTAAGGGTCATGAGAAAAGTTGATGGAGAAATAGATTGTTGTCCAATAATTTCGTGGATCTATGATTTGGGGGTTTGGGGAGGTGGTAATTTTGGAATTGAGGAATTAATTTGGAGCTACATCGTTCTAAGGGTTATGAGTAATTTTGATGGAGTTCCACCTAATTCAATATTTGTTTCTTCAAAGAAAAATCTTGTTGAGAATATGTATTTGTTTTGTGTCATCATTTTTTTTTTCATGCTATGTAACCCTTAAGGGAGGATCTCTTGGCAAGGAAAAATTTGAAGTTTTAGGGGTACATTTATAAGAATGATGTAATAATAGGGGAATTATAGTGTAGAAGTTAGTATTACATTGTTTATTTTGTTATATTGTTATGTAGTTATAGGTATAATTGTATAAAAGTTGTTTCATCTCAAATAATATTAATAAAGTATTGTGCTTTTCTCCTCGGATATTTTTTGAATTTCTCAAAGTTATCTTATAAAAAATATTAAAAATATAGAAATCACCAAATCATGGAAAGAAGAAAAATGATGTAAATAAGTTGATAAAATTGATAAATACAAGTTCATGGTCATCATCACTTGAACATTAAACCAACAAACTTTATCAAAATAGGTTCATGTTCCTAAACTCTAAGGAAATTATTACATGATTCCATAGGAGATAGGTCATTTATCACCTTTAAAATAAGGAAAAACAATCACCAAAGATCAATCATAGAAATAATTCTCTTTTAATTAGTAGTTATCAAATATATTCATGCAAAGAAACACATAGCATCATCAATCAAGTAACATGTTGCATCACCATGAAAGTCACACAATTATGGAAAGGGAGATATTCACTAACAAGAATAAATGTATGGTGGCACAAGAAATGTGAGAATATTCAAAAGACACTAGACATAAAACCTTATGCATGTGCAAAATTTGGGTGGGATTAAGCCAAATTTTAGTTGCTAGAATCATTATATCTGATTACATGGAACCCAATTACCTTTTCTTAGTCAACAAACAAGTTCAATGTTGAGTCATAAAAAATACCTTACATAAAGATAATTATGACTTTAATAAAAAAGGTTGAAAAATAAAAACATTTTAAAAAGAGATTTTATTTGTAACTTGAAGCTAGTCAGGTCCTACACAAGATCTAGTAACAAGTGGGGCTTTGCTCCCTACTATAAGTGCATGGATGTATTTTGGATTTAATTGGAAGGAGATATGGTATTCATATTAGTTCATTTAAATACTTGACATATTTGAAAATCTTCCTAATAGAATCATTTGATTTGGTCTACATGGATGAAATGATGGGAAACATTCTAGTTGAAGCTTACATGCTCTATAATTTGGAGTTGTATTCTACCATTTTCATGCCTTGCTAGCTCAAAGAGTGAAATTCATTCATTTAAGAATTGTAAAATAAATCCCTTAAATACTATTTTGAAACTATTCCTCGATCAATTCATAACTTGCTATGTCACCATGGATGCCAATATACTCTCCTAATCATCCTACCATAATAAAACTTCATTCATGAGATGTTTTATATCAAGTTATGTCTCTCATTATTACTCCTCTTCTAGAGATAAAAACATCTTTGCATGCCAATCAACCAAGCTTTGACCTTAATCCCAAAACATCATTGATTAAACTCTAGGGGTGCAATTTTCTAGAGTTCTTGGGAAAAATAATCTCATTTCTTTAGAATAACCACAACTATAGATTAGGGAATACATATGAAGTCCCAGCATTCTCTATGTTCTACTTCCTCCCCACTTTAATATATCCTTTCTCATAGTCAATTTCTTAAATCTTATAGCTCATGTGGAGTATCTCCTCTATAATTTACCTCTATAATTCTTCTTCTACTTGTTCTTTTTATACTTTCTTTCAGTACACTTATCCTTCTTACTCTAATTCAAGTCCTTGTAATAAAAACTTATTTATCAATTTATTTATTTTCTTATCATATTTTCCTTACTTGTTTACTTCAACTTCAAGATCTCAATGTTTTTATTATTTGCATTTTTGATAGGAAAGAGCATCAATGCAAACACTTCAAAGAAAATCCTATTGCATCTTGTCGCAAAGAGCTTATGGAACCTAATATTGAAAAGATACCATCTAGGCTAGGGGTAGGATAGATGAGTCACATCCCATATCGTAGATATATGAATAATAGAAAAAGAAAAATGTATGTAGTGATTTGTCTATGAAATTGTATGTAAGAAGGTATATGTAAGAAAAAGATAGAGATGTATAGAGTATAGGGGAAGATATATGAATATACTCCTTTGATATGATTAATATAATGATTAACAAAATTATAGATGATGTTATCTATCATTCTATAAATAACATTTCATTAGGGAATCCTTTGTTTGAATCTAACCATTACTACCTCTCTATGACTAAGTCTGGGGTATAAACTACAACATTCAAAAAGTATTTGGGGCTTAGAACTCTAGTTTGTTTTTCCCCTATTTTCTTCCTAATATTGGTTTTGTTGCCAGGTGTAGCATAAAAAATTGTCACCCTTCACAATTTCACACTAGGTTTAGCTCCCTTTATACACTTCGACCTAATTATGCATTTAATCTACCATTTTATAAACATCTTCAAAAAATAAAACAATATGAATAAAAATGAGAATTTAATATTTCCCCCAACACTTTAGGTCGTAAAAAGGATGGGTCTAGGACATAGAGTGCCCCATGCCCTAGACTACCCATTTTTTGCTCCTTTTTGGATATGTCAATGTCAGTGTTTTATTATTTGAATTTACAAAGTCATTAGCTAGCTATCGATATTTTATTTTTTGGAAATTACAAGAATTACATATAAATACTACTCATTTTTATCATTTCAATCTTAGCATGTTTTTTGGAAATAAATTAAAATTGTTATTGAGTATTCAAGATCAAAATTACAACATTATTACAACATCTATTCATGTCAAACATCATTTCAATCATTCATTCTGTTTTGGTGTAAGTTTGTTCATGTTTTATGATCATTTGTTTTACGAGTACTAACACTTGCAAGACTTCAACCAAGAAACCAAATTCTCATTGAAGGTAATGAGTAAAAAAATTCACTCCATCAAGGAATACAAATATTATGGTGAGTTGCAACATTATTCAATTCATTACTTTTTTATCATTTAGCCTTTTCCCAATCGAGGTAAGATCTCTTTATACATCATTGTAGCTATTATAGAGGTATAAATAACAAAATGAGGTTTGACATAGACAAGACCATATATGACAAAACTCTTTCCCCTCTTACATCTGTTCAAATTTTTATATCTAAATAAAACTAAAGGAAGATTTATGAATGATTGTTCATTCACGCATTTAATCCCTACAAATTAACAAGATACAAAAATTGTATTTCTTCATCAACAAATGAAGTTTTGATAGTGATCTTAAGATAATAGGACCTCCATACTAGAGGATTCAGGTTTTTGATTCCAAATCCATAAAATTAGGAGCCTAGTCTAAGGTGTGTCATGCCCTAGACCATCCAATTCAACACCAAATTTACACACCAAGTTCCTTTGTGTTTGCTCTCTATTTTTTGAAATATTTTTCTATATTTTTGTATTTCATTTCTCATAAATAATAATAGTTTTTTGCGTTTAATTTTTTTTCAATTAACAATGAATCTAAAATAAATTTAACACAAAAAATACACATATAACAAGGATTAGAACCTGGATCCACCATTCTGACTCTTCCATAGAGGTTTGTAGTCAAGTGGATTTGATATATTTTATAATCCTTAATGTCCCACATTGGGAGAAGTGTCATTTAGGACCTAGATCCCATTTTCCAATCAAACACTGGAACCTTGGATAGGTGATATAAAGATAGTAATACTCTAAAATAATAATTTTAAATTAGGCATAAGAGTAGAAAATAAAATCTTGATGAAGATATGAAAAATTATGGAACTATCCTATTAGTGCTTACCCTGTGAGAGTAGGTTAGGCACCAAGTGGATGGAGAATGGAAAGGGGGAGGGATTATGAAACTGATCCTCAAAAATATAATACCAATAAGAAAAGTTACTAAATAACTACTATGAAAAATAATAAAAGGACTAATGTAATCCCAAATCAATCACACCCATGGAAAAAGAAAATAAGAACACAAAAGAGGTTAGAAAAAAAATGACTTGGAAAGAAAAGTGAACATGACAAGACCAAATGAAGAAGAGATAAGATTAAAAAAAATTATTAAAAGAGAGAAAACACACAAAAAAGAATAGAAATTGTAGAGAAAATAAGAATTGAGCATACAAATGAAGGTGCTACTGAGGGTGCCAAAGTGGGTGTTGTCAAGGGAAAAGAAAAAGAGAATAAAGAAGAAGAATGGAAGAACCTAAAGGAATCAAAACTATGTTGGGAAAAGTTTGGACAACATATAGCTAGGTTGAAGAATATTGATGATTATGGAGAATTTAGAATATTTCTATTGGGACCTTATAGTAATATGTAGAGACGCCACTATCACCACAATTCTCTAAAAGTCTAGCAATCAGACCAAATCTATCAAACCTAACCATTAAATTGGATGATAGATTTAAGGAATTTATAAAATCTCTCAAGAAGGCTCCATCCATTCAAGTTGAATATTTACAAGAGTTAGTTAATAGAAGAATAAGGTAACTAAAAGAAGAAGAAATAAGAAAAAGTAAAAATAATAAATTGAATTTCAGCAAGGAATTATGTTCACTATCAAATAAAATGTCACTAACAAATAATAAAGTGAAATGATATCTTGAAGAGTCACAATCCCCCAACCAGGACCCATCCACTTAGCCATATAAAAGTAGAATAATTTTAAAAGAAGAGATAGCACCAAGTAAAGAAACAAGAGAGAAAGAAGAAGTAAAGTGGGAAGAGATACTTGTGAAGGAATAATTTGATATAAAGTTAAAAAGACATAAGGGTAGAGAGTAGAAACCCTATACTATTATTAAAGTAAAGAAAGGAAAAGAAGATAGGCATAGTCTACAACTCCAAAAACTTAAAGTAGGAAGAACTAAGAACAACATAGAATCCTCAATCAAAATCTTAATATTTGGAAGAGATAAAATAGAAGTTGTGGAACATATATTTTTATTAAAATCTTTATGGGAAATATAAGACATTGTTGAGGACAAAAAAAATTACTAGACCTTGTATCCTCACTAAGGAAAGATGTACTAGACTAGTATAAAAAGACCTATCCAAAATATGGGAAAAGTTGAATTGATGTAAGACAAGATTTCCTAGAAAATTTTTAATAGATATTCCAAAAAAAAAATGTTAGCAAAATGAGGGATCTTGTGTAAGGAGAAGAAGAATTGGTGAAAGCATATGACGAGAGATTTAAAGAAGCCCGTTGCAAATCTGAAAAACCTCTTATAGAGAGATAAAATATTGGAAGGTTCATTTTTTAACTATAAAAAGATATAAGAACAACCTTAGATGGAAGAATATTCAATAGTTGTATAGATTTTATCACAATGACCTACCATATAGAAGCCCAAACATGGCAGAGACCTCAAAAAGATGATATCAAATAAAAACTTGAGAAATTACAATTAATCAGTGGTAGAGCAACTAACTATACAAAATGGATTTGAAAAGAGGAGAAGAAAAAAAGGTAAACAAATTTTTTGCACATATTGTTCAAGTGAATGTCACCTCCATAATGATTTCCCTAAAGCTCAAGGAGAAGGAACTAAAACCACACTACATGTAGAATTGAAAATAGTACCAACTAAAAAAATACATTATATTATGAAACTTGCCAAGAATGGAAGTCACCTCACTGAGGAATATCTTCCAAACCAATTTCAAATCAAGAACACACCAAATCATCCTAATCCAAGATGCCATATGAACTATAATTATGACATAGATATGGATAAAAAATGGCATATGTTAAGGGATTAGTGGAAGGACCTCTATATGACATAGGCTATGAACATCCACCTTGAAGAGATACTAGAGGTCCTTATGAATTATAAAATAATCCACCACAAGACTACATGGGAGATAAAATTAAATCAAACTACAGAGGGAGAAGATGGTGTGGTAGAAAAAACCACCAAAGAAACACCACATTCTATAACTATAAAAATATAGGCCATTATGCTACCAAATGTTTGTCAAGAAAATGAATTTCCATTTTGTGGAGATGATTCTCATGATATATTCAAATGTGATAAATCATAGTAATATTATTAGAATACAATACACTCTAGAAGTGGTGACTTGCAAGATCATAAAGGAGCTAATGTAAGTGAAAGTTTTAATACTATAAGGAGTTAAAATTTGTCAAAGAATAGATAAATGATCATGAGATACATCAAATGAAGACTTTTCTAGTGAAGAACAATAATTACAAATTAAGAAAAAGAAGAGATCTAGAACTAAGAAAAATAAGGATATAGTATTGACTAGACAAGGAACTAATACTGACAAGAATAAACAAATGAATATTGAAGAAACCAATGAAAAATCAAACCTAGAAGAAGAACTATATTATTACTTCTGGCCAAGTAAAAAAAAACATGATAAGCTAGTAGAGAGAGAAAAATAACAAATCATACAACAACAAAAAGAGGACATAACATGATTTTCAAAGGAAGAAATATTGATGATAAAGAACTTAGCCTCTTTGGCCCATCAAAATGAATTATTAATCAATTTAAAATACATGGGAAAATATTGGAACAAACAAAAAAACAAGTCCATCAACTCATAGAAAATCGAAATTGGAATAATGGTCATCTTTTAATCACCACACACCTTAACAACACTAAGTTCAAACATGTGATGGTATATCTACTTACAATCCTAAACATTATTTTTGAAACAACTTGGGAGAGGTTGGGAAAACCCAAGATAGTTAGAACACCAATGACCATTAGTTTGGAAGATGGCTCTTGCATGAAAACTTTTTGTATATGGAAAAAAGTAGAAATCAACATAAAGGACTAAAACAAATAGTTTATTTTGAGGTATTTGAGATGAAAGAACCATTTAACACTTTTAGAGAATTATTAGGATTAATATGGTTTGTTGATCCTAATGGGTTAGTTGACTCTAGAAACAAAGAGATATATTTGGCTGATGACAATAGGATATTCCATATTCTACTAGGAGAAAGGGAAGATAGAATGTATGTAGAAGAAATTAAGAAAGAAATAGAAGGAGAATATCCAAGAAATCTATTTTCTATATCAATACTACATACCTTTGAATAAGAGGAATATCCCAATAGCTCTAGAGAAATTGAACTCAAAAGTGACAATGACAGTACTAATAGTGAGGAAGTTCTAGACCTATGGATGCAAGTAGAATAGGAATTAACCTCCCAAAAGTTATATGGGTTCTAGAGAGCATTTATGGTATAAAAGAAACCAATAAAACCTCTGAAAACTACCACAAATATAAGAAAGACATTGCAAATGGAAAAAAACCTACATACAAACTCTAATACAATATTATATGGACTTATTCAAACACATAATATCAAAAGACTCAATACACAAGAAACATGTAACCTCCAAAAAATAACAAGGCTATCTCAAGTATAAACATGAGATTAGGAAAGAAATAACATATATATAAAAGAAGAAATTATAACAAGACAATTACAAATTTAATAGTTATGTTCTATTATCTACAAAAAATGTGTAGGCCTAAGTTTGAACATCAATTTTCTTGACCTAACCCGAAAAGGATAAAAAAAGGGATCATAGAAGAATATTATATAACTAGAATAATTTAGCTCAAATAAAGTTAGAACATGATATACAATATCCTTTTCATCCACCAAAGATAGGAAATAACTCACTAGGAAAAAGAGTCATAGAAAAATAACTAGTAGAAATATACATGAAGATGAGAAAATAACTATATCATTTATTATACTCACCCACTAGCAACTTATAAATACACCACTCACTTCCCCCTTCTCACTCATTGTTTGTTCTACTCTTGCTAAAAGATTGTGCATTCAAGCAACTCTACATAAAACCCTCAAAAACTATCAATCAATTGAAAATGTTAACGTCTAAAATGGTTGCACCTACCCTTGTTAACATTTCTTAGAAAAAAAATCCCAAATAAAAAAAATTCACATATAAAGCTAATGAGGGCCACCCTGCCCAAAACCCATAGAAATCACAACATATAGCAACATAGAAGATGTGAGACAAAAAATTGAATCACTTTTAATTATTTTCAAAAAATGAAATTACAAATTGAAAGCTTACATGCTACAACCTCATGGGCTTGATTCATTACAACAAAATCAACTCTGAAAAGAAAATCTACTGTTTGGAGCAACAATCTACACTATCAAGGCAACCTTCTACAACCGCCACTTCACCCTTTTTATTTTCCCTAATAACTGCCCTAGAATGTTCTCAAAAGTTCAAATCTCCCTTTTTTTTTGTGCCAAAAGTCCTATCGTTTGATTTTTGGCCTAGGAAGAAATTTTTAATGAAATTCACTTTTTAGAGAACCAACTTCTAAGGGCCATAACTTTTGATCCAAGTGTTTGATTTGCTATTATTTCATATCATTGGAAAGCTCTCAATGAGCTCTACAATGTATGAGCCCATTGTAGGTTGGTTTGGTCACTTATTGAGCTATTTCAGGGCCTCTAAAGTTTTATATTTTAATTTGAAACTACATTGGAGAAATCTCATAGGACAAATACTTTAATTTCTCCCAAACCATGTAGGGTATTGATGTGATTCTTTCGCAGCCAATTTTTTTTTCTAGTTATGCTCCTTGGGGTAAATTTTTAGGTCCATACGAGCCTATTTAGGTTGACTTACTAAAAATAGTAAGTTCCTTTTTTTGCTATTTTTGATATCTGACTATCTTACACCCCTTAAGTGCCATCATGAGACTCATTTAAACAACTGAAAAAAGTAAAGAAAACTTTTTTTTTGGGTGATCTGCAAGATTTCCCTACACCACTGGATGCTCTTGCATCAAAAGCAATGGAGACCAACCCAACAAGAGAAATTTTAAAGGTACTTGTGGATGTCATCTACATACAAGATATCTAGAAGTACATTCGTGCACTCCTCACAAAGATTGATCATACTAAGTTTGAATATTTGAGGCACACTCTCCTACAATCAATCACATAACAATATTTACCATGATGTATGAAGAGTGGGTCTAAATCATATTGATGTGGTTCCATGATGAATACCTCCACCTAGAACATAAAATAACTTAAGATTCCATCAAAGTCATAGCATGCCTATGGGCACAAAGCGAATTTCTGCCAAAGAAATTCATCATGAATACAGAAGTCACACAGTTAACTAGAGAGAAATATGATGGTCGAAGCCTTGATGTCACCAAAATAACCAATCCACCAATTGAGTATGGCACCATATGCATTTATTACATGGTATACTACATAAATAAGAAGGATACAACCACTACCACTACAATTCATGAATCCAATCAAATGGTTAAGGAGGGGAAGGATATTGACCTATGTGAGGTCTTGCAGCAAGAGCTCCTAGAAAACATTCAAAGGATAAAAAAATCCCAATACCAATTCAAGTATGGGACACCATTAATCTGCCTCACTTGATACTTCATGCTACAACTCTTTGCCTTTGTGAGAAAAATTTAAGATACTACCTAGCTAGTTACAACACAAATTTAGGACCACATAAAAAATCTCCATGATGCCACATCATACACTAAAACCTACTCATGTTTCATTAAATTTCTAAGATAAAAGTTTCATGCTATTGAATGCATCTCTTATGAGGTGATACACTAGTACATCAAAGGAATTTCATTCCTAGTTGACAAGGACTACACATTCATGTAGGTGATTGATCTTAGAACATCTGATGCAGGAGCATCCAATGGTGTAAGGGCAATCTTGCATCACCCAAAAATAGTTAAATTTCAAGTTTCTCAGTTTTTAGATGTTTTTACATTTTTGGATACCCTTTTCATCATAATGAAATTTTCAATTTACGATTTTTATTTTCTATTTCTGGGTTGAAAGATATTGCAGTTTTAGTTTCCCATATTTGCACCTAAAAACCTTCTGAGTTGGATTTGAGGCACTTAAATTTCTTGGAATGGCCCTGAAACTTTCCAAATTTGGCATAGTGAATTTTGAGCATGTTATTGACTTCGAGACCTTTCCAATGGTTCAAATGGTTCACGAATCAGAGTCTCGGATCAAAAGTTATGGCCCCAGGAAGTTGGTGCACTTTCTAGAAGATACAATTGCAAATGCTCTTTTGAAATTTGAACTTCATGTTGTAAATTTTTGGTGCCAAACCGCCTAAACTCAAATTTGAATGTTGTTTTTGCTCCAAACTATTGAGGAGCTCTATTTATGGGTGGGTTTCTAATTTTTGGGTAACTTTTTGGGGACAAGCTTTCATATTGCAAAAGGGTTATTCTGTAGCTATTTGTAACTTGCATGTGTTGTAGAACTTGGGGATTTGAGATCCTCTACATGTAAGAAGCTCCATTTTTTGAATAATAAAATTTCTCTTGTTTGTGGGTTATTTTTCTAAGTCTCGGGTTGCGCCCTCATCAAGTGGTATCATAGCGGGTTTTCTTGAGTGTGTGGACAGATTGCCGATTGTGAGGCAGTTCACACCAGGACCGTGGTTGTGGGTCAAGGTCAAGAAAGATGCCTCCAAGAGTGATGCCTGGTAGGCATGGTGGTGCCAGAGGTGGTCAAGGCAACATAAATATTGGTGGAAGAGATGCATTGGTAGCCCTCCAGAGATAGATTGATGCGTTACAAGAGCAGTTCAGAAGAGGGTTAAACCCGAGGGAGGAAAGTGAGGATGAAGGAGAGGAAGAAGGTTCAAATGTAGAAGAGGAAGAAGAAGCAATTGATCAAGACCAAATGCAGCTAATAAGGGCCATTTCGAAGATCGGGAAAAGACCAGGCGAAGTCTAGTTATTACGGAAGTCTAAGCCGAAAAAGAGTTGATTTGGATCAATGAGCTAGAAGAATATTTTGAGTATGAGGAAATAAAGGACGGATCGAGTTAAGTTTGTGAAAATGGCTGAAGGGCCATGCCGGTGGTGGAAAAGGTCAGCGAAGAAATCAAAAGAAAAGGAAGATCACCGGATGGGATCTCATGGTAGAAACTAAGCAGTTCATACCAGTGGATTACGAGTTAGATCTGTTGAAGAAATTGCAAGGGTTGAAGCAAGGAAGCAGATCTGTGAAAGAATATACTGAAGATTTTCACAAGATAATCATCAGAATGGGTCACACAGAGGCCAATAAGGAGAAGGTAGCCTAATATCTTAATGGGTTATGAGCAAGCATTCAGGAGGAGTTGAGCCTAGTTAGAATGACCACCATTGAGGATGTGTATCATTTTGCTATGAAGGTGGAAGAGAAGTTGAACAAAAGATTTGATGGCAGGAAAAAAGGACAAGGAGGTCAAAGCAGAAGGGGCAATGGAAGACCTTCAAGAAGCTGGAATGATGATGAAAAGAAAAGTGAAGATGTGGGTACCAGCTGGAGCCAAAGGAATGACAACTTCTCCTGCCCTCATGATCAAAATAGTGGTGATCAAAGAGGTAGAGGATGAGGGAGATATGGACAAGGATCTGGAAGAGGTGGTTTTAGAGGAACGTGTTTCCAGTGTGGTGAAGAAGGGCATCGAGCCTATGAATGTCCACAACACCAAGGAAGGGCAGACAAAAGGCCAGAAGGTCATGGAAGGGTTGCACATGCAGATGAGGAGGCCCAATTTGAACATTTAGATGACACTAAAAGGGAAGAAGCCCTAGTGATTAAGAGAGCCTTGGTGACTAAGGAAAAGGAACTAGAATAGAGGAAGAATTTGTTTCGCACAAGGTGCAAGTGTGAAAGAAAATGTTGTGATGTCATTCTTGATGGTGGGAGCACTGATAATATGGTGTCAGAGGAGATGGTTAGAAAGTTGAAGCTCAAGAGGGAAAGGCACCCACATCTGTATCGGATTTCCTAGTTGTAGAAAGACCACAAAGTTTTGGTCAATCAACAGTGCCTAGTAAAGTTCAAGATCAGGAGCTACCATGATGAGGTACTCTGTGATATCATCCCCATGGATGCATGTCACATGTTGTTCGAGAGGTCATGGCAATTCTATAGGCGAGCTATACATGATGGCCATGTAAACACTTATTCCTTGACAAAGGATGGGGTTCGTCACAAGTTGAAACCCCTGAAGGAGACCAAAGAAAAGGTATGCAGTAGTGCTAGAATTTATTATGTAGATGGAAGAAAAATTTTAGAAGGTATGAAGCATGAGCGTGTGTGTTATGCATTGATTCCTAGAGTGAGTAAGGGGGATAGTGAGAAGGTTCCAGAAGAAGTTTCTGGGATGTTGGATGAGTTTTAGGATATTGTCTCTGATAATGTACCTGAGGGTTTACCACCAATAAGGAAGATCAGTCATCAGATTGACTTGATTCCTTGAGCCAGTTTCCCAAATAAGGCAGCTCATAGAATGACTCCAACAGAAAATGAGGAGTTGAACAGAAAAGTTCAAGAGTTGTTGAGAAAGGGTTTGATACGGGAGAGTTTGAGTCCATGTGTAGTACCTGTGGTACTAGCACCAAAGAAGGATGGGGAGTGGAGGATGTGTACAGATTCTGAGCCATAAACAAGATAACAATCAAGCTATAGATTTCTTGCCAAAGATGGATGACCTAATGGACTCTTTGAGTGGAGCACAATACTTCACAAAGATTGATCTGAAGAGCGGATATCACCAGATCCGAATTCGTGAGGGAGATGAATGGAAGATCACCTTCAAGACCAAAGATGGTCTGTATGAGTGGTTAGTCATGCCTTTTGGGCTAACTAATGTACCAAGCACATTCATGCTCGTGAATGAGGTACTAAAAGAATTTCTCGAAGTTTTGTTATTGTGTATTTAGGATGATATTTTTATTTTCAAAGAAGACATTGATGAGTATCCGATGCATATTCAAGAGCCTTTGAGAAGTTAAGAGAAGAGAAATCACCGCTGATTAATCCAAGAAGTGTAGTTTGTGAAGAAAGAGTTAGTGTACTTGGGGTTTGTTGTCTCAGCACAAGGTCTCAAGATGGACCCAGAGAAGGTGAAGGCTATTCTGGAATGGCCTACCCCAAGAACTACTACCAAGGTGAGATCTTTCCATGGTTTGGCTAGTTTTTATAGAAAGTTCATTAGAAACATTAGTAGTATTTGTGGACCCCTAACTGAAACAATGAGAGGATAGAAAAGAATTCAAGTGGAGCATTGGAGCAGCAAAAAGTTTTGAACTGTTGAAGTAGAAGGTGACAGAGCAACTTGTTCTAGCCCTCCCAGATTTCAACAACAAAGTGTTTCAAGTGGATTGTGACAGCTGGTTGTGCCATTGGAGCAAGAGTTGAGCCAAGAAGGTAAGCCCATTGCCATTTTCCTCAAAGGAAAAGTTAAATGATGCCAAGAGAAAGTACTTTGTATATGATCAAGAATTTTATGCAATAGTTCAAGCATTAAAGAAATGGAGACATTATTTGTTGCCGAAGGAATTTTTTCTATATACTGATCATCAGGCCTTGCAGTACATAAATAGTCAGGGAAAATTAAATCAGAGGCATATGAAATGGGTAGAGTTTTGCAGAGTTATACCTTTGTTTTGAAACATAGGAGTGGGAAGTCAAATAAGGTTGCAGATGCCTTAAGTAGGAGGCATACATTGATGACAAAGATGCAGATTGAAGAAGTTTGTACAAAGCCGTAAGGTATGTCGATGCATAAAGGAGTGAGTCATACAAAGGCTTATAACATCAGCCCTTCTTACCTATACTAGAGAGGCCATGAGGATATAAGCATGGACTTTGTTCTGGTTTTCCAAGGACACAACGAGGGAATGATTCAATCTTTGTGGTGGTTGATAGGTTTTCTCGAAGATGGCACATTTCATTCCATGTCAGAAGACCCATGATGCAGTCCACATTGTTGACTTGTTCTTCAAAGAGGTGGTGAGGCTACATGGTCTACCAAAGAGTATTGTTTCAGATCGTGACACCAAATTTGTGGGGTACTTTTGGAGGACCTTGTGGAAGATGCTAAAGACAGAGTTGAAGTTTAGTTCTACACACCATCCACAAATAGATGGGAAGACATAGGTTGTTAACAGGAGTCTGGGGAACCTACTGAGATGTTTGGTAGGAGATAAACCCAAGGGATGGGACTTGATCTTACTTCAGGAAGAATTTTCTTACAACAATTCTATCAACAAAAGCACTGGTAGATCACCATTCTAGATTGTGTATGGAGGTAGTCCCAAAATAGCTCTAGAATTGAGGAAGATGGACCAAGAGAAGAAAATAAGTGCTGAAGCCGAAGATTTTGCAGAACACATCAAGGATATACATGAGAAGGTAAGAGAACATATTAACAAGATGAATATGCAGTATAAGGAGTTTCAGATTGGTGATGAAATGATGGTCCATTTGAGGAAAGAAAGGTTTCCAATAGGAACATATAACAAATTGAAGATGAAGAAGTTCGGTCCCTGTAAAATTTTGAAGAGGCATGATTCAGGGAATGCATATGAGGTAGTGTTGCCAGATGGATTCAACATTTCATATTTGACAGAGTATCATGAAGGTGGCATAGAGGAAGTGCCATCAATGGAATAGTGTGGGATTCTAGCACCTACTTCAGAAAAGGAGGAGATTGAAGAAATCCTGGATAGTTGTGTGGGAAGGAGTACCAAGAACAGACAGTATGAAGAATATCTGGTGAAATGGAATGGAAGGTCTATTAAAGATTCATCATGGTTGCCTAAGGCAGAGGTTGACCATTTGAGTTTTCCTCCACCATCTGAGATGTGACGGGTTCACTTCTCAAATTACCCTAGGTGTCTGATGCAAGAGCATCCAGTGGTGTAAGGGCAATCTTACATCACCCAAAAATAGTTAAATTTCAAGTTTCTCAAGTTTTAGATGTTTTCACATTTTTGGATACCATTTTCATCATAATGAAATTCCCAATTTACGGTTTTTATTTTCTATTCCTGGGTTGAAAGATATTGCAGTTTTAGTTTCCCAGATTTGCACCTGAAAACCTTTCGAGTTGGATTTGAGGCACTTAGAGTTCCTGAAACAGCCCCAAAACATGCCAAAATTGGCAAAGAAAATTTTGGGTGCGTTATTGACTTCAAGACCTTTCCAACGGTTCAAACGGTTTGCGAATCAGAGTCTCGGATCAAAAGTTATGGCCTCGGGAAGTTGGTGCACTTTCTAGAAGATACAATTGCAAATGCTCTTTTGAAATTTGAATTTCATGCTGTAAATCTTCGGTGCCAAACCGCCTAAACTCAAATTTGAATGTTTTTTTGGCTCCAAACTATTGAGGAGCTCTATTTATGGGCCGGTTTCTAATTTTTGGGTAACTTTTTGGGGACAAGCTTTCATATTACGAAAGGGTTATTCTGTAGCTATCTATAACTTGCATGTGTTGTAGAACTTGGGGATTTGAGATCCTCTACATGTAAGAAGCTCCATTTTTTGAATAATAAAATTTCTCTTGTTTGTGGGTTATTTTTCTAAGTCTCGAGTTGCGCCCTCATCAACATCCTAGATACCCCACCTCTCATATGAGATAACAGATACAAAGATACATAATTATGCCTCCACAATCCTCATCCTTCTCAAGGACCTACAAGAAAAGATGTTCATAACTTACAAAGAGTATATGGATAACCTGGCTAAAAATAAATTAGAAGAACATGTCAAAAAAACCAAGAGAAACTATATGAGAAATGAGGCTTACAAAAATAGGAGATAGAGGTGAAAAGTACATCCACTCCTAAGAGGTTTGAAAGGATTCCTATCAACACTCCACCTATAGAGCCTTCACAAGGTTATAGTGGTCCTTTAAGGAAGAGAAAACTGACCACCACACCTTCATATAAAGAACAATCAGAAGGGGAAATCATAGATTCCCTCCTACAAATGAGTGTGGAGATGAAATCCAAGCAAAGGAAAGAGAAGGTACATAGGGAGGTCTCCCCTCAAATAGTGGACATAAAGGAGGAGAAACTACCAATACTAGAAAAAAACCTCTCTCCCAGAAGATACAACTATCCCCAAGGTTTCCCCACTAGTTGATGAAGATTAATTATATAGTGTTCTATTCCACAATGAGGTATTGTGTATGACCCTCCACAAATACAAAAACATGAAAATTACAAATCAATTGATCAAAGAGAGGGGAATAATTAGATACATGGTAGCATCCAACATATCTTTGGAGGAATTAATGGATCAATTATAGAACTCCTGAACCACAACACTAAAAAGGAGAAGAGAGAATGGGGCTAAGGAGGAGGAGTAAGTAAAATATTTAGCTATTAGGGAGTTGGTTACTATAATTACACCTCTACAGAAGTAAAAGATAGCACAAATATAGAAGAAAGAGCTCTAACCAAAGGAGAGATTAGATAAATTAATGATAGAGAAATAGAAAATCACTCAAGCAATCCAAAAGGGAATAAAGGAGGCTACAAAAAAATCCCATCAAAAGTTATGTGTGGAAGAAGAAAAATATAAAACAATGACCTCAAAATAAGAATAATCTTGTCCTCCTCCATAGTCTTAGACACCATCCTCCTTCACAACATCTTGTATGCAATCCATCAAGGACCTTTTAGATAGACAAAATCATATCCAACTAGTGGTGTCTCCACAACTACTCTAAATTCTACTTTTAGGCTCATAGGTGGATATTGGGAGCATCTCACCCTTACACAAGTTTTAATTAGGGGATATCTTACACCAAACAACAAGGGATGAAATATTGAAGAGTCATGTAGAGAACTCAAACAAACTAGAGAAGACAGTAAAAGACGTACAAATCAAGTTCCCACACCTTTAAGGGGACTCATCCCAACCCTTGGCTAGAAAGTTGAGAATTTTGGTAGATGGGGTGATCAACGACACATGATTACAAAAGAAAATAAGGAGGAAAAATATTTAGGTAGATTACCAAAATGAAAAATAAATGAATAAAGGAAGAAATGTGCTACCACACACATTTCCTTAGAGTCTCATAATAGCACTCTAAAAAATACTAAAGGAAACCTGAATGCACTATACTAGTTTTTTTCTATAATGGAAAATAGTAATAGCTTCGATTAACACTCAAATGGAATAGCTAGAAGTTCATATACTTCAAATATCCATAGCATATAATTCCCTTCAAGATAAAAATGTATAGTCTAGGGTATAAATAGAAGCACTTCATGCCCAATTCCAACAGTTGTAGGATCAAAGGGGAAAGACCTAAAATAGATTCCACCAACTAAGGGAAGTATTAAGTATAAGTATTTCACATCACAAGAGTTCTCTAGGAAGTACAATAATTAGCATATATGATACATATTCCCCAAACACTTTTAGAGGTAGAGAAGCTACTCCTACTAATCCAAGTTCTGACCCAATGGATACACTTAGCCAAAACAAAATGGAAGAACATATTTGATAGAATCAAGGAGATATACAAAGATATTCTTCCTGCAAAGTAGTGTTGACTTGAGGATTTCAACATTTTGAAAGGGAGGGTGGTGTTGGTAGGAAAGATAATTAGTGCAAACACCACCAAGAAAATCCTATCGCATCTTGTTGCAAAGAGCTTGCAAACCTTAAGATTGAAAATATACCACCTAGGTTAGGGGTAGAATATATGGATCACATCCCCTCTTGTAGATATATGCATAGGGAAATATATGAATAAAAGATAAAGAGATATGTATGTAGTGGTTTGTATTGATCATTTTTTAAGAACTAAGTTGGTCTTCAAAGAAGCCTATGGAATTGCCACTTCTAATTCATAGCAACCTAAAGGGATTGGACAACAAATGAGTGAAAGTAGAAATTCTTTCCTCCTACACTTTGGGCTCTACAAAACTTGGGAGGGTGATCTAACAATGTACATTGCAAATAATGGATGAATTCTCATATAATCAATCAATAAATGGAATATTTAAAGAGGCTGGCTACTTCTTTACAACACTCAACATTTAGAGCATGAGAATGGTTAACTTTGACATGAAATATTAACAATTATAATTCAATGGAATTGTTAATTATGAATTTAATTTGTTGCTAAATGATCAAGAAAATGCATCATGAATATAAAACCCAGATTAGTGCCTTAACCCAAGAAATGAAGTTAGTCTCAATACAAGTAGAATTGGATAATAGATTAACAATTAGCACCACAAATCTTCTACAATACAACATTGCAACATCATACCATTATATCCTAAACCATAAATTCTTATAAAAATCATGATACTTGAATTACATGAACCTATATCTTCATCCAAGCAATTTTATTAATTCTTTGAATTAAAAAAAATGATAGAACCACACATCCATTGGAACACAATGAAGATTAACAAAAAAAACTTTATCATTTTATTAATAGTTCATGAAATGAATACACCAAGGGAGAAATGGATTTGAACAATGCACTATTTTCTATTCAAATGCTAGTGTTGTTATCAAAAATTACATTTACATATCAATTAGATTCAAAACCCTAAGACAATACTCTAAACTATTCTTTGTATTTTTCATTACAAAATTTTCTCTATGATCAATCAACCACCTGCACATTTTGTCATGAATTCCTTCTTATATAAATGAAGGAGCAACCAAGCTTTGGGCCAAAATGTACACATGTCTACTTCTCATCTAACAATTACATCACATCAAAAGGAAGTTATATTTTCCCAAATATGAGGGAGAATTTCATATAAGACAAAAACCATTTCCCTTTTCTGATGAAGATTCTCCCGCTTTCCAAAATGATCCTTCACTTAGTGCAAAATAATCCTTTCTAAAAGCTAAGCACTTATTCCACGTGATCCAAAATTTGTAGAAGAAAATCATAAAGTGAAAAAGAGAACACACCAAAGTAATCCAATGTATGCAATCCTTTTGACCACATTTAAAACTAAGAAAGTTCAATATTTGAACATTGACATATCCAAGGCCTAATTTGTACTATTTCTAGGCCATGTATTGCACTTTCATAACTGAACTTCATTGTTATATACCATTAACAAAAATTGTAGTCAACCCTTCTAACCTATAGCATCTCATATGTCCAAAATTTCAATATAGTTGGACTTCCATAATATAAACTCTTCCTTCGTTGGCAAGTCAAATCCCATAATATTTTCTTCCTTTGTTCTATATGGGCTATACTTGAGTATGGTTTTCCTCCTTTTCAAAGTCCTCAAGGAAAGTCCCTGTATGCATGAGCCTATCCATATTTTTCCTTAGAATATCTAGATCAACTCCATCACATATCAATCTAGCCTAGGAGGTTATTACCTGATTAGCCCGGTCTTTCCATTCTTATAGGGACTTAACTTCACCCTTCTCATTCAAGATATCTATAAGGAGGAAAAATTCCAATCAACAAACTTCTTAACCAATTCTCTAATTTTCACCTCCAAGGGCTCAATCAACCTTTGAGAACTAGTTATGTCAGTTAAAAATCTTAGGGTTGGAAGAATATTTGGAGGTTTATTTGCATCATGAGAGGATGAAACAACCATATCCCTTAGCATTTGTGACCTTGGGATACACTTATCCATAAAAGGGGTAGCAACCTCCTTATCCCTACCAAGGTTTCTAATGGCATCAAACATTAAAGAATAATTAGCATGAATATTGATTAGTCTTTTCTCTACTCCTTTATTCAAGTTCTCAAGAACTATTGTCACAATATTCATTTTATTTAGTTGGACAAGATCATCTAGCCTATCTTCATAGTTTTTTAGCTTCTCCATCGGCTCTTCTTTGGAAACCTCCTCAATTTGAGGAGCATCTAACACTTTAGGAGTTGATTGTGTAGTTTGCACATCCTCAAATTTAGTGGGAGTGACCTTATCTTGAGTTTGAGGTGGTGAAATAATTGGAGAAGGTGGAGGAAAATTTATGGCATGAGAGGTACCAAGCTATAGTGACTAGAAATTTTGGTTCCACAAAGTCATTTGTGTTTGTATTTGCGCCATTTTTTGTTGATTCAAGTTGTATTCTGCCACCATTTCATTGTATTGAGTCCTAAATTTGTCTCTTTATTTTTTTAGTGACTCAACTGTAGCCTTATCAAATTGTGCCACATTGAAACTCATGATGGTTTCCTCCAAGGTGGATGTATCTGAAACTCTCTTTATGATCAATCCCCCTCTAACCCCTGGGGAAGGTTTTGCAACTTCAGGCTTCTTAGTGGTTGTGGCTAGAGCCCAAATAGCAAAGTGTCCCATTGTTGACTAAAGGTTGACCCCTACAAGGCCAACGTGACCTCTTCTTCACTATTTAATATGGGGTCATCTTGTCTCCTTATAGTATCAAATGCAATGGCTAAGGCCAAGTCCCATTCTGGAAGTAATAATACTCCACTCTTTCTTACTAATGCCCTACCCTCTACTACAAAAATGCTCAAATATTTGACCCTCATTTCATCTTGAACCTTAGCTTCAATGATTACTTGGGGATTCTATGGGGTCTCACTTTATTTCTTTTGTACATTCAAGGAATACTTGTCCTTCATAGCTTTCCATATAAACTCCTTGAATGCTTTTGTTTTAACAAATTCATCATCCTCCATAAAGCTTTCACAAGCTTGGAAAATTACATACTCAAAGCTATTTATTCCATTGAGGTCAACTTTTCTTAGCCTAAATTTTAGAGCTTGTGGCTCAATACCTCTTACAGGGATGGAATTCCCTGCCCTATTTCATCCTCAAATATAACAATCTCATCATCAGACTCCTCTGCAAGATAATCAACAAGGTTGGTAGCTTCAAACTTTTTCCTTTTAATTAATGGATCCTCAGAGAAGATGGTTCTCTAATTATAGAATACAATTCAATTATTTCTAGAATAGAAGAATGTTGTGGTGACAATGGAGGTAGTTTCTGCTATGGAAATTAGACCTTTGACTCCTTAGATTGTGTAAGAGTTGCAATTGTTTACTATTTTTTCAATTGTTCTTTTCCTCTTTGAATAAATGTGAACCTTCTTGAAAGGTTGTAGGGTCGATTCCCCCTCTGTCATAGGGTCCTTCCCCTTATCTTTTACAATCCTTTCTTCTTTTAGATTAGCAACAACCCTATCAAAATTTTTGCATAACTATCTCAATCTTCAAGATTGGGTCACTAATATCTGAAAAAGCTTGAAAATCAGGTTCCTTGACTCTTCTTGCTCTCTCCAATTTTATAAAAACACCCTATTTCCTCATCCTATCTACTTGGACATCAAGATCAAACACATTTCTAATGAGGTCCTTAGGCATTGTATGGGTATGAACATATTTCCCTCCTTTAATTCTCTTCATCAACTAGACTATAAATCCCTCTGGATCATAAGGCTTGAGGTAATTGTCCATAATGTTTCTCCATCCATGTGTTATCATAACAAAATCAGCAAACATAATGTATGTAGGGAAAACTGTTCCCTTTCTCTTCTCATTTGGGAAAAATTCATCTACATTTCGCAATTGCCACATCACCTCAAAAAGAAAATCCTTAAAGGCACCTCCCTAAGGAGTCTATGGGTTGTCAACTGTGTGCCATATACCTAGTGGAGCCCCTAAAAATATTTGTGTTTCAATAATAATTTTTTTCAAATTTTGGGTTATTTTCATGTCCTACGGCTTAGGGTTTATGTCACTTTTTAGTTCTAGGGTTTATATGTGCCTTAAACCCTTCCAAAATATCCTAAGTCTTATTTCCTTTGCAATTATTATATTGCACTCTTGACCTCTTGTCACTAGTTCCTAGTCACTCAAGTCATGACTTGTGCCCTTTAACTCATCTTGTCACTGGCCCCTTAATCCTAATAGTTATGGTTGTTACCTGTCATCTTATTTAAAATATTGCTTTATGTAATGCAAGTTGAAATATTTTAATTTTGGTTTGAATGGTCTTCATGTCAAGGCTTTTAATATTTCCTATTGTTGACCTAAAGTTTTAGCCTTAAATCTTATGTCCCTACCCCATCATTGCCTATTTGGCCCCCTTTTAAGTTACTAACTATTGGTATGTGCAAATATAAAGTGTTAAGTTGGCCATCCGATCTAGAAGATCAAATCCTAACTACTCCTTTTGATTTCTATCATTTTCTATTAAAATAATTAGGTAGGTTGGCAGGTGGGCACCATGTGTCATGTCTGGTAGTGGGCCCTTTTGTCTTCAAAGGTAGCAGTGAATACATTTTGGTAAAATCAACGGTGGATATTGAATGATGTGTCTTCATTTAGACCATTCCCCATGCCCCTACTCGATTTTAATATGCATTAAAATAATCTCATGAGATGGCAAGATGATGACATGTGTCCCCTTGTCAATGGGACCCATCAAACTTTGAAGGAAGAGAACACTTCATTTGTTGAGATCGACGGTCAAGGTTGGATGACATGATCAATTAATCTTGACTGTTCCCTGCCATCCCATGGGGGACGCACATCTACCTCCCGTCTCTTAACAGGGAAACAAGGAGATGCCACTTGGATTTTCCCAATGATGGACAAGAGGGTGGAGCCCACGAATGGCTTGGATCTTGGGTTTACCTGACCTATTTCTGATTGGTTGAGAATGATTGAGGGATACAATTAGCTTTTTCAAAAAAAATTGACTAAATTTGGGTTGCCTATTTGGCCATCTCATCATATGACCAATGGTTGACATTCAAAGTTGAGTTTGAAGGAAAATGAGTGATTTTGATTTGTATGAGTGAACCAAAATAGTAGACAAGATGTAGAGCTACCGAATGGGAAGGTTTTAAAGCCATTAAAACCTGTTTTAAAGAACAATTGAAGATTGTTAAAGGAATTCTACACATTCAAGGAGCTTGTGCAATGATTTCTAGACTTGTCCAGTGACAAAATTAGGGATTTTGAGAAATTTTGTAAACTGATAAGTAAAATCACTTTCTTGCTTCTAAAATTAATCAAAACTTGTTTAATTACACTTGCTCAATCATTTTTTCATTAGGATTATCTTGTTTATGCATTTATTTTAAGGTTTGATGTAAATTTAAAGAAATTATCTTGTTTGGTCCTATTATTTCCTAAGTCAAACTCGTACCTAAGCCGTAAGTTTCTAGTTTGTTGAAAGGAACCCTAGTTTGTAAACCCTAGAATCATGACCCAAAAAGTGAAAGCATTCTCATCTAAGGGTGAATCTTCTAGCTCAAAACCCCCTGTTTGACCTATATTCTAGGACTTGACTAATTAGTTGAAACCCTCTACTTTTGGAAAACCTAAAAGTCAACTATTGTTCCAAGGGAAACAAATTGTAGAATGACTAGTAGAAAAGAAAAGTGTTATCAAAGATGCCACATTTGATTACATTGGGTGGAAATTTTTTAGTTGTTTGTTTGGGAACATGAATTGTGGCATTCCTATGGGAAACCTATGAAACTTGGATTTGGGAAAATTGATACTCCCAAATGTCTACATGGATGTGGACTTACTAAAGGCACTAGCTAGAACTTATGATCTAGACACAAGAACTATGAGGATATTTGATGGGATAGATATTGTTAAGGTCACTAGGGAACAAATGGCAAAAATATTCAAGCTCACTAAATGGAATGAGGATATGGTGCCTATTGATGAGAACAAATTCTAAGTACAATATGAGAAGGTAAAGTAAAGATTTAAAATTTCAACCAAATTATTTGGTATATATGGATGGTAGAAGGGAAGTCTTGGGTCCTTTAGAAAAAGAACCCTACCCTATCAATTATTTTGTGTCTTACTTCCAAAGGACCTTTTATTCTATATGCCAAATTATTGATTATTACCCAGTTACATGAATTACTAGGGCCTAGATGTACATGGTAAGCCACATCTAGCATCCACATATTACATATTATATGATTATGGAGGGTATCTAGAAAAAAGGATTCATGAAGACCTGATTGAATTAAAAAAGGGTAAAGATGGAGTCAAATTCTTTTGGTACTCAATGTTTACGCACATGCTACTATTCAAAGGTGTTCATATTTTGGTTAGGATATGACATTGCAATAGAAGAAAGGTAACTTGGAGCTTCCTATTCAAAGCTAGACAACTTTTCTAGAAAAATATGAAAGAAATTTTCATTTTGTGCTATTCCAAAACTTATTTACTTCCAAATTAAGGAGAGTGCTAATTATGAACATGCCAAGTATTCCTAAAACCTTGCATGATTTTTTAAGGCCTAAGGAAAGGAGGCCAAAACTTGGTATTGATCACAATTGGGGGGATGTTATCCCTTATCCTACCTATACTGTTTTGAGATTTTATGGTATAGTTGTCTCACCCCACTTATTGCCCAAAGATGTGCCAGAGAGAATTGAATTTTAAAAGTAATATGGCAACTTGGGAATGTGGAGAATAATCACCTACAGGATCAAGGAAAGGAAACTATTTTCCCTTCATGCACATGTTTTTATAATTTTTTGATGATCAATGGAGGGTGGGATAAGATAAATGATATTCTCAAGCCACTATGAATGAGGAGAGTAGCCACAAGAAACCATGACCTTGAAGGATTCATCACATGGTTGAAAAAGAGGAATAGAAGCTCAAAATTCATTCATAATTTTTATTTCTTTCAAGATTTCATTAGAAACATTTTTTGTTTCCAAAGACAAGATGATAGAAAAGAAAAGTGAATTTATTTTGATAAATTGAAAAGGGAGATAAGAGAAAAGGACCCTTAATTCACTGCTCTTTCTAAAATTTAGAATGATATGTAGAGAATTGAATATGTTTTTCAAAACTTTGAAATAGTGGTTGGGAATCTACAAGGTGAGAGACTGATTCAAGAAAAGGGAAATGCCATCACTACAAATGAACAAGACTTTGGGGACACCCCTATAATGGAAAAAATTCCAACATACCAACCCCCCAAGGAACATAAAGTAATTTTTTTTAGAAGGAAGAATAAGGTGAAGGGAAAGGATGCAACTATTGCCTCTTCCCAACTAGAGAAGTAAAGAATTCCTTTACTAGTTCCATAGATTCCATCACCATCTCCTCTTAGGTCAATAAGGTCTGAATTTATTGATATTGACTCTCCCGCAAGACAAGCATCAACACCAAAGGATCCACCTCTAAAGAAACAAAAGATTCAATTAGCTAGCTTGGTTGATTATGAAGAGGATTCTAAAGAAGAGATCTTGGTCACTAAGGAAGAAATTAAACAAGCGATTCCTTCCCCACCTAGGGAGATATTACCACAATAGCCTGGTTTGAGATCAAGCAAGGATAACTACACTCTCTTAAATATAAAAAATGATGTAATAGAAGATGCATGTACTAAATTCATGGATGATGATTCCTTTGTGAAGTCCAAGGCCATCATGGAATTTTTCTAGAGGGAAAAGAGGGATGAATTAGTAAATAAAATTGTAGAAAAAAGGAGCCTCCATCCTAAGCTACCTGATTCAATTATCCAAGCACAAGTAATAAAAAATATGAAAGAGAAATATAAAGGAATAACTGCATATGAGGTTAGAGAACTACTAAGAAAGAGTGGAATTCTGTTGTTGCCTAAATGGGACTTATCTTCTTCCATTTTATTTGATAAAATAAAGAGATATGATAGACCTCTCTAAAATTTAGAGGGAGAGGCTACAATTGCATTGCAAGGATCTGCATTCACCGAGTAGTGGGACACATTGGCCATCTGGTCCTTAGCCCCCAATAACAAGAAGCTAGAAATTGCATAGCCTATTGTAGATTATAGGGGAGGCTTGATTATAAAGAGAGTGTCTAATACTTCAGAAATTGAGGCTACAATAATGTCAATCAATGTTGCTCAATTCACAAAAGCAACAGTGGAGTCAATAACTAGTGAGAAAGAAGGTTATAGAAAAAATTACAATGGTTTAATGATTGATTATGTGAAGAATTAACAACAAACAATGAAGTTAGATACTGAATTGGCAGTGTTGAAGGAGAAAATGTAAAATTTACAATTAGGTGAGCCAAAGGAAAATGATACTACTTCTCCCTCTGCCTCTCAAGAGACAACAATTGTTGGCACTAAACCCCCTATAAGTTCTTAATGGGAAAAGCGTTCCCTAC
Organism: Sequoia sempervirens; assembly: GCA_007258455.2. Classification (NCBI taxonomy): domain Eukaryota; kingdom Viridiplantae; phylum Streptophyta; class Pinopsida; order Cupressales; family Cupressaceae; genus Sequoia; species Sequoia sempervirens. The sequence goes on along the minus strand of VDFB02000008.1, from coordinate 170,880,354 downwards.
AAAATGGGAAATGTAGCCATTGTTGTGGAGGGACTAGATACTTTAGATACAACACAAGCAAAAGAAATCAACAATGAAAAAATACTCCAAAAGTTGAAAGAATATGGAGAAAAAGTTAGTCAGCATGATAAGGACAGTCATGATAGCAATCTAAATATTGTGACTGTAGTTTTAGAACATTTGAATAGTAGTGTGGATAAAAGGTTAATTAGCATTCATGCTAACTATTCTTAAATGGTGGGGGAAATAAAGAGTTTTGATATTGACATGGATGTTTCCATCCCAATCATGGAAACACAGATTCCTATGATGCAATACTTGAGGATAATGGTTGTGGGATTTAAGCATGATGCCAATTCACCTAAGAAGATCAAACCAACCCTTAGAAGTGTGATTGGAATACAAGAGTTCTAGGGAAAGATTGAGCCTTTAGAGGCCAAGATAAGGGAATTGTTGAAGATTTTTCATGAGATGAATCATGGCCTATTACATGATATACTAAATAATTATGGTAATATCAAGTCTCTACAAGAGTGGATATAGGAGGCCAATAAGGTGATATCACATCAAGTGGCCAAGATTTGTAAGGAAAATAATATGAACATGTTAAAGAAGAATATGGATATGCTTTCCCAAGCTATAATTTGTCTACAAGATTTTGATAAGAACGAAAATCAAGTTGTGACTAAATATGTCCCTTATAGGAAGAAATCTAATGTTATCATCACTTTTGATTGGCCTACAGAGGAAGAATTCCAATCCTAGAAGGATAAGTACTTTGATGTGTTAGAGGATTGATCTACAACTATGAGATGGTGAATATAATTTTGATTTTAATTTTATAACATGATGAATAATAGATGGGAGAAACACAATGGATAGCCTAGAACCAGTAAAAATTAGGATTTTGATGAAGTATGGATAAAATATTGTCTTCTCCTCAATTTGAATTTGATGAAAAGGTTACAAAAGTGGTTTAGTCTTGTCTCTTATGCCTTCTACATTTTATGCTTCTATTTCACTTTATCCTTGAGGTACATGGGTATAATTTTGGAGCACATGGATATTGCTACATCAAGTTAAAGATACCTTTAAGAAGGAGGGATATGATCTCCATCAATAAATGAAAATAGATTTTTTCTCATGTAACATTTCCCTCCATCTGGGAATGCAAATATAACTAAAAAGGGAACATGTTTTGTATCAGTCCAATAGAAAAGGTAAATGTGTACTTTCTAGCCTGAAGCTTTTTTGATCCTTCATTTATATAAGCAGGAAACCAAGGCTAGAAGTATAGGTTCAATGCTTATTATTTGATCACAAAAAAAATTGTAAAGGAATATAGAGATCATTTCAAAGTTTTGTCTTAGGTTTTGAGTTTTTCAAGTATGCATATGTAATTTTGATAACAATACTATCAATTGAATATTGAATGGTGTAAGTTCAAGACCATTTCTCTCCTATGTACTTGTTTCATGGATTATGATTAATATGATCAAGGATTATCTTGTTTGTTTTCATTGATTTCCAATGGATGTGTAGTTTTTTTCTTTCTTTTAATTCAAAGAATTAATTAAAATACTTGAATGAAGCTATAGATTCAAGTAAATTAAATACTAGGATCCTAATAAGAAGTTATGGTCAAGAATACAGTGAATGTGATATTGTAATGTATTATTATCAAAGCTTAATGATGTTATGTGTTAAATTGTTATAAAATTGTATAGGTTTTGAGATTAACTCCATTCCTAGGTTAAGGGGCTGATTTGAATTGGATATTCATGATACATTTTGTTGGTCATTTAACAACTAATCAATCTTATAAACAAATTTTTAAATGGATTACAATTGTTACTATTTTGTGTTGATCCTTTCCATTCTCATGCTCTAAATGTTGAGTTTTGTTAAGGAGTAGCCAACTTCTTTGATACATTCCATTTATTGAGCTATTACATGAGAATTTATGTAATATTTGTAATGTATTTGGTCATTAGGTGTAGAGGTCTTTAAATACATTGTGGGGTCAACCTCCTAGGTCTTGTAGAGCCCAAAGTGCATGAAGAAAGAATTTTTTCTTTCACTCATTTGTTGGCCAATCCCTTCAAGTTGTTAATTAGAAATGGAAAATTCCATAGGATTCCTTGAAGATCAACATGGTTGTTGAGAAAAAACCAACATATTGGTAACTCTACTAGGGGCTAGATTTATGAAAATATCTCTATCCCAGTATGCTTTGTCCAAAACATTATAATTAGAGTCTCTTTTTTCATAATGGGGTGTAAAGTTTTACAATTATTTTCCTAGTCTTGCTAAAGCTTGTTGAATTCACCTACCATTTATCATTTGAAGGTCATTTGCATAAACCCTGCTAATTCTATGTATTCCCATGCAAATCCTCTAACTATAGTGTTGAGGATGGTCTTAGGAGTTCTCTATATTTCCAAATTCATGCAATTCACTTAAAGATAAAAAAAATGTTATTTATTATTTGGAATTCCCAATCAAATTTGGATGGTGATTTTGAATTCTTTGCACCAATGTGCATTATTTGAATAAGTTAATAAGATATGGAAGAAGAAGAGTTTTAGAAGAAAGATGAAGAAAACCATAGGTTACATGAAGAAGCATCCAAAAGAAAGGATGGAAGGCAAGCTTCAAAAGACTCCCAAGTAGAAGGGCTAATGGGTATTGAAGGAAGCAAGTTATAATTAGTGGATTCCATTGTCATTACAAGCAAATGATGCCAATACAAGTAATTATGCTCTGCATCTCATCCTTCAGAATCAAATTCCTTTAAGAAATTCTTCAAGTCATGAAAGTCAAGAGAATTTGTTAGGGTTAGCTTGTGAAGGAGAAGATTATTGTGATAATAAGACTATCACAAGTATCCATAGATATATAACCAAGAAGTGTAGGAGTAGAAGTAGGATCCATCACTAAAATGTTGCTTCTACCAATTCTATTGTTGTTGGTGACATTATCCCTCCTGCATTTGGTGGATATTCACCTCTACCACCTGATTTGTTAATTGGAGATAATAATGATGCCCAAAACCTACTAGATTTGGAAGAACACTCAGGTTCTAAGATTACTCTCCCAAATCCTAAGGAATTTTTTGGATATGTTAGTGCTCTTAAAATAGATTCAAATTCAGGTTGAGATAAGGAGAAATAAGGAGATGGAAAGACAATAATGGATAAGGAATGCTATGAATGAGAGAGAGACATTAATAAGGAATTTGGACCAAATGAGACTCATGAACCAAGATAAACTTGAACAAATTAACTTGGGTCGTATTGTGTCTAAGATCCTTGAAAAAAAAATAAGTCAGAAAATCCCATAAAAAATATTGATACCACCAACTGAGCCAAAGCTAAAGTTACTAGTGATGTTGCTCCGCATCCTAATGAAAATATCTTCAACCCACCAAATGTAAAAGGAAAACAACTTGTAAACAACTTGGTTATAATTGAGAAATACACATTTGAGAAGCCTCCCATTCCCCCCAAATCAGAGTATGAGATGGACATGTTAAGGAAAATCAAGCCCTCAAAAGAGAAATAAAGAAAATGGAAATCATGGCAACAAATGTTGAGATGAAGAGGAATCTTGACTTCTTGAAGACTACATACTCAGTAGAAAGTGTTGTGGTATCTAGCTCACAAGATCCTTCTCAGTCCACAATAATGCCAACATTCTCAAGTGATGGAAATAATTTTGGTCATATTGATCAATCCACTCATAATGCTAAGAATGTGAACACACGTAGTAATGATACTACTCACACTCAATTTACTAATATAAGTTTTGATCACAAGAAAGGAGGTGGAGAAGCTAGAAAATACAATGAGGATGGATATAACCAGTTCCATAGGCACCCTTTGAAATTGGAAAGATAAAGGAAATTGTGCTTTGAGGGGATCCCTAGATGCCCAAATCCTATTCACAATTATATCAGGGTTGTGTTGAGTAAATTCACTAGTAAGAATGCAATATCTAGTGAATATCACCTAAGGGATTTTCTAAATCTTCTTGATGACTATGACGTGGAACATAAGGATGTAGTAATGAATTTTTTCATGAAATAAATTGATAGAGGATGCAAGGGATTGGTATAGAGGTTTACACGATGATAGTATTGTCACATGGGAAGATTTCAAGAGAGTCTCTAGGGAGCAATATGGAGACAAAAATAACCCTAGTTTAATGCTCAATGAATTTAATACCATCACCAAAGGACAAAATGAGATGGTGTTTGATTTTAATATTATATTTCAAAAAGAAATGAATAAATTTCCATAGAATTTGAGGTTAAATGATCAATTGTTCCTTGTTACGTATTGTAATGCATTTGATGCTAAGATGACATACAACTTGAGAGATAAAGACCCTCAAAATTTTATGTATGCATTTAGAATTTCTTTGCATATTGAAAGCAATAGAAGAGCTTCAAGTAAAGTGGGAAGAAGGGATGATGTAAATCTTTTAAAAAATCCAAACCATCAGAAGGATAGACATGAAAAGGTTTCGAGTTCTATGACCACCAAAATTGTACTCCCTTCTTGGAGATAATGCAATTCTTGGTCTAATTTGGACCTAACTTGTGTACCCTTGCATTCATTACCCTTTAAATCATCATTTATAGGCTCCTAAGACCCATTATTTCAAATCTCGAGGCTCATTTCACCTAAAAATCCCATAAAATCACTTAAAACACCAAAAATCCTAAAAATCCACCTCAAAAAGCTAAGGTGGGACTCATTTTCCACCTTGGACAAATGAGTCCTATTTAGGGTCTATTTCATATTTGAGTAGGAAATTCACCATTTTAATTTAAATTTTTTGGTGGATGTCATCCTTTGAGATCCAAATAATTGTCAATCAAGTGTTAATCCCTATATAATCAACTTTCTAAGCCATTTTTATTAATCTAAACAATTTGAGCAAGCATTTTCAACAAAAAATTCAAGAGTCAAGTATTGAAAACCTTTCACAAGAGCATTCAAGTTTCAAAAGAAAATAAAGTTGAAGTCTTGGAGCAACATTAAACTATTTTTGTAGTCCAGATCACTTTCATCAAAGGTCTAGCATCGTCAAGGATTGATCATGGTTGTCTATGGTGAATCATGATGGATTCTAGGTTAGAGAGATACAACTAGCCATCAACTGAATCCGAAAGATTTGTTTCCTAAGTGATTCCATCCTCCATTGTCACTTGACATTCAACCTAAGGAAGGTATATGCATCATTAGGGCTTATTTGGGGTGATTAGAGATCTGCACAAGTGAGACATTTATCTTCACATTTCCATTCTTGCATCATATTCTTACACATTAGAATATGATTAAATCATTTTTTAGATTTCTTAGTCTTAGACACACTTACTGCTAGGGTTTTCATGCACATTTTATTGTTTCCATCAAGGTTTAATTACCAAATTACGAGTTTGACCAAGGAAAACCCCCATTATCAAATCAAGTTTATATTCTATTTTGTAGGTATTTTTGTAGAGTCCAATGAAGAATGCAATTTAGAAAGAAAGAGTAGGTGTTGAAGTGCAAATCAGAACTTTAAATTCCCAAAAGAGTTGAATGAGACTAATTCACCACAAGTGGAAAAGGAGTCCCACTATAGGTGTTTTCCATATCTGTTTGGAGATTCATATACCCTTTTTCCTTAAACAAGTTCCTATGTAGAAACCCAAATCTAGGACTGATTTGCCTAGGTTGGCGAATGAGTCCCAATTGGTCAAAAAGTTAATTTTTTTCAGTGTTTCAAAGTTGCTTCCAGTCACTTCTAGATTTCCAGGTACACATCATTCATTTTTCTACTTTTCTATTATTTTTGGTTAGCATTTCTAATTCATTTTATAGGTCATTGCATTTAACTAGGGATTTACATTACATCTTCTATTTCATTATCTTTTCCAAGTTTAAACTTGGTGGTGAACCCCTCATTAGTCTACTTTCAGCCCCTAGGACAACCCTATTTCAAGATCTCTTTCTCTTTTGCATTGATATCTCTAGGGTTATCCTTGAGTGGAATCTTTGAAAGTGGTTGTGATAGCCTTTAAACACCATTCCATTTCATCACCCCATTTTAATCGGTTCCAGGTTCAAGTATACCTTATGATCACAAATGGGATCAAGTGATGGATACTCTAAAAGATATCAAATATATTGTTTCTAAGAATGAAAAAGGACTTGGAAATTACTATTGATGTTTCCAAAATAATGAGAATCATCCACAGCTTCAAGATTATCCCTACAAGAAAAATTTGCAAAATGGGAAACCAATTCCCAATAATTAGAAAGGAAAACAAGACTAGGTTACACTTGATCCTTTGCAAAAACATTCTACAAATTTTGCTGATGAAACTCCTTGGTGTGTGGTATGTCAGTTACCTCACTCTTCTTATCAATGTGTCATTGCATAGCTAGTGGAAGTTGAGCAAGGTTCACTTGAAGAATATGATGAATCTCATGAAGATGATGTCAAAGTTAATACGATCATGAGTAGGTCTAATCTTGCTAATAGTGAATGCTTATTTGATGTGGAGTCCCATGAAATGATGTGGATGGCCAAAGAGAAAGAACACATGCTTACCACCAGAAGGTTCTCTCTAATGATGAAAATTATGATTATCACAATGTATGTACATTGGAAGAGAAGATGAAGATGGTGTGTCTTTGAGAATATCTTCATGGGAAGAAATTGCAAAGTTGACAATTGCTTTAGCAGCTCAAGCAAGAGGTTCTTACTATTTGAGGAATAGAACAGTGGATGGAGAGCAAGGAAAAGTTGCTAGTCTATTCATCAAAAACTGATGTGAAGGGAGATACAGCTAAAACCAAGAAGACCAAAGGGGATAAGATTTGGGAAAAGAAGGATGATAAAAAAAACATGGATGGAGAAGTCATTTCTCCTACTATGAAGGTGGATACGCAAAAGAAAGGTGTTGAACGTAAGAAGAAATAATCCATACCCAAAGTTGAAACTAAAGGTGAGCAACAAATGGAGAGCAATCTGAAACAAGGTATGATTTCAATTGATCTACCCAAATACACTCATGTTGACATGTTTCAATTGATTTCATAAGTAAAAGTTTTTGTTCCTTTTCTTGAGATCATGCAAATTTATGGGCATAAACAAAAGGCAGTAGCCCTTGTCAATAACACTACTATAGCCTATAATGAACCAATGGTGTCTACTCCACCCACAGTGAGTGGCAAAGAAAAGAAAGAGAAGGAAGTTGAGGGAGAAATCACTGAGACCCCTCACATTTTCATAAGAAATTTAGTGACTCCATGTCATAGAAACATAAATTTATTTTTTATAACTCTGATTGTAGATGGAAAATTGTTGAAAAATTGTATGATTGACTCAATGGTGTCCAAAAACACTATGCAATCCAAGTTTATGGAAGAAATTGAATTGAAATTTGATAGGACCTAGGGTAAATTTTATGCCAAGGATTCTAGAGAAGTCCCCATGACTATTGTGATAAACAAGCTCCCTTATAAATTAGCTTCATTCCCAGAGAAATAATTTAAAATAAGTGTAGTAATGGTGGACATCCCACCAAACTATAGAATTTTTCTATCTAGAAAGTGGAGTGCTTCCATGGGGGTAGTATGCAATGTGATATGTCTTTTGCTACTTTCCCATTGATGGAAAAAATTTCAACCTGGTTAGCGAACCAAAAGTACCACATATATGATTGAATATGCTCCTAAAGATGACATAGTGCATTTTTTTGATATTGACCTTAGTGAGTTTAAGGTGGAGGATTTACAAAGAGAAAGTGAAAGGTGTCCTACAACCATAGAAAATAAGGTTAAAATATTATATGATAAAGATGGCCTTTGGAAGATGTATTTTGATGGTGCAAGTTCCAAAGAGGGATCAAGTGTAGGTATATTAATAGTCTCAACTAGTGGCAATACTTTTAAATTTTCCTCCACTTTATCTTTTGTTTGCATAAACAATGTGGTAGAGTATGACGCCTTGCTGCTAGGATTGAGGTTGGCAGAAAAACATGGGATAAAGAAACTAATAGGTGATTCTAAGTTAGTAATATCCCAAGTTAGATCCAAATATGTATATAAAAATAAGAGGTTAAAGCAATATAGAAATGTCGTATAGGTTTTTATTGAACAATTACATGCATTTAGAACTGATTGGATGGAGAGAGGTCAAAATAGAGTGGTAGACCTGCTAGCAATCATTGCACTTAGGCCTGATGACATAAATTTTGTAGGAATCTCCAAGGTTGAGGTGCAAAAAAGGCCATCAATCCTTGATAATTTGAACAACTATAAATTTTTCAATGATGATGAATACATTTTAAGGTTTTCGAAATGTGTTGATGAGTATCAAAGTCAAGCGAGTGAATTTGGGGATTTTCTTGAAAACATAGATGTAAAATACATGATCTTTGGCAATGAAGTGATTCAACTAAAAACAAATAATATTTCCAAAGGCCTTGTGGTCTTAGAGAGAGTTTTTGACAATCAAGACAAAAGCAATACAAAAACAATTTGCTACCCATCCAGAGCATTTAGTAGAAGTAAACTTGGGGACTAAGAATGTTGCTAAAAGGGTTTATGTGGGTAAGAAAATGAAGCCCAATATCAAGGCAATGTTGATTGCTTCACTAAGAAAATACAAACATGTCTTCGATTGGTCATATGATGACTTGAAAGCATATAGGGAGGAATTGTTTCAACATGAGATTCCTCTAAAGGAAGATGCAAATCCTTTTAGGAAGAAGCAAAGACTTATCAACCCAGCCTTAGCTCCAAAATTGCAAGAGGAATTAGTAAAGCTAAGGGATTTTGGCATTATTAAGCCTATCAGACACTCATCTTGGGTGTCTAACTTTGTGTTAGCCAGGAATAAAAATGGTGATATAAGATTATGTGTTCAATTCAAGAACTTGAATATATCATCATTAAAAGATAACTATCCACTACCAAATATGGAAGTCATGTTGCAAAAGGTGAGTGGGTTTGAATTATTGTCTATGTGGATGGTTTTTTTGGTTACAATTAGGTTAAAATGAAGGATTATGAGCAATATAATAATAAATTTATAACTCCATGGGGAACTTATGTATATGTCAGAATGTCATTTGGTTTGACTAACGTAAGTGCCACTTTTCAAAGGGTTATGGATGTAGCCTTTTTTATTTCATTGATTTTTTTTGACAATATACTAAGATGACTTGATTGCTTACTCCAAGAAAGAAGAAGACCATTGTATGCACTTGGAGAAGATTTTTATTAGGGCTTTAGAGTATGGAATATCACTCAACCCAAAGAAATGTGCTTTTTGGGTTACTGAAGGAAAATTATTGGGACATATTATGTCTAAAGAGGGACTGGGAATTCACCCTGAAAGAGTAGCTTCCATTGACAATATTTCATTGGTAAGATTAACTTCTTCAGAATATTTGTTACAAAGTTTTCTGAGATCACTCGCACTATATCCAAGATGTTGAAAAAGGGTGAAAAGGTGAAATGGACTAAAGATCCAAGTAATTCTTTTCAAGCAATTAAACAAGCTATCAAGGAATCCCTATTATTGAGGACTCCTTATTTTTCCAAGCCACTACAAATCTTCTCATTTGCATCATTTCACACTATTGCTATAGTTTTACTACAAAAAAATCAAGAAGGTTTTGAACAACCTATTTACTTCTTTAACAAATCACTTGAAGTTGGAGAATTGAAATATGATTTAATGGAGAAACAAGCATAAATGTGCTTGTTAAAGTTATATATAACTTAAAGACTTATCTTGTAGTAGCAATTGTCATTTCTTATGTTCCAAGTGCATTTGTAAAAGACATATTTACCCAACAAGAATTCATCGGTAGAAGATGCAGGTGGATAAACATGATACATGAGTTTAACATTAAAATCCAAATCACCAAATTGGTGATAGGTCAAGAATTGGCTAAGCTAATGGATGAAGCAAACTTGGATGCCAATTAAATAAATATTTAGGATGACTTTAATAGATCATACATTTTTGATATGGAGGGTTGTGATTGGTATAAGAATCACATATACTAGTTGCAGAAGATGCAATTCCCTAAAAGATTAATAGATAATGAGAAGAGGACTCTCAGGTTATATGACATCAAGTATGTGATTATAAAGCATGAATTATGGTGGAGAAATCTGGATGGTGTTATGTTAACATGTATTGAAAAAGACAAGGATTTTGAATTGCTAAATGAGATGCATAGTGGAGTGTGTGGTGGAAACTACATGGATAAAACCACTACTCATAAAGTCTTAAGAGCTAGATTTTGGTGGCCTACAGTTTTTAAGAATGCTCACAAAATGGTAAGAACATGTGGTGCATGCTAAAGATATTTTGGGAAGTTGAAATTCTCAAGTAATCTACCACTCAGACCAATTGTGGTTCAGGCACCATTTCAACAATGGGGCCTTTTATTTCAATGGGGAAATATTTGATAAATCTAGTGGAGGCCATTTATGGATTCTTATGGCCACAAACTAATTTACAAATTGGGTGGAGGGCATTCCAACAAAAAGAGCAACAAGCAAAATAGTTATTGACTTTCTGATTGATAATGTACTCACAAGGTCTAAAGTACCTTAAAAAATTGTTTCATACAATGCTATGTGTTTCAATTTTGAAGAATTTACTAATTTCTACTCAAAACATGGAATTTAGGTCTCTTACTCCTCACCATATCATTCACAAGGTAACGGTCAAGCTAAACCAAGGAACAAGAGCATGATGAAGATCATAAAAAGGATAATTGACAAAAAAAAAAGAGCTTGGAATATCAAGTTGAAGTTGGCTCTATGGGTAGATAGGGTAACTATTGAAAATGCCACTAGTTATGTTCTATTTGATCTAGTGTATGGTATTGTTGCAAGGTTAACTCAGAACAACCTCGTGAAGATGTACAAGTTTATCCAAGAATATGATGAAGACACATGTGATGAGATGTAGCATAGGATTGATGCATGAATGGAAGTGGATGAAACAAGGAGAGATGCTCAAAGAAGAAATAATAAATTATAGCTACAGGCCAAGAACCTATATGACAAAAAAGCATCTTCAATAAAATTCCAAGTAGGAGATATGGTGTTGATGTGGAATGCAAGATCAAAAGATAAAGAAAAACATGGAAAGTTTGATGCATTGTGGCTTGGCCCTTATTCGATCAACAACACTCATGATGAAGACTCATATTTTCTATAAGATCTAGCAAGTAAACTTCTTGAGCTACCAATATATGGATAGTTCTTGAAGCCGTGTTTCTCTTGAAATATGCTCTCTTCCATGTACATTATAGGTATTGTATATTCCTATTCATAGGCATGTTTTCTTTTGTTGTGTCTAGTTTGGTTTTGACTACCTTATCTAGGTAGTTCCTGGTTTTGGTTCTTTGTGATTGGTCTACTTCAACCTGAGTCTATGATCTCTCTCTCTTTTAGAAGAATAAATGTCCCCAATTGGATCCATTGGTGGAACCCCTAAAAATTGTTGTATTCCACTAATAATTTTTTGCAAAATATGGATATTTTCATGTCCTAGGGCTTAGGGTTTATATGTGCCTTAAACCCTTCCAAAAAATCCTATGTCTTATTCCCTTTGCAATTGTTATATTTCACTATTGACCTCTTGTCACCAGTTCCCGATCACTTAAGCCATGACTTGTGCCTTTTAACTCATCTTGTCATGATCCCCTTAATCTTAATAGTTTCAATTGTTACCCGTCGTCTTATTTAAAATATTTCTTTATGTTATGCAAGTTGAAATCTTTTAATTTTGGGTTGAATGGTCTTAATGTCAAGGCTTTTATTTTTTCCTATTCTCAACCTAAATTTTTAGCCTTAAGTATTCTATTCCCACAACATCATTGTTGAGTTAGCCCCCTTTTAAGCTACTAACTAATGGAATGTGCAAATATAAAGTGTTAAGTTGTCTATTAGATCTAGAAGATGAAATCCTCACTGATCCCCATGCTCCTGCTTCACATCATTTTTTATTAAAATAATCAAGTGGGCTAGTAGGTGGGCACCGCATGTCATGTCTATCAATCGGCCTTGTTGGCTTCAAAGGAAATGGTGAATATGTTTTGGTAAAATCAATGATAGATATTAAATGACGTGTCTTGATCTATACCATTCCTCATGCCCCCACCTGATTTTAATATACATTAAAATAATCTCATAGGTTAGCAGCCAAATGACATGTGTCCCATTATTAGTGGGACCCATTGAACTTTGAAGGAAGTTAACAATCTATTTGATGAGATCAACGGTTGAGATTGTATGACATGGGTTAATCTTGACCACTCCTCACCATCTTGCGAGGGACTTACATCTACCTCTCGTCTCTCAACGAGGAAGTGGGGAGATGCCACTTGGATTTTCCCAATGATGGTAAAGAGGGTAAAACCCAGAAATGAATTGTATCTTGGGTCCACATGACCTATTTTTATTTGTTGGGAATAATCAAGGGCTATAGTCAACTTTTTCAAACTCTCTTGACTAAATTTAGGTCATCTATTTGGCCATCTCATCATATGATCAACAATCATCATTTAAAGTTGAGTTTGAAGGTAAATGAGTCATTTTGGTTAGTGTGAGTGAACCATAATGGCGACAAGATGCAAAGCTACCGAATTGGAAGTTTTTAAAGACATTAAAACTTGTTTTAAAGCATAATTGAATATTTTTAAAGGCATTCTACACATTCAAGAAGTTTGTGTTGTGATTTTCTAGCTTGTTTAATAACAAAATTAGGGTTTTCAAGCATATTGTAAATTAGTGAGTAAAATCACTTCCTTCCTTCTAAAATTACTTAAAACTTGTTTAATTGTGCTCACTCAATAATTATGTCATTATGTTTCTCTTGTTTATGCATTTAGTTTAAGTTTTGACATAAATTCAAAGCAATTAGCTTATCTAGTCCTATTATTTTCTAAGTCAAACACATGCCTACGTTGTAAGTTTCTAGTTTGCTAAAAGGAACCATAGTTTGTAAACCCTAGAATCTTGGCCCTAAAAGTGCAAGTGTCCTCATCTAAGGAAAAATATTTTTGCTCCAAACCCCCTTGTCAGTCCTATAGTCCAAGACATGACTGATCAATTGAAACCCTCAACTTCTAAAAAACCTAAAGGTCAACTATTGTTCCCAAGGAAAACATTTGTAGAATGACTAATAGGCATGAAAAGTGCTACCAAAGATGCCACATTTCCTTAGACTAGGTGGAAATTTTTTAGTTGTTCATTTTGGAATAGGAATTGTGGCATTCTTGTGGGAAACCCATGGAACTTTGATTTGGAAAATTGATAGTCCCAAATGTCTACATGGATGTACTTACTAAAAGCACTAGCTAGAAATTATGATCTAGTCACAAGGACTATGAGGACATTTGATGGGATAGATATGGTCAAGGTCACCAGGGAAGAGATCACATAAATCTTCAAGATCACTAAATGGAGTGAGGATATGGTTCTTATTAATGAGAAAAAATTCATAGCAAAATATGAGAAGGTAAAGCACACATTTTAAATTTTAATACTACCGAATTATTTGTCATCTCTAGATGGTAGAAGGGTAGTCTTGGGTTCTTCAAACAAAGAACCTTACTCTATCAATTAGTTTGTGTCCTACTTCCAAAGGACCTTTTATTATATATGCTTAATTATTGGTTATGACCTAGTCATAGGCATGCCTAGGGCCTGGATGTACATGGCAGCCCACATCCGACATCCCACATATTGCACATTATATGATTATGGAGGGTATCTAGTAGAAAGGATTCATGCAAGCCTGGTTGAATTAAAAAAGGGTAAATATGGATTCAAATTATTTTGGTACTCATTGTTTATGTAAATATTATTGTTTAGAGGTGCTCCATATTTTGGTTAGGATATAACATTGGAATAGAAGAAAGGCAACTTGGAGCTTCCTATTCAACGCTAGACAACTGTCCTAGATAAAGATGACAAAATGTTTGATTATATGTTATTCCAAAACACGTTTGCTTCAAAATTGAGGAGAGTGCCAATTATGAACATGCCAAGGATTCCTAATACCTTGCATATTTTTTGAGGCCTAAGGAAAGGAGGCCAGAACTTGGTTTTGATCACAACTGGGGGGTGTTATATCTTATCCTACCTATACTATTTTGAGATTCTATGGTCCAATTGTCTCACCCCACTTACTTCTCAATGATTTGCTAGAGAGAATTGGCCTTTTAGAAGTAATATGGCAACTTGGGAATGTGGAGAATAATAACCTAAATGATCAAGGAAAGGGAAATTTTTTCCCTTCGTACACATGTTTTTCTAATTTTTTGATGATCAAGGGTGGTTGGGATAAGATAGATGATATTCTCAAGCCACTAGAAATTAGGAGAGCAGTGAAAAGAAACCATGACCCTAAAGGGTGCATGGAATGGTTGAAAATGAGGAATAGAAGCTAAAAATTTATTCATAATTTTTATTTCCCTAAAGATTTCATTAAAAAAAAAAATATTTCCAAAGACAAGATGATAGAAAAGCAAAGTGGATTTATTTTGATAAATTGCAAAGGGAAATAAGAGAAAAGGACCCTCAATTCATTGCTCTTGCTGAAATTTTGAATGAGACACAGAGAATTGAATATGTTTTCCATAACTTTGAAATAGTGGTTGGGAACCTACAAGTTGAGAGATTGACTCAAGAAAAGGGAAAGGCCATTGCTATAGACAAAAAATGCATGGGGGACACCCATATGATGGAAGAAAGGCCAACATACCAACACCCCAAGGAACAAAAAGTAATTATTTTCAGAAGAAGGAATAATAAGGCGAAGGGAAAGGATGCAACTATTGCCTCTTCCCAACTAGAGAAGTAAAGAAGTCCTTTGCTAGTGCCATAGATGCCACCACCATCTCCTCTTGGTTCAACTAGGCCTAAATTTATTTATATTGACTCTCCCCCAAGACAAGCATCACCACCAAAGGATCCACCTCGAAGAAACAAAAAATCCAATTAGCTGGCTTGGTGGATTATGAAGAGTATTCTAAAGAAGAGATCTTGGTCACTAGGGAAGAAATGTAATAAGGGATGCCTTCTCCACATAGGGATATTGTTCCATAGTAGCTTGGTTTGAGATTAAGCAAGGCTAACCTCACTAGAGCTTAACTAGCCAAAATTATATAAGAGAAGAGGTATGTACTAAATTCATGGACAATGATTCCTTTGCGAAGTCTACGGCCTTCATGGAACTTGTCTTGAGGGAGAAGACATATGAATTCTTAAATAAAATTATAGAACGAAGGAGCCTCCATCTTGAGCTACCTAATTCAATTATCAAAGCACAAGTAATGAAAGAGATGGAAGAGAAATATCAAGGAATAACTACATCTAAAGGTAGAGAACTAGTGAGAAACAATGGAATTCTCTTGTTTCCTAAATTGGACTTATCTTTTTCCATTGCATTTGATACACTAAAGAGATGTGATGAACCTCTCTATAATTTAGAGGAAGAGGCTACAATTGCACTGCAAGGATCTGCATTCAATGAGCAATGGGATACATTGGGAATTTGGGCCTTAGCCCCCAATACCAAGAAACTAGAAATTGCAAAGCCTTTTGCAAATTACAAGAGACGCTTGATTATAAAGAGAGTGTCTAATACTTCAGCAATTGAGGCTACAACAATGTCAGTCAATGTTGCTTAATTCAGAAAATCAATGGTGGAGTCGGTAACTACTGTGAAAGAAAGTTATAGAAAAGAGTATAATGATTTATTGATTGATTATGGGAAGAATCAACAACAAATAATTGAGTTACATATTCAATTGGCACTATTGAAGGAGAAAATATAGAATTTGACGTTAGGTGATCCAAAGGAAAATGATACTACTTCTCCCTCTACCTCTCAAGAGCCAACAACTGCTACCACTACACCCTCTATAAGTTCTTCATGGGAAATTATGCCCTACAACATGGGAAATATACCCATTATTGTGGAGGGACCACACACTTCATATACAACACAAGCATAAGACATCAACAAGGAAGAACTACTCCAAAATCTAAAAGAATATGAAGAAGAACATTCATGATAGTAATCTAAAGATTGTGACTGTAGTTTTGGAACATTTGAATAGAGAAGTGGATAAAAGGTTAATAAGAATTCATGCTAACTATTCTTCAATGGTGGGGGCAATAAACAATTTTGATATTGACAAGGAGGTTTCCATCCCAATCATGGAAAGCTGGATTTCTAGTATGCAAGGCTTAAGGATAATGGTTGTAGGAGTTAAGCATGATTCCAATGAACCTAAGAAGATCAAGCCAACCCTTAGAAATTTTATTGGAATCCAAGAGTTCAAGGGAATTGGTGAAGAGTTTTCATGAGATGAATCATGGCCTATTACCTGATATACTAAAGAATTATGGTAATATCAAGTCTTTGCAGGAGTGGAAACATGAGGCCAATAAAGTGATATCAAATCAAACAACCAAGATTTGTAAGGAAAATAATATGAGCATGTTAAAGAAGAATATGGATATGCTTACCCAAGATGTAATTACTCTAGAAGACTTTAATAAGGAGGCTAATCAAGTTGTGACTAAATATGCCCCTTATAGGAAGAAAGATGATGATATCATCACTTTTGATTGGCCTACAAAGGAATAATTCCAAGCCTAGAAGGATAAGTACTTGGATTTGTTAGAGGATTGAGCTACAACTATGGCATGGTGAGAATAATTTTTATTTTAATTCTGCAACATGATGAGTAATGGATGGGAGAAACACAATGCATATCGTGGAACCAACATAGATTAGGCTTTTGATGACGTATGTATAAAATAATTTCTTCTCCCCAATTTGAATTTTATGACAAGGTTGTAGACATGGTTAAGTCTCTTATCACTTTTTCCTTCTACATTTTATGCTTCTATTTCACTTTATGCTCTAGGTATGTGGGTACAATTTTCGAGCATGTGGATATTGCTAATTTAGCTTAAAGATTCCTTTTGAAAGGTAGGATATGATCTCCATCAACAAATGAAAACATTTTTTTTCTCATGTAACATTTTCATCCATCTCAAAATGCAAATATAACTAAAAGTGGAATGTGTTTTGTATCGGTCCAATAGAAAAGGGACATGTGTAATTTCTAGCCCAAAGCTTGTTTTCTCATTCATTTATTTAAGAAGGAATTCAAGGCCAGAAGTATGGGTTGGTTGCTTGTTATTTGATCACAAAGAATTTTGTAAAGGAATACAGAGAGCATTTCAGAGTTTTGTCTTAAGTTTTGAGCTTGTCAAGTATGCATATGTAATTTTGATAAAAATACTAGCAATTGAATATAGAATGGTGGAAGTTCAACACCATTTCACTCCTATGTACTTGTTTCATGGATTATGAATAATATGATCAAGGATTATCTTGTTTGTCTTAATTGATTTCTAGTGGATGTGTATTTTTGTTCTATCTTTTAATTCAAATAATTAATGAAAATGCTTGAATGAAGCTATAGGTTCATGTAAATTAAGTACTAGGATCTTAATAAGAAGGTATGGTCAAGAATACAATTAATGTGATATTGTAATGTAGTATTATCAAAGCTTAACAATTCTATGTGTTAAATTTTTATCAAATTGTATAGGTTTTGAGATTGACTTTGTTCCAAGGTTAACGAACTGATATGAATTGTTCATTCATGATACATTTTGTTGATCATTCAACAACTAATCAATCTTATGAACAAATTTTCAAATGGATTACAATTGTTACTATTTTTGTTGAGCCTTTCTATTCTCATGGTCTAATTGTTGAGTGTTGTTAGGGAGTAGCCAACTTCTTTGATACATTCCATTTATTGAGCTATTGTATGAGAATTTATCTATTATTTGTAATGTATTCAGTCATTAGGTGCAGAGATCTTTAAATACATTATGGGATCACCCTCTTGGATCTTATAGAGCTCAAAGTGCAAGAGGAAAGCATTGTTTCTTTCAATCATTCATTGGCCAATCCCTTCAGGTTGCTAATAATTGGAAATGGAAAAGTTCATAGGCTTCCTTGAAGATTAGTGTAGTTCTTCAAAAACAAACAACAATACCCTCAAAATTAAAAAATCCTTATAGGGTATTACATCTCCCCAATTCTAAGCAATGTTTAAATTAGGCCTCCTCTAGAATAGCCTCAAAAAATCATATAGTTCTTTGGGGACCCTAGGCACATCCACCATTAAATCCCTTCTCAACTTAGAAGCAAATAGATTGGTAGAATTAACAAAAATAGTCTCTGCTCACTCTTATTCAATAAAGGAGTACATGACTACACTAGAATTTCAATGCCATCTACATTCCTTTTAAATTCCATATCTTGACCAAAATAATCCACACCTTTAAAAGGAAACATGTGCATGAATAGTGAAAACCACCAAAATGTAACACCAAGCTTCCCATTCTTCAATGCCACCAACCCATTCTAAATTTTCTCTGCTAAATAGGTGGAAAAATCATATAAAGCATTTATGTTGAGGTGTTGGATATTTCCAACCATGTACATTTTGGCAATTGGCATGCTAGAGCCAAGATTAAACCCTAAAATTTGGTAGAGGGAATAAAAAGTCTTCTAAAATTATGTGAGGAAATATTTAATGGGGAGGGGCTCAACATAATAGGGTCCCATAGTAATCTATCTTTTCTTTCTTCCCTGTTGATATCAAAAAATTGGTCAACACTGAGACCCTAAAATTGTGCTTTAATTTCACATATTCTTCTTTCAAATTCCTCTTAGCAATCTTGACCATTTCATTGCTCCATTTGTTAAACTTGAACACATGCAATTTCTTCCCTAGTAACCCATACCATATTTTTTCCATCATGAGTCTTGACAACCCTAACCAAGGGGTCATAGTTTCCAATGATGGCCTTAAGAATATCTACATCTATATACATGTTGGGAACAAGAAACCTAGCCATGTATAGCCTCCATGGTTTGCTAAGTGGGATACCAACATTCTTATTTCCAAACCATCCATGGAAAGAATTCCATCTAGAGTATGGTAGGGTAGAATCCTTAACTATGCAGTATCTATCAATAATACCAAGCTTAGTTCTAGGGCCATAATCATAGGTTTTCCCTTTGCATTATTAGATGTAGAGGGTTTCAATTTTTTGGTAGAATCCTAAGCCAAAGGTCTCACTATAGGTTTCAACTCAAAAGCTTGGCCTTTTGATGCAAATGCCTAGACTTTAGGTGCCATTAGTAATAGACAATAAAAACTAGGTCTCAATGGGCTTAAACTAGGGTTTTTACTTATTAAGGAGAGACTTGACACAAAGAAAAGATTAAAAGCACAACTTAAAGTAATTCAAAGAATGTAAAACCTTAAAAGAACCCTAATTTATAGAGCAAGCAACAACAATCACAATTGGAAATGGAAATTAGGGTAAATTCAAGTTCAAGAGAGGTAAAATTCACTTACTAGTTACATGATGCAGGAAACCTTAATTTTATGATTCCAAATGCTCAAACAATGCTGCAACAGATTTTGAATGTGTTGAGAATGCTTTTTTAATTGAAAATAAGCTTTAAGAGAATATTTTAAGGCAAACAAAGCCTTCAATTTAGCAGAAATTCATCAACTCCGCCATTACTATTCACTCGTGTGAATGAGAATGACTCAATGGTGTACATTTTAGAAACTTTGAATGTCTATCATTGATTCAATCTTGATGTGGACTAGTGTGTAGCTCAAATGGAGTCAGGAAATTTTTAATTTTTTCTTTTTAGCTAACTCAACATCCACCATGTTTTGTTTTCACCAAGTGTACATTTCATTCATCAACATCATGGCCCCATTGCACTTTACAAGCTGACAGAAAAATGTGTCAGCAACCTACTAGCCCTTTGAGATTTGTAATTTTTAGATCTATGGTCATAGGCTAGTGAGAGATGGCCCAAATCAACCCAATGACCATCATCTTGCTTTTCTTTTAATCAATGGCCCAACAAATATAATGTATATCCTCCTTTAACAATAAACGGTTGAGATTAGAACATCTCAATGGGAAATTTTCCATGTGCATATTGATCATTTAAGTAGCATTCTTTTTAATCTTTCCATGGTTACCAAGAAATATTTCACCAAATATTTCTATGCCTTCAATGGTTTAGTGGACGGTAGTGATGGTGCCACATGGCTCCTTTCTTGCTATCCCTCTATAAACTTAGATTTGACAACGGGTCCCCCGCAGACTGGTAGGGAATAGTCAAGATTTATTTGTCAGAACACATCTTATATGTTGACTTGATGACCAATAGCCATC
The DNA here is from genome assembly GCA_007258455.2 of Sequoia sempervirens. Classification (NCBI taxonomy): domain Eukaryota; kingdom Viridiplantae; phylum Streptophyta; class Pinopsida; order Cupressales; family Cupressaceae; genus Sequoia; species Sequoia sempervirens. Next base: position 170,860,012 of record VDFB02000008.1, on the reverse strand, counting down.
GGTGCCTTTGAACAATGGTACGGCCCACCAAGAGGGTGGACAGATGTCACTTTCTCACTATCCCTTTGGGTTTTTTATTTTATTATTTTAATCCTACGGGCTAGTGGGGAGCCAATCAAAAGTGTTCAGTGGGACCCACCTAGCATTGTTAAGGGTTCTTAATAAGCATGTGAGCTTATTACATGACTTAAAATGGGGTTTTTTGTCTAGGTTTACAATATAAAATACTTTAGACAAATATTAGCTCAGACATAGAAAAAGGGAGAATATTAAAAGATTTACGACTGACATAATATAAAGAAATAGTTTTAATGACTCAATGGGAAATGACCAAAAATACTAGGCTCAAGGGTCTAGTAACCAGATGGATTTATTGACATGAGTGGTAACTTACGAAACTAGGAACAAGTGATTTCAAGTCCAAAGTGAATTAGAACGTATGCAAAGGGATCAAAACTTAGGGATTTTAAGAGGGTTTAGGGCACAACTAAAACCATAGAACAACGGTAAAACATAATGCAGAAGTTTTTGAGGGGTTCAACCAGTGGCTCTAGTTGGGGACATCTATTCTTCCAGAACAAAGCAAGATCATGAAATCTCAAGATTGAATTAGACCAATAAAGAGAATCAAAACCAGGAAACTACTTGAACAAAGTAGTCAAACCAAAGAAAACCAAACCTATATATAGAACATACAAAATTTACAATGTACATGAAAAAGAACATATTTCAAGAGAAATATGGCTTCAATAACTTTCAATGTACTAGTGGTTCAACAATTTCAATCATTAAATCTTGCAAAATGTAGGAATCCTTTCCATGTGTATTGCTGATCAAATAAGGTCCTAGCCATAGTGAATCAAATCTCCCATGTTTTCATTTATCCTCAGACCTAACATTCCACATTAACACCATGTCTCCCACTTGGAACTTTCTTGGAGATTCTTTCTTGTCATATAAGTTCTTGACCTGCAATTGCAACTTAACATTTTTCTTCTAAGTATCTCTTCTCATCTCATCCACCTCCATCAAGGCATCAGTTATGTGTTACATCTCATCACACACAGCTTCATTGTATTCTTGGAAAAATTGATACATCTTCATAAGGTTTTTCTAAGGTAACCTTGCTTCATAACTAGTTGATTTCTTCATTGTTACCCTATCCACCTATAGAGCCAACTTCAACTTGGAGTCCCAAGCTTTCTTATTACTTTCAATGATCCTTTTAATGATCTTCATCAAGCTTTTGTTGCTTTATTTTTCCTAACCATTAATATGTGGTGATAAGGTGAAGAGTAGGGTGCCTAAATCCCATGTTTAGAACATAAAATTTTGAATTCCTTAGACCTAAAGCACATTGCATTGACTGAAACAATTTTCTCAGGCACTCTAAACTTGGTTAATATGTTATCCATCAAGAAATCAATGAATACCTTACTTATTACTTTTTTTTTGGAGTTTCTTCTACCCATTTAGTAAAGTAATTTGTAGCAAGAAGGATCCAAGAGTGACCTCCACTAGACTTGTTTAGTATTTCTCCAATAAAGCTAATGCCCCATTTTTGAAATGGTGCTTGGATTGCTATAGGTCTACATGGTAAATTATATGAGAATTTGAGCTTCCTAGAGAAACTTTGAAATGCATCACATGTTCTCACAAGTTTATGAGCATCCTTGAATACTGTTGGCCACCAAAACCAATCTCTTACAGCCTTGTGAGAGATGGTCTTGGCCAAATCATGTCCTCCACATATCCCACTATGCATTTAGTTAGTAGCTCTGAAGCTTTGGCATTGTCAACACATTTCAACATGAAACTGTCAATATTTCTCCACCACAATTACCATTAATGATTACATATTTTATATCTTGTAACTTGAGATTCCTCTTTTCATTTTCAGTCAATCATTTAGGGTATTACTTCTTCTACAAGTAATAGATAACATTCTTGTACCAATCACAATCTTGCATATCATAAATATGTGACCTATCAATGTAATCATCTTGATTTATTTTATTGGCATCAAAATTTGTTTCAGCCATTAGCTTTGCTAACCCTTGACCTCTCACCAAATTTGTGATTTGGATATCAATTTTAAATTCATGTATCCTATTTATCTATCTACATATTCTTCCTGTGACTTCCTACTAGGTGAAGATGTCCTTAACTACAACATTGGGAACATATGCAATAACTATATCTCCTACAAGATAGGTTCTAAAAATTTTAACAACCTTGACCAGTGCATATGCTTTTTTTTCAACCAATTCATATTTCAACTTTACATCTTGAAGATACTTGCTAAAAAATGCAATGGGTTGTCCAAAACCCTCTTGATTCTTTTGTAACAGAACTACATCAATAGTGTGGAATGATGCAAAGGAGAAGATTTTCAATGGATTGGAAAAATTAGGGGTCCTTAGAACTAGGCCCCCCTTGATTTCCTGCTTAATTTCTTGAAAATCATTACTTGGTTCTTCAATCCACTCCACTTTCTTACCCTTCTTCAACATCTTTGATATGGGGTAGGTGATCTCTACAAATTTTGTAAAAAACCTTCTAAGAAAGTCAACCTATCCAAGGAATGATTGAATTCCTTTCACATTCTTTGGCTAAGTAATTTTGTCAATGGTGGCTACCCTCTCAGGGTCAATTCTCACCCCTTCTTTTGACACAATATGGCCCAATAACTAGCATTCAGTGACCCAAAAGACACATTTCTTTGGGTTAAGTGAAATCCCATATTCAAGGGCCCTAATGAGAATTCTCTTCAAGTGCATATAATGATCTTCCTCCTTGGAGTATGAATTCAATTTATCTTGGTAGACTACCAAAAATAAATCAATAAACTTAGAGAAGGATACATCCATAGCCATTTGGAAAGTTTCACCTACATTGGTTAAGCCAAATTGTATTCTAACATAAACATAGGTGCCCCATGGAGTAGTAAATGTAGTCTTATATTGCTCAAACTCCTACGCTTTCACCTGATTGTAGCCAGAGAAATCATTCATCATGGACAAGAGCTTGGAGCTAGTCACATTTTGCAACAAGGCTTCCATGTTAGGAAATGGATAGTTATCCTTCAATGAAGACATGTTGAGGTTTTTGAAATCAATGCATAACCTAATGTCCCCATTCTTTTTTCTGACTAGCACTAGATTAGATACCCAAGAGGAGTGCCTAATTTTCTTAATTATGCTAGCATCCCTAAGCTTCACTAGCTCTTCTTACAACTTTGGTGCTAAGGTGGGATTGATAGGTCTTTGCCTTTGTTTAAAAGGATTTTCATATGATTTTAGAGGGATTTCATGCTGAAATAATTCCTCCTTGTATTCCTTCAAGATATCATAGGACCAAGTAAAGACATTCTTGTACTTCATCAGCAAAGCAATCAACATTGTTTTGATCTTAGGTTTCATTCTCTTGCCCACATAAACCTTGTTAGGATCCTTTTTAGTTCCTAAATTCACCTCTTCTAGATCTTCTAGATGAGTGGAAAATGTCTTGGCATTGCTTTTGTCTTGGTTATCAAAAACTCTTTCCAAGGCTACAAGGCCTTTAGGGATCTTATTGGTCTTCAATTGAATAACTTCATTACCAAAAATTGTGTCCTTTCCATCCACTATCTCAAAAAAGGATCCAAAATCAATCTCTTGACTTTCATACTCATCTACACACTTCAAAAATCTTAAGATATCTTCATCATCATTCAAGACTTTCCAATTTTTTATATTATTAGGGACTGAAGGACTTTTTTGTACCTCCACTTTTGAGATACCCAAAAAAGTTATATCATCGGGCCTGAGTGTAATGTTTTCCAACAAATCTTCCACTCTATTTTGGCCTCTTTCCATCCAATCAATTTCAAATGCATCAAATTGCTCAATGGAATCCAAAATGGAATTCCTATATTGCTTCAATCTTTTATTTTTTGATGCAAATTTGGACCTAACTTGGGATATCACTAATTATGAATCACCAATCACTTTTAGCTTCTTTATCCCATGTTTTTCTGATAACCTCAACCCTAGCAGCAAGGCCTCATATTTTTCCATGTTGTTTGTACAAATGACAAGGTGAAAGAAAACTTGAATGTATTTCCACTGGGTGAAACCAATAATATCTCTCTACCCAATCCTTCCTTGGAGCTTGCACCATCAAAATACATGGTCTAAAGATCATCATTATCATATAGTTTAAATGTAATCTCTTTCTTAATATGTGTAGGTTACCTACCATTTTCCTTTGGTAACTCTTCTATTTTGAAATCATTGATGTTAGTATCAACAAAGTGGATTGTATCATTATCAAGAACACGTTCAATTATGTATGGAACTCTTGATTCTCTAAATAGTTTGACATCTTCGCCATCAATTGGGAAAGTAGAAAAAGACATATCACACTACATACTACCCCCCATGGAGGTATCCCATCTTCTTCATAACAACATTCAATAATTTGGTGGAATTTCTACCACTATCGCACTCATTTTGAGTTCTTTCTTTAGGAATGAAACTAATCTGTATGAGAGTTCATAAATCACGCCAATCACAAGGACTTCCCTAGAGTCCATATCATAGAATTTTCCATGGGAACTATCAATTTTCAATCCCATCACCTCCATAATCTTAACTGGCATAATATTATTAGATGCTCTTGAATCAATCATACAATTCTTCAAGAATTTTCCATCAACAATTAGAGTTATGAAAAATGGATCTATATTACCAAGACTGGGGGTTATTCAATTTCCTAGATAAATGTGAGGGATTTCAGTGATTGTTACCTCAACCTCCTTTTCTTTCCCTTCCTTCCCACTCACTTTGGGTGGAGTAGACACCACTAATTCATTACAGACTATAGTAGCACCATTGATAAAGGTTGCTACATTTTGTTTGTGCTCATCAATTCTCTTCATTTCAACCAAGGGGGCAAAAAACTTTACTTGAGAAAGTAACTGATACATATCAATAGGAGTATATTTAGGTACATCAATTGGTATCATACCTTGTTTAGTGTTTCTCACCTTTTGTTTCAACTTTAAGCTTGGAATCCTTCTTCTTAGGCTCAAAATTTTGCTTTTGTGTTTTCACCTTTACAGTAGGAGAATTGACTTCCCTATCAACCTTTGGTTTCTCATCCTTCTTTGTCCAAATTTTGTCTCCCTTTCCTTGGATTTAACCCATACACTTTATTTTCATCCTTTGATTCTGTTGGATTCAAAAAATGGGTATGTGTAAGATCATCATGGAAGAAAAGGCCTTTAAGTGGTGAAAAATTCAGAAAAAAAAAGTTAGGCAACTTGATGTAAAAATTGGAATAAGTTATCTATATTATTTCAAAAATATGTAAGAATAGAATTTGTATCAAATTGAATGTAGTTTCTAAACTACTAAGTTTATTTCAAATAAAGAAAAATCTATTTGGTGAAAATTTGAAATTTCAATGCAATAGTATTTAAATTTCAGGGAAAAAATAAGTAGGTGTTTGTCTGACCACCTTAACCATAATAAAATGATAATATTTTTTATAATATTTTAGATATATGTAGAGGACTCATGTTTTGATGTGATGCATTTTTTTTGTAATATTTTTCCAAGTAAATAATTAATTATGGATTTTTTATTAGAACTTTTAAAATATAAAAACTTGTATGTCTAACCACCTTAACTTGGTCAAAAACTCATGAAATTCATTTTTTTTTAATATTATAGTATGCAAAACATAGAATGTAGCACATGTTTTGGATTAAAAAAATGTGATATCATTTAAAAGCTATAGATGTTTTTCAATCAGCCTATCAATTAGGACTTTAGTCATAATTCAAATAGAAAATGAATAATAATAATTTCTTAAATTCATAGTAAAGCATAATTTATATTGGTGGAAATTTGATAAACTCCCTTAATAACCCTTTTCATTTCATCAATTTTGGGTAAAAAAAGTCATCAACCACATACACTACACATACCCATCATATTACCACTTTTTGGTCCATCATGATCTTGCACATACCCAGTCCACATTAGTTATTTTGCAAACTTCCATTTTCATCCATCCTCCCACACTCACCATATGTTCCATATCCATTTCATAATGGTTGAGACTGATATAAATCACCAAATAAGGCCCTTGATCATAACACTAAAGTGAGCTCCCTACCTAAAATGTTCCCATAGCAGCACATGGCATGTCAGCAAGACAATACTATATCAAAGAGAGTCTCACCATAGTCTATTCAACATGAGTAGAAAGGGTTGATGTGAAATATAGATGAGGCTCCTGAATGTCTAAGAGACATATTTAAATTTCTTCTCACCACCCTAAGGGGTGATATGTCTAAGAGACTTGGACATGTCAAGGAGAAAATCTAACATGTCTCACCAACAAATTATATCCAAAGTATTTAACATTCAAGAAATAGAAAAAAATCTCTTGGACACTAAGAGATTATCATAAAATAAATGATAAGTCACTGGTAGAACAACATAGATGAACACAAATTTTGAAGACACATCAGCATATCGAGGAGAGAAGTAAGGAAAGTCTCTTCAACATTCAAGGAGAAAAATATCGACAAGACATAGAGACATCAAATAGACATTGGACAAGGTCATATCGACATCCTAACAATGATATCTCGAGGAGACACTAGAGTATCAAGTAGACATTATCAAAAGTCTCCTTGACATTCTAGCACATTTTATCGATGAGACTAAGAGACATCAGAGAGAGGTGAACATGATTCTCCCTGACATAACAAAGTCACATGGACATCAACAACAACAAATACTAGCGAAAGATGAGATATCCCACTATTTTCCAATTTTTCTCAATGCAATCAATGATGAAGATGAGGTTCTTAAGAAAACACGCCAAAAACTTGGAAGAATATTCAAATTGAAATATGCCATGAAAGATATTATACATAATGTAGAAACTCATGCCAAAAGTGGGTACATTGAGCATTTGTCTAAGATTAACTCATTCATTGCATAGGCCAAGTAAGAGAGGAGTAACAGGGGCTGGAGTTTGATGGTTTTGGATACACAATCATGGTGCATGAGCCTTGAACAAATCTTAGGTGATCATAGGTGCCTACTAGAGATTAACGAAATACAATGCATTCACCAACAAACTCTTAATATTTTTATGTTTATGATAATTATTTTTTAGTTATGAAGCGATGTGACTTTTTGTAAATGGGCCTGAATCTTGTTGCTTCACATACAAATAGGGAAACCAAGGCCCGATTTTGGAATCATCATCATCATCATATCATATTCCATTAGAGTAGGAATTAGCAAGAAGATATGTTGCATAATCCACCCATACATACCATATTAAAATAATTTTGTTATAGTGCTTATATTTTGAAGTAATACAATGGAGCAGACTATTTATAAATTGTAATCCATTTTCAGTGTTCAATTACTATGTCATTTTTCATGCTTATCTATTACTTTTTTGTCTCCAAAGTGGTTTTTTCAAGTATGTAAGTCTAAAAGATTTATCATAACACATTTTTTGTTATTGTGTGGATGCTTTGATTGGTTTCTAGTTGGTTTGAATTAAAATCCTTTCAAAGGGTATGTGTAGGATCATCATGGAAGAAATAAGCCCTTAAGTGGAAAAAAATTCAGAAAAATCAGAGTTAGGAAACTTGATGTAAAAATTTGAATAAGTTATCTATATTATTTAAAAAATATGTAAGAATAGAATCTATAGAAAATTGAATTTAGTTTCTAAACTACTAGGTTTTTTTTTTAAACTATTTGGTGAAAATTTGAAATTTCAATATAGTGGTACTTAAATTTTAGGGAAAAAAAAAGTAGGTGTCTATTTGACCATCCTAATCACAATAAAATGATAATATTTTTTTATAAGATTTTAGATATAAGTAGAGGAATCATGCCTTGATGTGATGCATATTTTTGTAATTTTTTCCTAGTAAATAATTAATTATGATTTTTATTACAACTTTTAAAAATATAAAAATTATATTCCACCAATCTTTGGTCAAAACTTCATGGAATTCAATTTTTCTTTTTTTAATCCTATAGTATGTGAAGCATAGAATGTGACACATGTTTTAGATTCAAAAAATATGATATCATTTGAAAGCTATAGATGTTTTTCAATCAACCTATCAATCAGGAATTTAGTCATAATTTGAATAGAAAATGAATAATAATTACTTATTAAATTCAAATTAAAGCATAATTTATATTGGTGGAAAGCTGACAATCTCCTTTAAAAACTATTTTCATTTCATCAATTTTTGGTAAAAAATAGTCATCAGCCATATACCCATCATATTGCCACTTTTTGGCCCATTATGATCCTACACATACTCCAAATAGTTTACTTTAATTGGTCCCTGCCTAGGGTTAAAATCCTTTTAAATAATTTGTCTTGATTGGTTTCCATTAACTTAAGAATTAAGGGCCCTTTCATGCTTTCACAATAACTTGAAGGGATATCACTCATATTATTAAAGAACACTATAATAAACAATCTTGCACATTTGCACAAGGTGCAGACATCTCAAAGTGCCCAGTAATTCAAGTTAAGCTAAATAATAGGTTTTACTTATCTTGCAAATATGTATCCATAATCACCATCCACTCATTCACTCCATTCACCGAATAGGAGTAGGCATTGGTCATACTTAGGGTATAGCATACAAAATAAAACTCACAATATTGAATTCTCAAATACTTTCAATAGAAATTAACCATCAAAACTCTGCATCTACTCCACCTTCATGTGCCATAGTGAGTAGATTTCCAATTTAGGAACCACATCCAGTTTTAAATCTTCCTTATTGTTCAGGTATACCTACCTAGGTCTGGGATAGCTTGAAGAGTAGGAGGTAGTCAACCTTGTTTATCTCGTTCATGGGACAAAGGTGTATTAAGAGATTGGAACGCTCTGATGGTTAAAAAGCCTGCACTTTTGAAACCTAACAGATTCTTTTCTTTTCACATTCTACTATTTGATGAAGAGGCTACTAGCCTTGCCTTGGTCTCCACCCAACATTCTATTTCTCAGGTGGTAAGAGACTCTTGCTTGTGCCACCAAGGCTACAGTTAGTTTTGTAATTTCCTCATTTGAGGGCCTCCTTAAAGACACCACATCCTCCGCTATTTCTAATGTACACACTTCATGATCATCATCACTGTCTTCATCAAGGAGAACTTGTTGGTGATATGTGTTTTCTATTTTCCTTTGGTTATCCACATCAAGTTCATGAGACTCCACATCAGATAATCATTCATCGTCAGCAAAATAAAATCTACTCATAATCACATTATCTTTAAAATCATCCTCATGGGACTGGTCATAATCATCTCGTACACCTTGTTCATCCTCCACTAGTTTTGCAATTGCACATTGGTGAGGATAATGGGGAAAATATCAAACCATACACTAAGGAGCTTCATCAATGCAATTTGTAGAGTGCTTTTGCAAATTATTAGGTGTGACCTGATTTTTTGTATTTTATTATTATTTTGGGTTGGATTTCCATTTTTCTAATTGGTTTTATAAGGATAATTCTAGAGCCTTGGGTGCTTTTCATTCTTCTGTTACTATTGTTTTTCATTTCTAATCCCCTTTTCATTTTTTGCAATAGTATATTTGATATCTTTGAGGGTTCTCATCACTTTATCCCATCTCTCATCATAATTAAGATTTGAGCTAGAGGCCTTTTCTTATTTATCCTTGGGATTATTCAATATTTTCACATCATCTCTTCTTCCCACCTTGCCTTTAAAAGCTCTTCTATTACATTCAATGTGTAGAGAAATTTTGAATGCATCCCTCAAAGTTTTAGGCTCTTTATCTATCAAGTGGTAAGCCATATTAGCATCAAATGTGTCACAATAAGTGACAAGGAACACTTGATCATTCATCCTCAAATTTGGTGGAAATTTGTTCATAGCATTCTGAAATATAATGTTAAAATCAACACCATATCATTCTATTCTTTAGAGATATTATTGAATTTATTGAGCATAAAGCTAGGGTTAGTTTTATCTCCATATTGTTCTCTAAAAACTCTCTTAAATTCATCCCATGAGGCAATACTACCATCAGGTAAACCTCTATACCAATCCCTAGCATCCTCTATCAATGACTGCATGAACAATTTCATAACAACATCCTCATGCTCTACTTCATAATCATCAAGCAGATTGAGGAAATCCCTTAAGTGATCCTACCTCAATATTGCATTATTTCTAGTAAACTTTCTCAAGACAACCCTAATATCATTGTCAATGGGATTTGGGTATCTAGGGTTCCCATCAAAGCATAACTTCCTATACCTTTACAATTGCATAGGTCTCCCATGAAATTGATTCTCTATCCTCATTACTTTTGCTAGCTTCTCCACCTCCTCTCTTATGATCCATGTTTCTATTAGTAAATTTATTGTGGATATAATCATTACTAATTATGTTCAAATATTTGGAATTATGGGTGGATTGATCTATATGACCAAAAGTATTCCCATCAACTGTGGGTGTAGGATTTATTATGGAATGAGAAGGATCTTGTGAACTAGATGCTATGGCACAATCTAGTAAGCATTAAGTCTTCAAGAAATCAATCTTTTTTTTCATCTCAACATTGGTTACCGTAATCTGCATCTTTTCTAATTCCATTTTTAGGTCCTCATTTTCTTCCTTAATTCATTTTCAGCATATTCAAATTTACAGGGTATAGGAGGCTTTTTAGATGTGGATTTTTCATTAATAACCATTTTTTTTTATAGGCTACTTGTCCTTATCAATCAGTGGGTTGGAAACATTTCAGTAGGGTGTAGAGCAATAGTACTAGTAACTACAGACTTAGTCAAGGTAGAGGTACTTCTATCTTTTATAGGGTTAGGATGAATCTTCTTGTTAAGGATCTTAGATACAACATGACCTATGGTAATTGGTTCAAGTCTAGCTTAGTTCAAGAGTCTCATCTATTCCAATTTTCTTATTAGTGTCTCTCTTTCAATCATAGAATTTCTAATCTTCTCTCTTTCCTTTTCCTTGATCCTTCTTATCTCAATTTGGATCTTAACCGCTCTTCTAAGAGCATTAATATATCCAAAAACTCCCTTTGGATCTGGGAGAGTAATCTCAAAATATGAGGATTCAATTAGATCTATAAGGTTTTGGGTATCATCAATGGATCTAGTTAGCAAGTCAGGTGGCAAATGAGAGTATCCATTGGATGTAGGATGGAGAATGCCACCATAAACAACATTGGTAGTAGAAATATTATAATGGTGGCTCCTACTAATGCTTCTACTTTGTCTAGGTCTAGATATATGGATACTTACAATATTCTTATTTGTGCAATCTTTTTAATCCTCATAATCCAACCCTAATAAATTTTGTTGGATTTTATAACTACTAGAATTTCTTGAAGGAGATTCAACTAATTTAGGGACAAGATGTGGAGTACACTTACTTGTATTTGGATCCTTATGTATCCATGACTACTTGGGAGTGTTTTGAAGCTCACCTTCTAGCTTTTCTTTTGGATGCTTCTTCATGTGAGCTCTGGTTTTCCTCATCTTTCTTCCACAATTCTTCTTCTTCAATACTTTATTGATTTCTTCAAATAATGCACACTAGTGTAGAGACTTCTGAGTCACCACCCAAAATTATTGGGAATTGAAAATAATGATAACAATTATGTGGATCTTTTAGAGAATTGCAAGGATTTGGAAACATAGAGAACTCCTAAGCCAACCCTCAACACTCTAAGTGGAATATTTTCATGGAAACACAAGTTCTTGATAGAAATTTATGCAAGTGACCTTAAAATGATAAATGGCAGGAGAATTTGACAAATATTTGCAAAATTTTATACCCCATGTGTGAATATGTATGAATCTAATTTGCTTGGAAAAAGCATGTTGGGATATGAATATTATTTTAGATAAATATAGATGTATGTAGTGGTTTGTATGTGAAATTTTATGTAAAAATATATATGCATAAAAGGATATATATGTAAGAAGAAGATAGATATGTAAAGATTATAGGGGAAGATATATGATTGTATTTCTTTGATATGATTAATATAACGATTATCAGAATTCTATATGATTTTATATGTCATTATGTTAATATATATACAATTAGAGAATCCCATATATGAATCTAATGATTATTTCCTTTATATGATTAAGTTTGAGGTACAAACTACAACACTCAAAAAGTACTTGGGGCTCAAAAATTTGGCCTATGTTTCCCAAGTTTTCTTGTTAACATGCATCAAAACTATAATCATATGGTCAATACTTATATCAGTATTGAAATTTTAAGCCAAAAATTTATCATTCATGGATTATTAAGCCCTTAGTTAATGAACTATTATCTAATAGCATGTGTAACACCCCAAATGGGGAACAATTTTTTTTTAAAGGCTATCTTTTTTAAAACCAAATACACTTAAGGTATACATTATTAAATATTGTTTGATTAAACATAAGATCATTCATAGAGGTCATCACATGTTCATAAGTATTGTATCATAGAGACTAAATGGACCATGACATTTAATCAATTCTAGAGTATGCATGTGAGCCTCAAGAGAATCCAATGTAACACAAGAGAGTAGGTCCACAATATTGATGTAGCCAATGGAGATGCTGATCATTATTTCATTCAACATTCATATGTCACTATTCCATATGAATGTGCTCAGTTGATGAAGCAATGAACATTAATTGTGTAGAGATATAATGTGAATTCATTTTCTTAAGGTGGTTTTATGAGAATTAGTTATACAACTATCAAGGTTTCAAAGAGTGTTGAGGGTGTAAATCTCTTTTAGGTTTTGATTGAATTGTTTGATGAGATTTGAGATGAATGGATCTTGGAACTTCCCAAGTTGTCAAAAATTATAACATTTTCTATTTTTTCAATACCATCAAATGAGAATTGGGATCTATTATCTTCAAAAGCCCATAAGTGGTGATCATGTTATTCTAACCAACACTAGTTGGTTGATAAGGTTAATCTACATATAATGGGTATCATTTCTCTTCCACTTACAACACAAGCATCTTATCTATAGGAGATTATCATTAAAAAAATTATTATGGAAACTTCCATTAGCTCTACCATACATAAATATACTGCATATGTCACTAACCCTATAAACCACATGATATTTAAGTGAGATGGAAGATCTAGAAACTCTTTATTCTTTGATAAATATTGAACCTCTCTACCTTATTTAGGTTTTTAGGAATATTTGATTCGAGGATAAATCATTATCTATCAAAATCCCATGACAATAATGAAGATCCATAATGAAGAGCTTTGATATTTATTGACTAATAATTGAGTGATAATTGAGTGATGGTGGAGCCCGTGATCTTTATTTTATTCAATTTAGCTAAGACGTTAGTGTTTCTAGTGGGATCTTAATATTTTCAAATCCTATACTTGATGCCAACTTGTGTTATTTGAATTTCAGGATTAAATCTTAAGTTATGTATAAATATAAGGCTATTTCACCTAGTTTCACCAAACAATTTCAAGTCTTCAAGCACTATAGAAAGTTTATGATCAAGAAGGTATTCAAGAACATTCAAGAGGGATTTCAAGGGAAAATTATTGAAGTTTATTGCAGCAATCAAAGATCCAATTCATCATGTCAAATTCATGCACATGTTGTTGAGCTAATGCGATGTTGTAGCATTGGTGATCAATTTCAAGTGTTTAAATCCATTATCTTATGTCAAGTTCATGATCAAGATCTACACTCATGAAAGACACTTCATGCTAAGTTTCAAATTTAACATCCAAGATTTCATCCAAGGTATCATTGTTTCATGTTTCATATTTCATCCTTCATCCTTCATTATTTCATCATAAGGTTTAATTACCAAAATGGGATTTGACCAAGGTAAACCCGGGTTATTTCCTAAAAAACAACAATTTTTCTTCTCTCTAGATGTGTGATTGCAAGTTTTAGATTGAAGATCAAGTGGAAAGAAAAAGTTGTCAAAGTTGTCATCTTTCTTGCAAGATCACAAAAGTCTTCTAAAAAATTCATTTCCAACTTTCAAGAGTTGAACACCTGCAGTTTGGAGTTGTAGACATTGAAGAACGTAACCTAGAAATTTATTTTCCAAAACCCTAGAAAGGACCCATTTACCACTAGGAAAATGAGTCCCCAGTGAGGCTCGAAAAAGAACTTCTTGCAATAGGTACACAACATTTTACCATCTTGAAATCTACCTTTTTATTATTACAACAATTAGTTTTTTGTCTAATTTTTATTTATGCATTATACCCCTCATAATTGAGTGAAACACCAAGTAAAATTAGGCGTACCCATTTAGTTAATCCCATTTGTGGTGCACCTATTTTTCTATGTTTTAGAAGGAAGAAGAATGGAATGTTCCTTATAAGAAGAATGAAATGTTCCTTATAGGAAGAATTTCTTTTTGTAGAAACAAAACTCAAAAAGTATAAATAATGATGACAAAATGCAACATCTTAGAGATATCAAAATAGGTTATGGTGCTTTGAAATTAAAAAAGGTTGGGGGCAAGAGTTGGAGCCAAAGTAAATTGGACTAATGAAGGGGATAGAGGAATATAATATTTTTTTCAAAATTCTTTAAGGACTAAAAATATTGTGGATTATATTGGACTAATTGAGATCAATGGTAATTGGTTTCAAGATACTAAAGATATAAGAAAATATTTTCTATGAATTTTATAAATAACTCTTTACTATTAAAGACAATACCACTTGTTATGCTCAAGCTCAGGGCATTTGCAAACAAAAATATTCGTAATAAGATTTCTAAGGAAATGGCTATTGAACTTGAGAAAATAATTTCTTAAAATGAAATTGTTAATGCTATATTGTCTTTCCAAAATGCTAAACCTCTAGGAGATGATGGCCTACTAATTGAATTCTATAAGTCCAATATGGATTGGATAGTTGATGAATTTTTTTATTACTATAATGAATCCATCAAGGAAGTCTCTCTTTAAGCATAAACATAAGAAAGGGAATTATCAAGTTGTGTAAATAAGGTGACAAGAGTAACATAAAGAACTGTATACCTCTCACCTCATTGAATATGTCACAAAATATTTTAGCCAAATTTCTTGGCATGAGACTTGCTAAGATTCTTCCAATGATCATTAATGATACACAAAACACATTTATTGAAGGTAGGTATATCTTAGAAAGCCTAATTATTAGTTGGCAAGCTTTGGATTTGAAAATTGAATTGAACCAATACAAGTGGAGTTGTATCCATTTAATCTCTAATTCAAACTCTATATGGGACCACCATTTGAAATCACTAGGGTTTTCATCCTAGGATTCCCACGCTTAAACATAAGTGCTCAAACCATATTATAAATTGAAGTTGGTTAAGTGTAGATGATGATCCTAGATGAAAATATTTTATCTTTTATATACTCTATAGATAGAATAGGTCAACCACCAAGAATACCCATAACTTGAAATTTGAATAATGATCATTGACAAGAAAGAGTCCACTTTGAAAGTGGTGAGATTGAAAAATATACTACTAGAAATTATACATGTGCTAGGAATTTAGGATGGGAGTGAAAACATAGAAATAAATATAGGGATCAAGGTTTAGTTATATCATAAGAATCAAACTATAAGATGAAGTGTCAAGGGTTGAGCAACAAGCATGCCAATAAGGGAAAGTTTGAATGTCTAACAAGAAGAAGAGGGGAGAAAAGTTGGAAAAAGAAATATACTCAAGAAGGGAAAATAGGGAAGACACATGTATAAACATAATATATATAAACTTGGATTGACTCAAAACATAGTAGGCCACTTTACTTGTGAAGAATTCTCTATTAACATCTTGTGAAAATTTATGCCAATAAAAGTTGAGAGAGTTTGCCAGGTGGCTACTCTTTTTTCCCATCGTCCATAGTTTATGTCACTACTAAGCCACATATGAAACCTCGATTCATCCAAGTACCACTATATAGTCATGGACTTGTTCATACAAATATTGTAGATTTAAGGCCACTCATTAAGATCTATTAAATAAGGACTTTTGGGCTTTCCTAGAATATAAGCATGAAGTAAAGTGCACTTCAAATACCAAGACACCTATAGAATTTGATTAATAAAACTCCCAAGGGCACTAGATGTGGATTGGAAAAATTCAAATGGGTTATATAGGGTTGCTCACATCCAAAAGAAACAAAACAAGTCAATACATAACACAAAAAGCCTTTGAAGATTTCACTTATTAAAAGTTAGTTTCAAGTCTAGGGGGTTTGGATGCAAGCCTTAAATTTATCATCACAGATGAGGTCAACACATTCATCTAGGGAATGCACATTTAAAATATCAATTCTCTTTAATGCAACTCTAGAAATCATGTGCTAGGGCATTTCGGTTTGATGGGGAAATGATCCCAACTCATAAGCAACTTCAAAACACAACTTTTCTTATCCCATCAGCCAACATATATATCCAAGGTTGATTTTAATAATTTTTAGTTAAGAATAAAGGTAGGATGACATACCTAGTTGGCAAAGACAATGTGAACGAGCTACAAAATCAACCCAATTGACACCTTTTGAAAAATAAGGGGAATCATAGCATGTTGGACTTAGTCGCAGATTAAGATGCAAAGGTGAGTAACCCAGATGAGGAAACTGATACATTCAATTCAACTCAAATACTTGCCAAAACTATTACCATTAATGCTCATTCACATATGAAAGAGTGTCAAGCACCAGTAAAGTGCACTTCAAATACAAGGCCCTCTCTAAAATTTTATTTAAAAAGTTCTGAAGGCCACTAGATAGTGCAAAATGCCATTCTAGATTTCACTTATTAAAAGTTAGTTTCAAATCTAAAAAGTTTGGATGATTGCAGACCTCGACTTTGAACAAACCTTGACTAAAATATAGATAATACAAAATGCTATTCTAGATTTCACTTACTAAAAATTAGTTTCAAATCTAAAAGGTTTGGATGTTTGCAGACCTCGACTTTGAACAGAACTTGACTTAAATATTTTCTTAAGAGATCCAAGCCGCTCTATATTTTCTTAAGAGATCCAAGCCGCTCTATGTATCCTACCTAATTGATTAGCAAATTGTTTGGACAAAATTTGTGGTGACAAGTTTTTTTCATATTTGAAGATGTCGAGAGGACTAAAATTTTATTTCAAATACGTTTGGCGAAAGGTACATTCGATGGAAAAGAGTCTAGAGATTCAAATTATTTGACGTCAAACATGAGTGCTTCTATCACGCCTAGTTCTTTCTCATATCCGCTCTATAAGGGTCTTTGAATCTTCAATGCCTGTATGTCCAATTGGGGCCACAAAGTCTGCATAAAGTCCGTATGTCTGATTATGCTGGTCGAATTACGATGATGATTCTGCAAGATTTGCATAAGCATTGTACAAAACCTCTTCTGATAATAGATTATTGATTGTAATTTGAAATATATCTCGTTAGAAACATCTTCATAATAGATTGCTGAATATAATCTGAAAGGTAGCTTATACGACCGATTCGAAAAACAATAGAAAACTCATGGCCACTATAAATTTGCATAAGCATTGGCTTTCTTCTCCCCACGGAATTTTGGGGTGTCGTCCAAAAGAAAAGATCACAACTACAAATCATGCAATCATACAGTCACCATGCTATGTATAGCACAATCCCTATTTTTGCATTTTCTAGTGGGTTTCAAAGATCACAACTACCAATCATTTCTTTTTTTTTTTTGCAACAGATTTAATTTTTGTAGCATCATTTTTTAAAAATAAGGTATTTTCAATATAGTAGGGGAAAGGATCCAGCTATTGCTATAGCCAACTTTGCGTAATCTAAGCCCCTAAACTGTATGTCTGATCAAGATTTTTTTTTATTGTTTTATTCACACGTAGGTTAATAGCTTATAGCTATTGTTTGATAAGCGCACATGGGGAAAAAAGTCACCATTTAGACTTGACGCCTACAAAGGGCCCTCAAATGTCCCAATAGCTGCCCGCCTTCACCAACAATTAATATTTTAAAAAATCCTAATTGTGTCAATATTAGGATGCATTTATAACAATTTTATTATTCATAAATGGTCAAAAGTGAATGGGTCAAATTAACGGGTTAATGTTGGAGGTTTAGGTAAGTGATCACAATAGTCTGCACCTACACATTGTTCACCAAGCCTTTATTAGAATTAGGAAGATCTAGGAGATAAAATGACAAGCACAAGTGAACAAAGCAATATTGTATTTAGATGACCCAAATTACATTGAGTACAAAGTCTTGCATATATAGGCAAGGATGATGCAATCCACCTATGACGTAAATTGACAAGTGCCCCATAAAGTGGCACAAATGAGTAGACAAGTGTCTTATAAGTGTCAACCTTAAGAACACTTGGAGTGGGCAAATCAACAACCTCTATGATCAAGTCATCAACCTTGTGTGCCAAGTGTTGAATGACCTTTGAGGTGAGATGGCAAGTCTTCAAACAGTGCATGAGGTTTACCAAATAAGTTGGTAACCTCTAAAGGCCTAAAAGGTTACACATTCAATTAGACAAGATGTTGTCTAACCTCATCAACCTAAGTACACTTGAGTATAGTGAATAGATTAATTATTCACACTAACACCCCCCTTGAGTGATACTTGGGGAGATCACAAAAGTGTAAATAGATAGAAATGGGTCTTGACTAGAGGCCATTTTAGACACCCATGTACAATGCATTCTCTTACAAAGTGGAGTAAAGGAGAAAACCTAGTGGGAACAAAACTCCTCTCCACAAAAATAGAATTAGAAGGATTTAAGACCTTTTGAAACTATGTTCCTTGATGATGGAAACATGATGATGAACACCTAAAGCATGTTGAAGTTGTAAACTTCATCAATGATGAACTGGTGTCTGTCGGAATCAATGAATCTCCAAGTAATGTGGATCAAGATGTGATATAAAACACTGCATGAGTGAACTATTGAACACTACTCAACCAATATACACAAAGTTTATCAAACTCTGTGAGGTCGATAATACAAATAGTACTATGATAAGGAGTACTAAAATCTTAAAATGTGATCCACTGAATTAATCCCTCATACAAGAGATCGAGATAGAAGGTTCATGAGGCCTCCCAGAAAGAAGATTTTGCTTCATTGAATGAAGCATTGACATAGTTCACATTATAGTCCCCCCTTAATGCTAAGAGATTATAAGTAGAACAACTGAGATCAAGAGTGTGTAAGGAATGTAAAGATATACAAAGTGTGCTCCAAGACACACTCACATGAGGTGAGAATCATAAGAATCCATATTGTGATGGCATAACCCCCATTACACTTTATAATTTAGTGTATGTACAATAATTTCCCAAATAACCTCCTTAAGGAGCACACATTCAATTTTGTGGCACTTTATTTGAGTGGTTTACAAACTTATTTTTTCTATTACAAGTTTTTCAAAGTTTATTGTCATGAGGTGGACATGGATTAGTTTATATCTTGCAAACCCCAATAAAAGGAAAAAAACATAAAATTAAAGCTTGATTATGATGACCCCCCTTTTTGCCAAATTTAGTGCAAAAGAGAAAATTGACTCCTCTTTTACAAATTTTTAACTAAGGCAAAAAATTACAACCTCACCCTATAAACGTCTCACGTTTGCCACATTCATTGCAAAGAAAAAAATTCTCTTCTTTTACAAATTTTTAACTATGGAAAAAAAATTTCCTCCCACATTTACAAGATTTTCCTTTGCCACATTTTCATTTGCCAAATTCATTACCAAAAAAGAAAAGAAAAAGACTCCTTTTACAAAATTTTAACTATGTCAAAAAAAACAAACCCCTCTTTGCAACTACTTGAAAGTCACCACACTTCAATCAAACTACTAATGAGTAACACACTATCACAATTTAACATTTAATTTTACAATTCCATGAGCATAGAAAAGAAATGCTCTGAGCAATTTGCTTAATAAAATGTTAACGATTAATTCAAAACTGCCTATGAAGGGGGTCATGACAAAGTCAAGGGAAATCGATGGTGATGAGGCCATTGACTTGGTTTGGCGATGAGCATAAAAAGATCTGTGGCTAAATCGTGCTTTTAACAAAAGCATGGCCAACACATGTATCGAGTCAAAGAAATGTAGGTAAGGCCGCGTGGGGGTAGTTGACTAAGTCTTCACTAAAAGATAGATTGAGGGGCATTGTGGAGGGTAAAATTAGAGTGCTGGCGTGATATTCTTCTTACCACTTCATGCCATATAGAGTTAATAAAGGCATCTTTCAGACCTGTACAGCTGATTGGGAGCTGATTTCACTTGGGGCCGAGCCTGATGGAGAGATCTGCGATTCAAAATGCATTAATAAACACAATAAATGGATTGTGTTGAGCATGTCGCAACAAATTCGGGTCAATTCTCCGAGAATGATAAGAGTCTTGGAAGATAGTAGTGTTTTAGGAGAGGTGACCGATTCTCCTTCTGATGGACTCCCGACTTGCACAAAGACTTGTGGATCTCTGAGATTGAGCATGTGCTAAGAAAAAAGTGGATCCTGCTACCTTCCATCATTCCTCCAGTCGCACTAATAGGGGTCGCGTGGAAGTGTTGATTGGAGGGAAGGTACGATGGAAATGTAGGATTATTTCCTCTTTTCCACTTGCTATCAGCAGAGAAATGCCTCTAAGAGGCCGCACACAGGTGAGGAACCATAAAATTGTGAAGTGGAAGAATGGACAGCAACCCACAAACTTCCTGAACAAATCTCATGTGACTTAGCTTGGCATTGCAGCTCAACCCATTTTTTTGCCAACGAATGGTATGAGGGAATCCAAATGAATGCGTGGACTTGGTCTATGAGGCAGAAGAAATTGCGTGGGGCTGAGGGTGATAACAGAGTAGGCAAAAGGCCTACTAATCTTTCTTTCTTAGCTGGCTCTCATAGGTACAATTCATAGCTGCAAAGTGTGGCTCCTGTTTAGATGCCCTGTCCCAAAGCTCTTGATTTCCACACGAGATCCAAATTGCAATCGCTTCAAATCATGTCTTGAATGCCAATCACGTGTCTGTCGATGGGGTATATTTCTTCTTGCTGTGTATGGATGTGCAGGTCGACTCCCAACAATGCTTTTGATTGCTTTAGAGACACCTCTCTAATAATCTTCCTACAGCTTGATTAACACAAGCACAACGAAATTCATTCATGTATTGACTTGCAAACATCTCCACCAAAAACTCTCATTCCATATTAGAAACTACGAGAAACTAGGAGATGAAGAAACAAAGCACAATGAATAATATATGTAATATTATATTTAGTCAACCCAAATTATATTGAGTATAAAGTATTGCACATATAGGCAAGCATAATGCAATCCATCTATGAGATGAATTGAAAAGTGTACCATTAAGTGGCACAAATGAGTATACAAGTTCCTATAGGTGTCAACCTTAGGAACACTTGGAGTGTGCAAAACAACCTTTGTGACCAAGTCATCAATCTTGTGTGCCAAAATCAAACTAACAGTCTTAACATCAGACACCACTATGCATTCACTCCAATTAATAGTCACGTTGGGTCTGGTGATGGATTATTTACTATGCTTTTTTGGGGGTAAAATGATAGTCTCCACATTTCTGCACGCTCATGGTTTGGTAAACCTTCGACAACTCGCTAATGTCTGGTCTCCTGATGCAGGAGCATCTAGTGGTGTAAGGGCAATCTTGCATCACCCAAAAATAGTTAAATTTCAAGTTTCTCAGTTTTTAGATATTTTTACATTTTTGGATACCCTTTTCGTCATAATGAAATTTCCAATTTACAGTTTTTATTTTTTATTCCTGGGTTGAAATATATTGTAGTTTTAGTTTCCCAGATTTGCACCTAAAAATCTTCCGAGTGGGATTCAAGGCACTTAAAGCTCCAGGATCGGCCCCGAAACTTGCTGAAATTGGTGTAGTAGATTTCAAGCGTGTTGTTGACTTCGAGACCTTTTCAACGGTTCAAATGGTTCGCGAATCGGAGTCCCGAATCAAAAGTTATGGCCCCGGGAAGTTGGCACACTTTCTAGAAGATACCATTGCAAATGCTCTTTTGAAATTTAAACTTCATGTTGTAAATTTTTGGTGCCAAACCGCCTAAACTCAATCTGAATGTTGTTTTAGCTCCAAACTAATGAGGAGCTCTATTTATGGGTGGGTTTTCTAATTTTTGGGTAACTTTTGGGGACAAGCTCGCATATTGCGAAAGGGTGATTTTGTAGTTTTCTGTAACTTGCATGTGTTGTAAAACTTGGGGATTTGAGATCCTCTGCATGTAAGAAGTTTCATTTTTTGAATAATAAAATTATTCTCTTGTTTGTGGGTTATTTTTTATGCCTCGGGTTGTGCCCTCATCAAGTGGTATCAGAGTGGGTTTTTCCTGAGCGTGTGGATAGATCGCCGATCGTGAAGCAGTTCACACTAGGACCGTGGTTGTGGGTCGAGGACAAGAAAGATGCCTCAAGAGTGATGCCGGTAGGCGTGGTGGTGCCAGAGGTGGTCGGCGGCAAAGATCTGGTGAAAGAGATGCACGGCAGCCCTCCAGAGACAGGTTGATGCGTTACAAGAGCAGTTGGGAAGAGGGTTAAACCCGAGGGAGGAAAGTGAGGATGAAGGAGAGGAAGAAGGTTCATATGAAGAGGAAGAAGAAGCAATTGATCAAGACCAAATGCGGCTAATAAGGGCCATTTCGAAGATTGGGAAAAGACCCAGGCGAAGTCCCCAGTTATTAGGAAGTCTAAACCCGGAAGAGTTGATCGATTCGATCAACAAGCTAGAAGAATATTTTGAGTATGAGGAAAAAAAGGACCCAGATCGGGTTAAGTTTGCAAAAATGAAATTGAAGGGCCATGCCAGTATTTGGTGGAAAGAGGTCTAGTTGGAAAGAAATCGAAGGGGAAAGGTCAAGATCACCAGATGGGATCGCATGGTAGAGAAACTAAAGAAGTAGTTCATACCGGTGGACTACGAGTTAGATCTGTTGAAGAAATTGCAAAGGTTGAAGATGGGAAGCAGATCTGTGAAAGAATATACTGAAGATTTTCACAAGATAATCATCAGAATGGGTCACATAGAGGCCGATAAGGAGAAGGTAGCCGATATCTTAATGGGTTATGACCAAGCATTCAGGAGGAGTTAAGTCTTGTCAGAATGACCACCATTGAGGATGTGTATCAATTTGCTCTAAAGGTGGAAGAGAAGCTGAACAAAACATTTGATGGCAAGCAAAAAGGATGAGGAGGTCAAAGCAGAAGGGGCAATGGCAGACCTTCAGGAAGCTGAAATAATGATGAAAAGAAAAGTGAAGATGTGGGTCCCAGCCGAAGCCAAATGAATGATAACTTCTACCACCCTCGTGATCAAAACAGTGATGATCAAAGAGGTAGAGGACGAGGGAGATATGGAAAAGGATCTGGAAGAGGTGGTTTCAGAGGAATGTGTTTCCAGTGTGGTGAAGAAGGGCATCGAGCCTATGAATTTCCACAACACCAAGGAAGGGAAGACAAAATGCCAGAAGGTCATGGAAGGGTTGTGCATGCAGATGAGGAGGCCCAATCCAAACATTCAGATGATGCTGAAAGGGGAGAAACCCTAGTGATTAGGAGAGCCTTGGTGACTAAAGAAAAGGAACCAGAATAGAGGAAGAATCTGTTTCGCACAAGGTGCAAGTGTGAAGGAAAATGTTGTGATGTCATTATTGACAGTGGGAGCACTAATAATCTAGTGTCAGAGGAGATGGTCACAAAGTTGAAGCTGAAGAGGGAAAGGCACCCGAATCCGTATCAGATTGCCTAGTTGCAGAAAGACCACAAAGTTTTGGTCAATGAGCAGTGTCTAGTAAAGTTCAAAATTGGGAGCTACCATGATGAGATACTATGTGATATCATACCCATGGATGCATGTCACATGTTGTTGGGGAGGCCGTGGCAGTTCGATAGGTGAGTTATACATGATGGCCATGCAAACACTTATTCCTTGACAAAGGATGGGGTTCATCACAAGTTGAAACCCCTAAAGGAGACCAAAGAAAAGGTATGCAGTAGTGCATGAATTTGTTATGTAGATGGAAGAAATTTTTTAGAAGGTATGAAGCATGAGCGTGTGTGTTATGCATTGATTCCTAGAATGAGTAATGAGGATAGTGAGAAGGTTCCAGAAGAAGTTTCTGGGATCTTGGATGAGTTTTAGGATATTGTATCTAATAATGTACTTGAGGGTTTACCGCCACTAAGGAAGATCAGTCATCAGATTGACTTGATTCCTGGAGCCAGTTTTCCAAATAAGGTAGCTCATAGAATGACTCCACCAAAAAATGAGGAGTTGAACAGACAAGTTCAAGAGTTGTTGAGAAAGGGTTTGATACGGGAAAGTTTGAGTCCATGTGCAGTACCTGCAGTACTAGCACCAAAGAAGGATGGGGGGTGGAGGATGTGTACAGATTCCCGATCCATAAACAAGATAACAATCAAGTATAGATTTCCCCTGACAAGGATGGATGACCTGATGGACTGTTTGAGTGGAGCTCAATACTTCACAAAGATTGATCTGAAGAGTGGATATCACCAGATCTGAATTCGAGAGGGAGATGAATGGAAGACTGTCTTCAAGACCAAAGAAGGCCTGTATGAGTGGTTAGTCATGCCTTTTGGGCTAACCAATGCACCGAGCACATTCATGCGACTCATGAACGAGGTACTAAAAGAATTTATAGGAAGTTTTGTTATTGTGTATTTAGATGATATTTTGATTTTTAGTAAGACGTTGGATGAGCATCTGATGCATATTCAGAGAGCCTTTGAGAAGTTAAGAGAAGAGAAACTGTTGACTAATTTGAAGAAGTGCAGTTTTGTGAAAAGGGAGTTAGTGTACTTGGGGTTTGTTGTCTCAGCAGAAGGTCTCAAGATGGACCCAAAGAAGGTGAAGGCTATTATGGAATGGTCTACCCCAAGAACTGCTACCGATGTGAGATATTTCCATTGTTTGGCTAGTTTTTATAGAAACTTCATTAGAAACTTCAGTAGTATTTGTGGACCCCTGACTGAAACAATGAGAGGGGATAGAAAAGAATTCAAGTGGAGCACTGGAGCAGCAAAAAATTTTGAACTATTGAAGCAAAAGGTGACAGAGCAACCTATTCTAGCTCTCCCAGATTTCAACAAGGTGTTTCAGGTGGATTGTGATGCTAGTGGTTGTGCCATTGGAGCAGTGTTGAGCCAAGAAGGTAAGCCCATTTCCTATTTCAGTGAAAAGTTAAATGATGCAAGAGAAAGTATTATGTATATGATCAGGAATTTTATGCAATAGTTCAAGCATTAAAGAAATGGAGAAATTATTTATTTCCAAAGGAATTTTTCTATATACTGATCATCAGGCCTTGTAGTACCTATATAGTCAGGGAAAATTAAATCAGAGGCATATGAAATGGGTAGAGTTTTTGCAGAGTTATACCTTTGTTTTGAAACATAGGAGTGGGAAGTCAAATAGGGTTGCAGATGCCTTAAGTAGGAGGCATACATTGATGAAAAAGATGCAGATTGAAGTGGTTGGGTTCAATAAACTCAAGACACTGTATGTAGAAGATCTTGGTTTTGTAGAGGCTTGGAAAGCTTGCAAGAAACCTATTACAGTGGACAAGACAAGGTGGCTGGATTTCATAATCCAGGATGGCATGTTTTTTAAGGTAAGTCAATTATGTATCCTGAGGAGTTCTATGAGGGAGAACCTAATAAAGGAGAAGCATAGTGGAGAAATGGCAGGACATTTTGGTCGGGATAAGACCATTGCCATTATTAGTGAGCATTATTATTGGCCTCAGTTGTCATAGGATGTGAAGAAGTTTGTACAAAGCTTCAGAGTATGTCAAATGGCTAAAGGAGTGAGCCAGAATATAGGCTTATATCAGCCCTTACATGTACCAGAGAGGCCATGGAAGGATATAAGTATGGACTTTGTTCTTGGTTTGCCAAGGACCCAATGAGGGAATGATTTAGTCTTTGTGGTGGTTGATAGGTTTTCAAAGATGACACATTTCATTCCATGTCAGAAGACCCATGATGCAGTCCACATTGCTGACTTGTTCTTCAAAGAGGTGGTGAGGCTACATGGTCTACCAAAGAGTATTGTTTCAGATTGTGACACCAAATTTGTGGGGTACTTTTAGAGAACCTTGTGGAAGAAGCTGAAGACAGAGTTGAAGTTCAGTTCTGCACACCATCCACAAATAGATGGGTAGACAAAGGTTGTTAACATGAGTCTGGGTAACCTACTAAGATGTTTGGTAGGAGATAAACCCAAGGGATGGGACTTGATCTTACCCCAGGCAGAATTTTCTTACAACAATTCTATCAACAAAAGCACTGGTAGATCACCATTCCAGATTATGTATGGAGGTAGTCCCAGAACAGCTCCAGAATTGAGGAAGATGGACCAAAAGAAGAAAATAAGTGCTGAAGTTGAAGATTTGGCAGAACACATCGAGGATATACATGAGAAGGTAAGAGAACATATTAACAAGATGAATATGCAGTATAAGGCTAAGGCAAATCAGAAGAAGAGGTATAATGAGTTTTAGATTGGTGATGAAGTGATGGTCCACTTGAGGAAAGAAAGGTTCCTAGTGGGAACATATAACAAATTGAAGATGAAGAAGTTCAGTCCCTATAAAATTTTGAAGAAGCATGATTCAGGGAATGCATATGAGGTAGAGTTGCCAGATGGATTCAACATTTCCCCTATATTCAATATTTCAGATTTGACATAGTATCATGAAGGTGGCGCAGAGTAAGTACCAATGATGGAACACTATGGGATTCCAGCACCTACTTCAGAAAAGGAGGAGATTGAGGAAATATTGGATAGTCGTGTGGGAAGGAGTACTAGAAATAGGCAGTATGAAGAATATCCGGTGAAATAGAGAGAAAGGCCTGTGGAAGATTCATCTTGGCTATCTAAGGCAGCGATTCACCAATTAGGTTTTCCTCAACCATTTGAGATGTGATGGGGTCACTTCTCAAAATTACCCTGGGTGTCTGATACAGGAGCATCCAGTGGTGTAAGGGCAATCTTGCATCACCCAAAAATAGTTAAATTTCAAGTTTCTCAGTTTTTAGATGTTTTTACATTTTTGGATACCCTTTTCGTCATAATGAAATTCTGAATTTATGGTTTTTATTTTCTGTTCCTGGGTTGAAAGATATTGCAGTTTTAGTTTCCCAGATTTGCACCTGAAAATCTTTCGAGTGGGATTTGAAGCACATAGAGCTCCAGGATCGGCCCCAAAACTTGCTGAAATTGGTGTAGTGGATTTCAAGCGTGTTGTTGACTTCGAGACCTTTCCAACAGTTCAAACGGTTTGAGAATCGAAGTCTCAGATCAAAAGTTATGGCCCCGGGAAGTTGGCACACTTTCTAGAAGATACCATTGCAAATGCTCTTTTGAAATTTGAACTTCATGTTGTAAATTTTCGGTGCCAAACCACTTAAACTCAATTTGAATGTTGTTTTAGCTCCAAATTAATGAGGAGCTCTATATTTGGGTGGGTTTTCTAATTTTTGGGTAACTTTTGTGGACAAGCTTGCATATTGCGAAAGGGTGATTCTGTAGTTTTCTGTAATTTGCACGTGTTGTAAAACTTAGGGATTTGAGATCCTTTGCATGTAAGAAGTTTCATTTTCTGAATAATAAAATTATTCTCTTGTTTGTGGGTTATTTTTTGTGTCTTAGGTTGTGCCCTCGTCATCTCCACTGTTTGAGCTAATGATGAACATTATTTCTCCTTTCAAAATGAAAACAACAGTACTTTTGAATCTATTTATTGCATATTTTTGTGGACCTATGAAGGGTTTCTTGGTTGTTTGATTAATTATTACTACCCTTTTTTTATCAATTTCGTCATTGTTTATTATTCCCTTCACACCATGTGATGTTTTACATGGCCAGGTCCGACAGTGGATTATTTCCCACATTTTTTGGAGGGTAAAATGATAGTCTCTATCTCATTGCGTGCTCATAATTTGGTAAACCCTTGATAGTTTGTTGGTGTCTACTCTACATAGTTTGAGGTAGTGTTGACCATCATTTCTCCTTCCAAAATGAAAATAATGGTACTCCTGAATCTATTTATTCTACTTTTTTTGGACCCATGAAGGGTTCCTTGGCTATTTTGATTGATTATTACTACCTTTTTTGACCAATTTCATCATTGTTTGTCATGCCCTCTCCACCATGTGATGTTTTGCAAGGTCTAAGGTAGTGTCTGTTAGCTCTCAAAAATGCAGGAGGAATGCCTCAAGAGGCTGCCAATCTCTTGGTACGCTTTAGGGTAACAGACAATGTCAAATGAATTAAACCTTCTATTCTTCAGGTGTTGCTAAACCTAGACGGGTGTACCTATCTGAATGAAGCAGACTTTTTGTGCTTATCTTTCTTGAAATGTTTTAGCCACAATGGCAGATGGAAGTGAACAAATGAAATAAAATTTGGTATAAATTGTATACGAATTATAAACTAAAGCATAATATGTTCAGTTAACAGATGTAAAGGAAATTAAATGAATCCAAATGGTGAAATGCAAAGACTAGTGCCTTACTGGGTATGCAGAGTCAAATGAAATCAAGATGAGCAACATTTCCTGGCAGAAACTCACATTGTTTGGCATATGTTTTGTTTATGACTTGTATAAACATGCAAGACTGTGATTACTAAACTTTTCTTAATGATCCAGATGAATTTCTCTAATTACTATGATCAACTAAAAGGATTTAATCTTTGCTTGAAAGAACCAATCAATTAACCACATAGATACAACAAATGTGCACTAATAAACTAAATATAAACTTGTTATATCAATTTAAACAACCGGAAAGCATCAATCTTGGAGAAAACTTAGCAATACTTTCATTAAATTCAACAGACAATTGACACCAGAAATATGCAGCAACATCAACTGATTTTCATAAATACCTCCATTCTGAAATCATGCAACCATAGTCTCTTATATGAGAATTTTATTCTACTGTATCCATATCTAACTACTGTATATTGAATATCTAATAGCTCGTGATGATCCATTCACAATTGGGAATGGATATTTATACACCCGCATCAGAAAAACAAGTCACCTTGAAATCCCATGTCAGCCAACCGCTATATTCAGGTGCTCTCATGTTGGCCAAAAGTATTTGAATTTCTTGTTAATTATCAACAAACATTCACCAAAACATCCCTGTAGTTATACCAAAGTCAAGAAGTATCCTTTTGTCCTTTTGTGTTTTGCTGTGACCCATGGAGTCAGGGAAATGTCCCACAGTTCTTATTATGTCTCGTTGAGATACACATTGAGTTCACTTTCAATCGCCGTGACAATACTGAGTCAGGAAGAGGCTTCGTAGATTATATTATATGTTACCAATACACTCCGTGATATTCTTTGGTCGCTGAGACATATGGGCTTTCTAAGCGAGATGTGTCCTTTTATTTCATCCGCTTCGCTGTGACCTTATGATATCAGGGAGAGGTCACAAAGATCACTTCTTGTTTCACCAAGAGCCCTCATGATACATTTTTGATCGCCAAGACAATTCAATTCTCATACCAATAGAGTCTTTTTGAGCTTTGTCGGCAAGACCAAATGTACTCACCAAGACCATACTCCAAAGTCACATTAGTCTTACCAAGATATTCCTTTGTGTCAGTTGGTGAGACCCATTTGAATTCGATATGACTTACTCCAAAGAAAAAATCTCTCATTAATGAGCCTTTTGATAGAAACCCTTTGTGTTAAGTTGGTGAGACATATACATTTCACTACATGACCTCATTTCAATATCGTTTAGTCTGGCCAATACAAGTTTTTTTCGCATAGTCAGACATTTTAAATTTGGTAAGACTTCACCCCGACCTCCTTTGGTTCAGCCGAAATGAAACCACATGTGCTAATCAGTAAGACATATTGAATTCACGATGACACATCCCAATAATGACTTCTCACGCTGATAGGGAAACCCCTAGTCACTGAAACAATACAAGTGTCATGACGATAAGTTCCTGTAACTAAACTTCGATCGCTATGATACAAAAAAACATCTTGCCGATAGGAAACATAGACGTACATCAGTAGAAGATGCAATATGTATCGGGAGACCCTAATTTCTTCATGCCGATAGGAAATATAATATGGAATAATCAGACCTAGATGGACCTTTTGGAACTACACGACAAAGAATGGGAAAAATGTTATGAAGAAAGGGCTTTAGTGCATATGGTGATGATTATTTTGGAAACTCAGAGGTATGAAAAACTTGTGAAATTATTCAGAATTTTACAGTTCCAATAGTGGCTCCGTCTGGGGATGAATGATTGTGAGATCATTGTAAGGATCCAAATCTTTGGGTGAGCAGACCAGACACAAAATGATGGAATAGTGAGAAAAATGGAAATGGACATGGAATTGGAAATGGAGATGAACAAAACCCTAAACTACTGTGCATGGAAAATAATTTTGAAGAGGACCACCAAGAGTTGTCCATGCACTGGAAACCCTTAATCCTCTGAGTTTCAACTTCATCACCTTTGAACAATTACGGTCTGAAATTCAAACCATACTTTCCCCTGTCAAATACCTAGTTTTTCCTTGAGTTCATCAGATTCCTCTTGAAGACATTCACACAAACTTCCTTTTCATTGTTATTGAAAACTTTTAGAGAATCATCATGCTCAGTTTGGCCCAAAATCCCTACACCATTCTGTAGTTCAAATTCTTCATCATCGTGGGACAAGCCTTTGTTATCTTCAATACACAAAATGCATGCATATTCAATAAAAAATTCCTCATTATCTTTCTCACTATTATGTGTTATGAAACACTCTTCTAGTTGTATTGAAAATTCACCATCAAAGTGCTTCTCTTGAGAATCAAAAATTTATGTCATATCAACACTGTTTGAGACAAACAAGTCTGAAACCTTTTGCACCTCCTTCAAATCGTCATTTGGAGAAAATATTTGAATATGACACATATCCTCAATATCAAGCATATATGAACCAATCAAAGCTGGAATTCTATCATCCTTGGCATGCAAATAATTGTCTTCTCCACATGAATTGGAAATTTCAAAATCACATACCTCTTCTTGAATGGACACATACATTGGTCAATTTCAAAGGTTTCACCATCAATTTGAAAAAATGCACTAGGATTCATATGAATTATTACACAGATAACTTTCGTTGTCAAAACAAATGTTCACTGGACACAAAACTTCAAAACCATCCTTGTGTACACATCTCTGATATTCAAAAGTTAGTGAATCTAAAATTTGCTCACTGCTGAATGAACATGATTCTTCATTTTCATCACTACAGTTGTATTCTTCACTTTTTTCATCATCAAAAAGAGGTCCAAGATCACCAGAGAATGAAAAATCAGAAACATTACCAGTGCAGTCATTTATTCCATCATTTTGCTTGTTTGAAAATATCTCCTCTTTATCATAAAGTGGATTTGAAAATACCTGAAATTCATTCTTGGGCACACCTTTGCATAATATCATATGATATTCTTTTAAATCTTCATCATACAATGCATTTTAAAAAGTTTGGAAACCATTTTCAGATGTACAAACCTCGTCTTCATCAAATGTGTCTTTGTAGCTTTCAACTACAGTTGGAGGTATTATTTGTTTATTGTCAAATGGACTCACATTGTCCATTGCATCTTCCTCTCGATCACCACAAGAACCGCCAGAATTAGCCTGTTGCAGATCAAAATCCACATGTTCCTCTTCACAATCTAAATACTTATTGGATCCCTCATAACACACACTGCTTTCCCTATCACAATTAGTTATGCAAGAGAGATCTCTTGTATCTTCATCATCATCATGCAAGATATCATATGAGTAATTCTAACTTCCACATGTTTTATCTTTTATTGGATGCATTGTATGATTGATCTCTTGATGCTCATCTGTGATATCACCATTGTCTTCATAACTTTTCCCTAAATGGTATCAATAAATTTATTTACTGGATCAAAGGTACACTATTTTGACAACTCTGGAAAGTAAACTAAGTTAGGCTCTGATGCTCCACCAAAGTACATCCTCCACACACCTCTGCAGTCCTGTGCAACATACTTTTCAATTAGATCAGTACTGACTAACTCTGGCTAGGCTAATTCTATCTTGAAATTTCCAAGATCCACATCACATAAATAATTGATTTGATCTTGAGGTACATAGTCAACAACCTGGCTCATCCTTGGCTCCCTATACAACCTGAATTCCTGACCATTCATTGGAATAGTTGCATAAGACAAATCAAATTGGACACTTCCCCCAATTGATGTTGTCCACTATCTTGATAAAAGCATCCCAAACTGAGGAGGGGTATCAATTACTATTATATCTATATTATAAGCCACATGTGGATAAGTAGCCAGTTTGACTTCAACATCTCTTATAATACCTACCACATGAATAGCTTTGTTATCCATTGCATAGCACTTTCCCCCATTAGTATCAACCAACATGCCAAGCTGCTTCATCACTCCTACTGGCATAATATTTATGGCAACACCCTAGTCTATCATGCAATTCCTCAACAATTTTTTATTTATGAGTAATGTAGTGAAAAAAGGATCAACTTGTGGGGGAGTTGTTAGTACATCACTCAAGCAGACTTCTGGGATATTTACTTTCTCCTACCTATTGATTGCTTTAATAACTACTCTATTTTTAGAATTCGTATGTTTTTCATTTCCATTTGTTATCAATTGAACATCACTATATCTATATTCCTTAATTTTCATCATCTCAAGTAGTGGAACATACATTTTTACTTGAGATAACGCCTGAGTGAAGTCAACAGAAGAGCCTTCCACCTTAACAATTTTCTTATGTTCTAACATTTCTCTTTTGTTTTCTTCCTTCTCTCTTTTACTAGGCTGGTCAGGCTTTTGCATCTCTTTGTGTAATTCATTCAGTTCCTCCATTTGGATAGGCTTCTATTCATTTTTATCATGCTATCTATTTTCTGGCTTCTTCACAGTTCCTTGTGTCACCTTCTGATCCTTCATAAAGATTCCCCTAGGGACACCTTCTCATTTATTGTCCTATTTCTCAACCAGTACTTACTCTTTGCTTCTTCAACTGCAGAAATAGTTAGTCTCTCTATCTCCTCTTTGGTGAGTCTCCTCATACTGAATTGAGTAGGCATTTCAACAGGATGTGGTTCTATATAATCTTCTTCAGAGTCAGAAAGGACCTATTGTTCAACCATATGGACATTGTATTTCTAATTTGAAACATCATACGCATAACCTTCATCCTCTGAAGATGTGTACCCCTCCACACCATGGTGAAAGGTATTCGAAGTCAAATACACTATGTGATCTTCTCCATTCTTTCCCATCAACATTCCTTCTTCTTGCATTCTTTGAGCTACAACACAATAATCTGGGGAATGTGGCTTATCACAAGCTTCACAGAAATAATTGTTATTCACCATATAGGTTCCCTTCTGCCTCAATGGATTAGGAGTTTCTTTGTTTCTAGGCCTAGTTGTTATAGGTTTTCCATCCTTCCAGTCTGTATTATAAGGCATGTCATGCAACCTCAACCTTTCGTTCCTGTATGTGTTTTCCTACTTATACTGATAATTGTTGGTTTGTTGAGGAGCCTTAGGATTATCTCTTTTATTGATTATTCTAGCAGCCTTCTTGTTGTTTTCAATTGTCAGTGCTATATTTTGAGCTTCAACTAAGTCTCTTGGGAACCTATTTCCTAGTTCATACCCTATTTTAGGATCAAATGCATTCAAATAAACACTAAATGCTATAGAATATGGAAACCTTGATCCAAGAGGTATTTTAGTCTGCAATTTGTTGAATCTTCGGTTGAAATCATAAATTGAGTCATTTTGGTTTTCTGAATTCACATCAATTCATGAAGAGCAGCATCAGGTGCACTTTGATTCCCATATTGCTCTAAGAATCAGTCCTGAAATATTTGGAGAGAATCAATAGAGGCCATTGTCAGGCTGTTGAACCAATCTCCAGCTTCTTCAGTAAGCGACATCATAAATAACCTCATATGTACATCTTCATAAGGCACATCCAAATTGTGAATGAAGGCATTGAAACTCCTTAAGTGGTCTTCAATAGAAATTGCACTACTCCCTCTAAACTTAGGCACTAGATCTCTCCAACTACCATCCATAGGGTAATGGTATAAATGAAACCCTGCCAAATCAAACTATCTAATCATTGTTGTATACTAGTGAGGGGGAGGGTTAGGTGGATACTGATATTGGTACATAGGGTTATTATTTTGTGCATTATGTTGTGGGACATAATGTGGCCATGAGGTGGCTGCATATTTGTATGCTGTGAGGGAATATAAGGTGGATGATTTGGCTATCTATAGTGATTCCCTGTCTAATGGTGAGGAAACACTGGTGGACTAGAAGGCCCTACACTATGATTACCCTGTTTATGAGGTGGTACATACTTTGGGAGGCAATCAATAGTCTGAGTAGTAATTTGGGCTTTCAAAATTTAGCTTTTAGTTCTTCTATCTCCTTCTCTTGTAATTCCAACCGTTCTTTTACTTCTTCAGGAATTGAAAGTTCATAGTTTCCTTTAGGACCTTCATGATCAATAAATTCATTTTGGCTACCCTCCATTCTTTGTTCCCATTCCAGTTGATATTTGAGTCCTTTTGCTTCAAGTCTAGCATCAAACTCAGCTTGTTTCTGAGGATCAAGAAAAGGGAAAGGATTTCTTTGATCCTTTGGGGTATGAAGCTCTGTGCTCAAATTTTCTTTCCATGTATCATAGTGATCATATGTTTCACAATGTGCTCTTGATGCTTTATCTTTATCTATTAGGCACATGTCCTCACTTATCCTTTTTCCCTTATTAGCCTTATCATCTCTATGTGTCCACTTACCGCTGCCAACAGGAGCTCCAGTATGACCTCCCCTGTACTGAGACCTTCTTCCATTCATGTTGAATTTTTTTTATCAGAGTTACCACTCACTTTCTTAAAAATGAGAAAATGTTTGATATTTCTAATTCCCAACAAAGTCTGTATAAAGTTTCTAACTCTATGATTAATGCCTTGATTCTGAAGTTAGTCACCAGCTAAGTCACCAATTTGTTAGCTCTCAAAAATGGAGGCAGAATGCCTCAAGAGGCTGCCAATCTCTTGGTACACTTTAGGGTAATAGACAAGGTCAAATGAATTAAACCTTCTACTCTTCAGGTGCTGCTAAACCTAGGTGGGTGTACCTATCTAAATGAAGCATACTTTTTGTGCTTATCTTTCTTGAAATGTTTTGTCCACAATGGCAGATGGAAGTGAACAAATAAAATCAAATTTGGTATAAATTGTACATGAATTCTAAAACTAAAGCATAATATGTTCAGTTAATAGATGTAAAGGAAATGAAATGAATCCAAATGGTGAAATGTAGAGACTAGTGCCTTATTGGGTATGCAGAGTCAAATGAAATCAAGATGAGCAACATTTCTTGGTAGAAACTCAAATTGTTTGGCATATGTTTTGTTTATGACTTGTATAAACATGCAAGACTGATTACTAAGTTCTTCTTAATGATCTAGATGAATTTCTCTGATTACTGTGATCAACTAAAAGGATTTAATCTTTTCTTGAAAGAACCAATAAATTAACCACATAGATACAACAAATGTGCACTAATAAACTGAATATAAACTTGTTATATCAATTTAAACAACCAGAAAGCATCAATCTTGGAGACAGCTTAGCAATACTTTCATTAAATTCAACAGACAATTGACACCAGAAATATGCAACAACATCAACTGATTTTCATAAATACCTCTATTCTGAAATCATGCAACCATAGTCTCTGATATGAGAATTTTATTCTATTGCATCCATCTGTAACTCTTGTATATTGAATATCTAATAGCTCATGATGATCCATTCACAATCGGGAATGGATATTTATACACCCGCATCAGAAAAACAAATCACTTTGAAATCCCTTGTTGGCCAACCGTTGTATTCGGGTGCTCTCATGTTGGCCAAAATTATTTGAATTTCTTGTTAATTATCAACAAACATTCATCGTGACATCCCTATAGTTATACCAAAGTCAAGAAGTATCCTTTTGTCCTTTTGTGTTTCGCTGTGACCCATGGAGTTGGGGATATGTCCCACAGTTCATATTATGTCTCATCGAGATACACATTGAGTTCACTTTCAATCATCGTGACAATACTGAGTCAGGAAGAGGCTTCGTAGATTATATTATATGTTACCAATACACTCCATGATATTCTCTGGTCGCTGAGACATATGGGATTTCTTACCGAGATGTGTCCTTTTGTTTCATCCACTTCACTGTGACCTTATGATATCGGGGAGAGGTCACACAAATCACTTTTTGTTTCACTGAGAGCCCTCATGATACATTTTTGATTGCCAAGACAATTCAATTCTCATACCGATAGAGTCTTTTTGAGCTTTGTCGGCAAGGCCCAATGTACTCGCCAAGACCATACTCCGAAGTCACATTAGTCTTACTAAGATATTCCTTTGTGTCAATCAGTGAGACCCATTTGAATTCACTATGACTTACTCCGAAGAAAAAATCTCTCATCGATGAGCCTTTTGATAGAAACCCTTTGTGTTAAGTCGGTGAGACATATACATTTTGCTATGACCTCATTTCGATATCGTTTAGTCTGGCCGATACAAATGTTATTCGCATAGTTAGTAAGACATTTTAAATTCGGTAAGACTTCACCCCGATATCCTTTGGTTTGGCCAAAATGAAACTGCATGTGCTAATCAGTAAGACATATTGAATTCTCTATGACACATCTCGATAATGACTTCTCATGCCGATAGGGAAACCCCTAGTCGCTGAAACAATACAAGTGTCATGTCGATAAGTGCCTGTAAGTAAAATTTGATCGTTGTGATACCAAAAACATCTTGCCGATAGGAAACACAAATGTACATCAACAAAAAATGCAATATGGATCAGGAGACCATGATTTCTTCATGCCGATAGGAAATATAATATGGAATAATCAGACCTAGATGAACCTTTTGGAACTACATGAAAAAGAATGGGCAAAATGTTATGAAGAAAGGGATTTGGTGCATATGGTGATGATTATTCTGGAAACTCAAAGGTATGACAAACTTGTGAAATTATTCAGAATTTTATAGTTCCAACAGTGTCAACCTATTATTTATCCTTTTATTTTGAAAATTTTTATACTCGTGAATATATTCTAGCCAAGTGTCCTATCCTTGTTGCTTCATGATTTTGTTTGATAAAATGATGAATTTTCTCACGTTTTTAACTACATGTTTGTAGAAAAGCATGTATTTGTTTGCTTCAAAAATTAATATCAATGGACATTTTTCCTAATAATCCATGATTATTTGGGCATATATCTGCAAACCCACATTTGATTTTGTCTAGTTAAGACATTATTATCATGAAACCATTAATTTATTATAGATAGTTTCTTTTATGGGTGTATATCTGAAAACCCTCATCGATATTTCTCTTGCTTTAAAGATTTTTAAGGGTGAATCCCTAAACTACTATGGCCTATTCTTGTAAAAAACCCTTGTTTCTGTAAGAAATCCATGAGCGTAGGATAAATTGGAGACTATCGTTTTCAACATATATCTAAAAGCTATTGTCTATTTTCATGTGATTAAGGAATTATTCTCATGAAACCCTTGACTAATTTATTTAGCATATATCTAAAAACCCATGTCTATTTTTTTCGTGCATTAAGGAATTATTATCATAAAACCCTTGCTTTCTTTTTTCGGCATATATCTGAAAACCCAAGTCTATATTCATTCTACCTATGTTTAAATTTATGTCCTTTGGTTGTCCAATATGACACAATAGCATTCATTTATTGTAAAATGTGTTAGTAATTGTCTCATTTCCATTGCAGATACAACAGGGCACCATACATATATAGGACAAACTTTTTATCATTTATTCTTTACTGAACAACTTACATTTTCATTGTACTCTTAGATGGTTACACAAATATATATCTCTATATATAGATATATATGTATTTATATTTATATGTATATATGCTTATATATATATATGTGTGCATTTTTCCTTTATAGTCATGAAACTTTTATAGCTCTAAAGTATGTATTTCTCCTTTCAAAATGCAAGCAATTATACTCTTGAATTTGATTATTCCACATTTTTGTGGACCTATGAAGGGTTTCTTGGTTGTTTATTTATGTTGTAATTATAAACACTTTTTTGATTGATTTCATCATACAACATAGTAGCATTCATTTACTGTAAAATGTGTTAATTGATCGAAGCCTCCATTTTATATATTTCATTTAATTCATAGAAGCCTCATTTAAATTCATAGAAGTGTATACTTCAACTTGCATTTTCATGATGAGCTTGAAGTTAGTAGAGAAAAATGTAAGGAGCCTTCCTTTAGATCATAGTCACAACCCAGTTAATTCCAAAACTTATGCTAATCTATTATTTAGAACAAGAGAATGCCATCAATATATTGATGGTCAAGATTAGGTGTAATTAAAATGTCCTTGCATGTAGTTTTATTAGTGATAAAAAAATGGTTGGTAATTCTTTAATTTTGGCTTGGTTAACAATTTGGTATACCTAGTTATCAAAATTGTGTGCAAAAGTTAAGAGGTTATCCTTATTGACTTGATTAGTGTAAAATTTATCAAAGTTATTATTCAATTTGATATTCCTTACAATTAAATAAGTTATTACCTCAACATCCTTTGATAATGTGTAACTTATTTTATTATCCGATTTGATATCTAATTACATATAATTGTTACTTAAGTGATATTTGTTAAGATAATGATTTGTTGTTTCCTTATATAGAATTAAAAAAAAGGGTACATTGAATAATGTTTTGACAATTTTAAATATATTTTTGAATAATTATTGAGTTACTTTAGTTTTATTCTTTCTTTGTTACTTTGATAGTTATGGTATCATAATACATCTTATAGATAACATTTATTATCATCTTGAACCATCCTTTGTATAAATATTTGTATTTGCGTGGAATATTATAATCATGAATAATTACCTGATTTAAACTAACAAATACAATTGTGATAATACACACTTATCTTAATTCAATGGTTAAGATAAGATCAATTTCATAATAAATAATATTATAATCTATAGACATTTAATTGAAAATGAGTAAGTAAAATAGAAGGGGAAAATATAAGAGATAAAACATGCTTTTAGATACACTCAAACTTTACTTTCCCCACCGATATTAATTTAGAAGGCCCTCCAGTCTTAGGGTATCTTTTTCCACTATTTTTATAACCGCATCATTTGGTAACTAAATTTGGGACTTCTTTAGCAATATCAAGTTTTATTTGGAAGATAATTATGGCCTACATAATCATTTTGATAGCTATGGGAGGAATTTAATGGCCGCAAGTTGGGAGCATTGAGATAAATCATAATGACCAGTTCATCTTCCACCCACCATACCAATTAATTATAGGATGGCGTCCCATCAAGTTGCAGCACAACCAAGCATTCACTTTAGTAGCAAACAAGTAGTGATGAATCATTGCCACAATAATTGAAAGATAAGAAAGCCTGAGAGTTAAAGTCTCGGCTGTGTCACCACTACCAAGCATTAAATTAAAGAGGTCATTATGAAAGAGTATGGGCGATGGGATTTTATTGGGAAGAAAGCATCAGGTTAGGGACCTTGTGTGTAGATGAAGAGATAGAGGAATTAATGTGAAAATCACGTCTCCTTCATGGAGATCACACTTGCTTTCAATGATGGGGAAATGACAGGTTTGGGAGATGTGGGTCTATTATGGATGCGTTCTTGTAAAAGAAGGAGAAGGGAGGAATTGAAGGAGTGGTGGAATGGATGTGAAGAGATGCTAGATGGAGCCAAGAGTTGTAGGGACATTGCTTATGGCCTCAGTCAACAACGAGGGTATTTTTTGGTGGTGGTCTCTAGTGGATAAAAGGAGCAACATAATCAAACTGTGGATGCAACTTGGTCATTGCTCATATTCTTGAAGCCACTCTGGTTGTCCCCAGTTTATAAGTTAATTAAATTTGGAGAAATGATAGTTGATTCAAGGAGATATTTGGCATGGAGCACTTGAAGCAAACTCTGAAGGACATGGGTTGAGAAATTATTTGTTCACTGCTTCCATCTCATGTGATGAAGAGGCCAGTAGAAGAGAGTAGGACTTCTTTTGAATGAGAAAGAACCTTGCATTGATCTGGTCATGGTAATGAAGTGTTTGAACATAAAAATGTGTTATGATTCTTTACATACCAACAACAGGCTCTCCAAGGATCTTCTTTCTAATCTTCAAAAGCCCTATTGCAAGCTATGATGCATAGAGGGAGTTGGGAGTCTTGCAGAGGTATTTTCCTATGAATTAGAAATGGTTTCCAAAATTAGTTTTGTTTACAACCCACTTAAATTCTGAAAGATTTGTTGTAGGAAATTCCATCTGTGTTTAATATATTTTCGTACTCAATCCTGAGGCCTAGCTCAGATTTAACTCTAATATTTATTTTGTTCACTCATGTCACCTCCATATTTCATTAAGACTTATCTTAAACTCAAATCTCTTTGAGGATGTCTTTAAATATTTTATTTTTATTTTTATTTTGATCAAATGTTTTTCCAACCTCATCATGAACATCACCCTTATTCTATAGAATTGCATGAACAACCAATTCATTAAAATGGGAAACATAGATTTTTTTTTAAATGATGGGGCTTGTATTATGGCAACATATTTTCAACAAATAATCTTAATGTATATTATTGAGAAAATTAGTTACAAAATAGCATACTAGAAAACAACAATTTTAGTAATTCAAAAGTATTGTGAAATTATCTGCACAGTTCGGTTTGAGATCTTTGCATATGTGAGCAACACTTATGATAGTAAACACCATTTTTGTCAATATAATATGCATAGAGAGTAGTTATAGAAACCTTGGAAGTATGTCACCCTAGATATAAACTAGTTAGTGTCTTAAGCTAATTAGCCAATAGGATTTACCTCTGGGATCCCCAGTGCACAATGTCCTTAAATACCTGTCTCACGCCTGAGAACAGGTTTAACCCGCCACAAACCATCTTTTGATAACGGAAAAATTGTCACATCGACTAATAAACTGTATCTAATATTCTCATTGAAAACGGTGTGAAGATCTCCAAATCAAATCTTATTTCTGTAGTGCCCTAAAACCTAGATATTTTTAGATCTTCTTTTGTTTTACTGTGTATAGATAGAAGCAACAACCAGAAGGAATTTGGTTTTGGTGTGTCTTATTTTAAAAATAGCTGCTATGCTCTGCTTCAGCCCCAATAGGTATTGGATTTGCATTGCCACACAACAGTACTTCAAGATTTGGGATCTCAAGAGCAAGCAAGAGCATTGTTGCTGATCTTCATTCCAATTTCATGCCCACCAAGAAGCCCAGGTTGGGAGTTGATAAATAATTGATTTATTTATCCATTTTTATCTTGTTTTCCTTTGCAAAATTCATGTTTCTTCATTTTCAACTTGTGAATCTATGCTTTGAGAGCTTGCAACTATCTTTGTCGTATAAAGTCATTCTGGACTTACACCTTGCCTTGAATTGAATACATTGCAGGTGAATCATATCATCAAAATGATATCACGTATAACAGAACTTATTGATTAATTCTGTAACTTAAAGTTCATATGAAAATCATAGAAGCATATCATCAACAATGCAGGTCATGAAAACCTAAAATATCTATTAATTTTGTAATGTTTTTGTGTTGAGCCAGTGTATGCATCTTCTTGTTACAATGCAATTTTCTTGCCCTCCCCTCGTGGCAATATCATTATATTATAGTAGGTGGAGGTATAGCAGGGTTCCCTTTGGCAGCCACCTTTTCAAAGAACTTCTCCGTCCTATTGCTAGAGTGAGGTGGGTTAGGGAATAACGTCCCCACCATAGAGCAACAAGAAGGCTTCATGGAAAATCTTATTAACACACAGGACCTTGATTCTCCTGCAGAGACTTTTATATCAGCAGAAGGTGTGGTTAATGTAAGAGGTAGGGTTTTGGGAGGAAAAAGAAGCATATATGGTGGGTTTTATTCTAGGATTAGTAGCATAATGGGTTGTTATACGGATGGAGGAATTAGCAGCATAATGGGTTTTTGTGCAGAGCCATTGAAAATATAATATTAATGGTGATTACATTGTGATTACATTGTGAAATGATATACTCCTTTCATATTACAAATTCCCCTGTTTTTTTTTTAAAAGAGAGGGTAAAAACTTTATTTAAATCGAAAGAAGATCAGTACATAAGAATAAGGGAGCCCATCAGCTCCCACAAATGAAAACCTAGAACAACAAGAGCATACAGAACCACCAACCAGCTAGCCATCAGTAACTTATCCCTCCATATCATCAGCAATAACCTTCTCAAGATCAAGAACATACTTAGGAGATAACTGTCCCCACCCCTCAATCCTCCAATCATCCTCATGCTCTGAAGCCCACTTGGCCAAACAATCAGCCGCCCTATTCCATTCATGTAGAATGTGGACAAATAACACCACTTCCAATGTAGAGCACCTCTGCAAAATCTATCTAACCACTATAGCAATCTGCCAATCAACATCAACAATCCTTTTCTCAAGTAGCAAATTAACAATAATCTGCGAATCAGATTCACAGATCACCTTTCGCCAACCCAAGGCACACGCACATTCAATAGCCCAAAGAATTGCTAGCCCTTCCATAAGGTTGTTAGAATTCCACCCCTTATGGATGGAGAAAATAAAAATGACTGAACCAGTACAGTCCCTACCAAGTCCACCAATACCAGCAGGCCCTGGGTTACCTCTAGAGGAACCGTCAGTATTAATCTTCAGAAACTCTGTCGGAGGAGGCA
Organism: Sequoia sempervirens; assembly: GCA_007258455.2. Classification (NCBI taxonomy): domain Eukaryota; kingdom Viridiplantae; phylum Streptophyta; class Pinopsida; order Cupressales; family Cupressaceae; genus Sequoia; species Sequoia sempervirens. The sequence goes on along the minus strand of VDFB02000008.1, from coordinate 170,816,941 downwards.
TCCATCTTCCAACCCTTTGAACCTTCTTTTTCACTCTCCTACCTCTTCTAACACAGACAGAGACAGGAGTCAACTCTTGTAACCCCAATCTATTCACAATCTCATCATCTCTTTTCTCCAATGGAAGAGTCACTTCACATTTGGCTTCCACAGTCTCTTGGAACATCCCAATAATTCTACACCAAACCTGTTGAGCCATCAACTTTTCTTCGCGAAAAATCCTATGATTCCTTTCCAACCAAATTTGCCAAAGGATGAAAGTAGGACCAATGTTCCACAAAATCTAGAGAAAAGAGGCCTGGGAAGGGGGCCTTCCCAGATTACTCCAGAATTTGACAAGAGAAGAAGCATGAACACAAGGATGTTTCCAAACACCCCACCACCAATGCCAGAGCAACATAGAATAGGAACACCAGAAAAATAAATGGGAAGAATCCTCCTCACTGAACCAACACAAAACACACATAGAGGGGCCTTGGAATCCACGCTTATGGAGATTCTCCCAAGTCAAACATCTATTCCAAGCAAGAGTCCAAACAAAAAAATTACACTTAGGCCATGAAAACTTGTTCCATACCTGTTTCCACCAAGGACCTCCACCCCCCAAACTTACGAGAAAGCAACTCCTGATAACCGCTAGCAACCATAAAAACACCCTTAGGGTTCAGGCTCCAAGCAAGAATATCCTTATCCCTAAGGGAGTTGCATTGTCTGCTAGCCAAGATATTCTGAAGCACAATACCATCCTCCTCCAACCTGGGAATAGGCCACTCACTAGGGTGCTTCCACCTAGCCACCTCTACCTGTCCACCAAGGTCAAACTTCTTAAAATCACTCACTCTAGACCAGCCAGCCTCCAAAAATCTCTGCGACAGATCCACCAAATTAGGGTACTGACGAAGAATGGGAGTGTAACCATCCCAAGAATCAGACCAAAACATAGCCTCAACCCCTTTATTACAAATCCAGAACAGGCCCTCCTTGATTAGCACAGCCCCTTTCTTAAGCATTCCCCAAATCACTGAGCCTTTCCCAATCAGAGAAAATCTAGGAAGCTCCTCCTTACAAATCCCAGGAAGATACTTGTGGGATAAGATCCTAGCCCAGCTATGATCCTGTTCCACACACCACCTCTGGTAGAGCTTTGCAGCCAAAGCTAACCCGGACCAAGTCGCCTTCCGTAATCCAAGACCCCCCACCTGCCTTGGGCTACAAACTACATCCCACTTAACCAAGCTCCATTTAGATGAGGACAAGCTACCCGCCCATAAGAATTGTCTAGCCAGAGAGTCCATCTCCTTCACAAACCCAGAAGGAGCAACCTGTAACATGCACCTATAAATAGGAAGAGCCTGCACCACAAACTTAAGCAAAAGAACCCGTCTAGCAAACGACAACCATCGGTGGGTCCAATGACTAACCTTCGCACAAAACTTGTCCAAGATATTCTGCCATGACTCCCTGGGAAGTCTACCTAAAGAGATAGGAAACCCCAGATAGGTTAAAGGGAGAGAATCAATTTGGAACCTCAAGATATGAGAAATCCTTTGTTGAATTGGTTGTAAAGTATTAAAAAAGAAAATGGAGGATTTGTCTTCATTAATCCTTTGACCAGCCGCAGCCAGATAGATATCCAAGGCCTTGCGAAGACACAAAGCTTCACTAATCTTGGCTAGACCCATCAAAGCCGTATCATCCAAAAATTGGAAGTGTGACTGAGGAGGCAAGTCATTTCCCCACTTCCACCGCTGAATCAAACCCAACTCCACATTACGCTTCACCAGCCTACCCAGACCTTCCGCCAGAAGAATAAATAAGTAGGGAGAGATAGGATCCCCTTGACAAAGACCCCTGGAAGCACTAAAAAGAGCAGTAGGATCCCCATTAATCAACACTGAGAATGAAGTGGAAGTAACACAGCTCATCACCCACTGGATCCATTCCCCAACAAATCCAAAAGCAGAAAGAATTTTCCACAAAAAGGACCACCTCACTCTATCATAAGCCTTCGCCATGTCAAGCTTGATGAACATAGCCTTTTCTTTCGAGGATGCCATCGAATGAATGGTTTCCGTTGCAATGACCACCCCATCCAATATTTGGCGGTCCTCCACAAAACCACTTTGTTCCTCAGAGATAAGACCACTGAGCCATTTCTTCAACCTTTCAGCAATTAGCTTGGAGATGATTTTATACACCACATTACAAAGAGAAATGGGACAAAATTGATTCAAATGATCCACCCCTTCACATTTGGGAATGAGAGCAAGAAAAGTAGAGTTTAAAGTCTGAAGCATCTGCTTGTTTACCTGAGACTCACACACCACCTCCAACAGGTCCAACTTAATGATGTCCCAAAATTCTTGATAAAATTCCACTGGAAACCCATCAGGACTTGGGGCTTTCCCTTTCTTCATTTGAAAAACAGTGGCCTCTAATTCCTCCATCAAGATATCTTGCAAAAGATACTCATTCATCTCCCTAGTGACCAAAGAAGGAATACAAGCCAGAACTTGGTTTTCTTCCTCCGAAACCTCTTGAGAGTCCTCCTAAAATAAAGAAGCATAGAACTCAGAAGCTTCTCTAGAAATATCCTGCAAGGAAGATAGTTGCTCACCCCTATCATTCACCAGAACAGGTATAGAATTACCATGCCTCCTAGCCTTCACTGAGTTGAAGAAAAATGCAGTGTTCTTATCCCCCTCTCGTAACCACTCCACTCTAGCCTTCTGCTTCCAAAAAATTTCCTCACGCAGCTCCCACTCCTCCAAAGCTTTCCGGGCCCAGGCCTCTTCCCTGAGTAAGTCTTCAGAGAGACCACACTCCCTTATCTCCTGAGTGATGACATCCAAGACAGCTTGTGCATCAACCTTAGCATGAAAAATATTTCCAAAGTAATGCCTATTCCACCTTTTAAGTTGATATTTTACATACTGTAGCCGCTTAGAAAAGGAATACATGGCAATGCCAAAAGTAGGTCTTCCCCTCCGCCACCAATCAGCCATATGCACCTGCAAAGAAGAATCTCTTAACCACATAAGTTGAAACTTGAAAGCAGGGGACCGAGCCACCCGAGCAGAAGAAGTAGAAAACTTAATAGGCCAATGGTCCGAACCCCTCCAGTCAAGAATCTCAGAGATAGAAGACAACCCTCCACCAACCCAGAAACAAGACACCAAGAATTGATCAAGTCTGTCCGCAATACAATTCTCCCCCAATCTCCTATTGTTCCAAGTAAACTTCCCATTTCGAGGCTTAATGTCAACTAGGTTCAAAGCAGAGATGCTATCATGAAAAAGGAAAGCAGAAGGTTCCAGTCTCGCAACACCCCCCTTCTTCTCATCTATCTCAACAATAGCATTGAAATCCCCTGCAACAATCCAAGGGAACAAAGGAGCTAGGCTCCGAACATAACTAATATGAGACCATAATAACTTCTTACCAGGAAAATCAGTAGGCGCATAGATGTTAGAGAGAAGAATAGTTTCCCCCAACTCCAGACTTGAAACAACCACAGAGATCGAGGACTTGGAGGACACCCACCAAAGCGGGTGAATCTTTAATGGATTCCACAGGCAAGCCACCCCACCTGCATTACCATGAGCCCCAATACACTGGCAACTACCCCACACCCAAAGTTTAGGCATCATCCCCATCATACCTTCAACAGTTAACTTAGTCTCCTGAAGAAAAAGAACATCAGGAGAATGAGAACGCAACAAATCCCGAACAGCTTTTTGTCGAGGGCCACTGTTCAAGACCCTTACATTCCAGGAGAGGACATTCATTTTGGAGGATTAGAGAAATGTGAATCCAGAGTCTTTACAGACCCAGCCTCCACTAGAGACTCCCCCATCAACTTTAATTTCTCCAAATCCTTCTTTCTCCCTGCTTTAGAAGACTTCTCTACAACCCCTTTCTTTAGGTCCTTCTGAAGAATTCCCAGTGAAGGAGAAGCCTTATTACCTTTTACCAAGCCTGCTCCCGATTTCACCAAAGGGCTGGAGAGCCCTCCTTCCCCCAACACCAGCTCCACAGAGGGCTTAGGCCCCCCCAGTACCACCAGAATCAGGTCTGATTCCAACCGGACAGCCCCAACTTCCTAAGGAGATTGGATGTGCTCTAGGAAACTTCCTTCTTGAACCCCTTTTGAAATACCATGATCCACAATCAACAATCCCGGATTCACCTCCTGATGACCAAGGTCATCAAGCACCTCAAATATATTACAGGAATCTCCATCCTGGCGGTCCTTAAAGGTCCTCTTTTGGCCTCGATTCCTATTGCAGGCCTTGGCAGGAATGAAACCCTCAGCATCCATAGCCTCAGCTGGCACTGTCTCCTTACCCTTGCCACCCTTTGGGGGGTTACGAGGAGGTTGAGTTGACTGCATCCCTGAAGGTTTAAACTTTGGGCATCTCCTCTGCAAATGCCCATATTCACGACTGAGACGACAACGAAAAGGAAAAGTTTCGTAGTCAAGCTATTGCAACCAAGAGCATGAGCCAACACGTATTTCCAAAGAGTCTGGGATAGGGTTATTCAAATCCATTTCAACACATATACGAGCAAAAGTCATTACCTTTCTATCCAGATTTTGTTGAGAAGGACCCACCGGTTTTCCCAGTAATGAAGCAACTTGATGCAATATGTCATTGCGCCAAAATTCCACTGGAAATCTAGGGAGGCGAACCCAAACTAGCACCCGATTCGGAAGCTCCTCCGAAGGATCAAAACCCACATGCCATGGCTTAATGAATAGACCAACTTGGTTGTGGAAGTAAGGCCCACCTTCAAAAACTCTATTGCGATCCGCCATGCAATTAAATGTCACCATGAAATAGTTGTTGGCTAATAGCATTATTTCCATCTCACCCTCAGGGGCCAAGAGCGATGCGCCCATGAATCCAAAAATTGGAGCGAAACCCTCATTCCCAAAAGTTTTCATAGCAAAGCATGTTTTGAGAAATACTCGATGTCCTCTGCAATCGATTCAGGTTGGATAACCAGCACTGGCCTTTCCTTGGAACGTTCAAGGCACCCATTTGTCTTCAGAATACGAGAACCTCCCGCATGAACAAATCCATCAGTACTTGAGTCATTTGAAAACAAAGTATTATTAAAAACTTTCGAAGAGAAAAATGGGGTCGAAGACCCAAAAGCAACTCGAAAATCCAAAGGGGATTTGACCCCTGATGACTCCCCCTGAGCCATGCAAAATTGGATCTCCAAACTTTGAGCAAGAAAACTGAAAAACCACCCGCGGAGCCCGAACGAGGAAAGGATCGGACAAAAGGAGAACTAGAATCCACTAAAAGTGGCAGCCGATAGAGAAGAACACAACAAGGAGAAACCCCAGGAGAAAAAGCTTTTGCCCCAGCCGCAGCCCACACGCCAGGAGACGAGAGCACACCGGAAAAAGACACCACCCCTGTAACCTGAACACACCCCACCCACCAGTAAAAACTACCCAGACGTAGAGAGAGGATAGAAAGTAAACATGCAGAGAGGGCGAAGCCCTCATGCATGCCGCGGCCACACACAGGGAGCCGCTTCACTCAGTGCCATAACCCGACCATAGAAGTAGCAAAAAAAAAAAGAAGAGAGAGACAAATTCCCCTGTTGACAAAGTCAAAGATTTTACATTATTCTCATCTCCATATATATGCTACTCCTTTCCTATAAGCACTATTTTATGCCACTGTAATAACAATTGTATTTATTTAATTTCCATCTCACCAACATGTGGCATCCTCCATATTTTTTCACTATCTCCCCAATCGTCAATCTTGTTATATGGATGGAGGACTCTTTAATAGATTTGTAGATGGAATTAGCCATTTAAAGACTCAATATCAAACCCTAATTTGATTCCTTTTTCATAGGCTATATATATGCCCATAAGAGCATATATATGCTTTTGTAGAGATTATAATGGCATATATTACTAGCTTCCCTTTACATTGTATGCATAAATGTACAAATCCAGCGCTAGTAATATGCATATATTTACATTGTTATTTTCAATGTGCTCTATATACTCCTTGCCAATATAATATTGAAACACATGCAAAGTATATATGTTAATTAAAGATCTAATCTCTTCAACAGGGGAACTAATCTCTAAGAATTGACTCAACTTTACTTTATGTTTACATGAAAAATTATTAACAGGGCTGAAGTGGATTCACTATACTACAAATTCCCCTGTTGTTACTTTCAATATATAGCTTGAGAAAGAATATTGTTGGCAAAGAAAGAAAATGTAACCTGTCAGTGCAATAATTAATATACATGTATGGAGAAAGCTCCTTAATCTTTTACTTTGAGGAAATTATATAGCTCATGATTAATATGGATAAGGAATTTTTCAATAATTCTCCCTTAGGAATTATCACTGAGGAATTATATAGCGCAGGATTAATATAGTAAGGATTAGCATATTTTGACGCAGTGTTAGGGGGCTTTCAGAAATGGCCTATTTGAAGGTGGTCTAAAGCCTGATAATGGGTTTACTATGGATCACATTGAAGGGACTAAAATTGGGAGATCTACTTTTGATCGGCATGGGAGGAGGCATAGCTCTAAAGATTTGTTGCAGCATGCTAATAATAGTAATCTCAGAGTTGGACTCCATGCAACTGTTTACCATGTCCTCTTTTATGACACAACCCCAGGTAGGCCTTGAAGTATGCTTCGTTTTCATTTATCCTGATGATGGGTTGTGAAGGTGAGCTCATTTCTTTTGTTTCATATACCTTCGGCCCTCCAGAAGACACTGTTCTTCTCATTGGAATAAAGGTTCAGAACAAGAAGCCATTAATAGGTGTGTGAGTATTTTTCTTTACAATTCTCAAATTAAGCGTTATAAAAGATAAAAAATTGCTATATACAGAATGATTTTCATTTTTTTTCTTATGAATTTTCTAAGAAAAAAATAGGAAAACTTTGTAGAAAAATACCATGCATTCTTCAAATTTCTTTCGCTGGTATTTAATTTCTTTGGCTGGTATTTCCTTTGAGTAGTCTGCTTCAGAACAATCTTGTTTCGATCTAAACTCATCTGGTATTTCTTTAGTTTATCTATTTTAGTAAACTCATCTTACAGGGTAAAAGGGATTATATCTCCCTGGGGACTTGCACCCTGCCTCATCATGGCTGCAATGCATTGAGGCCATATAATGAACTTTTTTTCCCCTTTCAGCTTAAGGGCCAACACTTTCTGGATGTTATCATTGCCTTTACATTTTTTTGCTTGTATTGCATGCGTTATTTTAGAGTTTAGTAAATCAGGGCTCAAACACTCATCTGTATCTATTTTTTCTTATAAAATCAGTATTTTGTTCTTTCTGATTTGTAAATTCACCTTATTTGAAAAGGTCAGAGGGGTATATATTCTTTCAAAGCAGCAAGGTACTTGCACCTGGCATACTTGACTATAATATTTACTCAGAATGATTCTCAAATGATGTGTGAGGAAGATGTCTGGGTACGGGGTGTTAAAAAATAAGCAAATGTATTTCTTTGTTTAGCATAAATTCTTCATATATATTGTGAATTAGTGTATAGTTCATGTTTAGCAAGTTTCTGGATTGAATTTGTTTGTTTGGTTTAATCTCCTTTTAGCATGCAGCGTGGCTCAAATAGTGCATAACACAATTCAATTAGGAAAGGAAAAGAAGGTTGTGCAAGCCCACAAGCTCTGGTTTGGAATTCTGGATGGTTAGATAGAAACAGGAAATCCTTACCTTTTATTCAAGGTACCTTAATAGTTTCTTGAGGAATTTAACTAGTTTGTAATTTGGCATCTCTTGCTCTCCCAATATTTGTAAGAGAAAAGGGGAGTTGAATGATTTCTCACTGTATCAGATGTTTCATAATGGGCCTTATAACTGATTTGGGAGCTATTTCTTGTAGGGAGTTCTAGCTGAATCTCATCCATCTAAGCTTGTTGGCAACAGGGGTTCTTGTAATTGTTACTTTGATTTTGATAAGCTAGAAGAGGTCAATTTCTCATTTCCATTTTACAAAATATTAGTTTTTCTTTGCTAGATGACTATTTAACTTGTCTTTGCAATGTAAATGAAGTTGGTATGTTGTGCACGATTATTTTTCTAGCTAACAGATGCAGGACAGGGTTTTAGTGAACAAATCTGTTGCATTCTAATGATATCAAAGGTGCCCCTCTTATGCATATGGTAGGTAAGATCATGTGTCTTACCGCAATAGTGAGGAAGACACGATATTTACAGAGTTTGAAACCAATTGTAATGCTTCTGCTATAATGCAATGTACAGTTTTTCCATCAACATTCCAGATCAGTCTGATCTATCATTAGCAGAAAAATTGATACACTTTCTAATGATATCAAAGGTGCCCCTTTAATGTATATGGCAGGTAAGATCGTGTGTCTCATCACAATAGTGATGAGGACACAATATTTACATAGTCTAAAAGCATTATGCTTCTCGTATACTACAGTGTATAGTTTTTCTAGAACATGTACCTTACACTGTGTCATTATTCAAGCTCTTTTATTGAACATCCACGAATATATATGTATATTGGTGGATCTTTCATAAATGATAATTGCACAGTTTAGTTACTTGTTCGTTTGCCTTTAAAAATAATACTCAAAAGGTAATTTGAGTGCTGGTTGTGTTCCTCGTCCATTGATTGATAAAGTATAATTATTTACTCATAAAAATATTGCATTCAAAATGCAAATTGTTTTCTCTATTATAGATATACAAGCCATATTAAAATTTTACAGAGGGCACTTTGAAGGGGTGTATGTTACTTAAGTTTTTATTGCAGATAAATTAGTACTATAGATTAGACAATCGAATTTGAATTCAAGGTCAATCTATGTTAGCATACAATTTTATTTTTCTGGTCACAAACCATGCAAGTCCTTAGCTGTTTACATTGGAAAGAATAAACATCTGGTTAGGAAATCAAAGAACAATGAAGACATCCATAACAACTATATATTTTAATAATATAAATTTGTATTTAAATATACTTGATTATGTAATGTAAAAATTATTTATTTCCATACCTTTATTTCCCTATCAACGTTTTCCTTGAACCTCGCATGGGTGCAAGTGCTAGTTATATTAAATTCTAACTCTGTAGTATTCTAGTAAAAGAAGCATTCCTATAGTGGTCTCGACAATATAAAATTCTATCCATCCATGGCTCTGTAGTTTAAAAATTAAATAAAAATGGTTTTTTTATAAGAAAACTAGATTAAGAAAATATACTCATGGATGTGTGGGGATGCAATAATAGTAATTGAACTATCTCTAGTGGAAATTGCGAGCAAGTCTACACCAGAAATCGTATAGGCCATCAACCACTCGTGGAAAGTTTTTTTTATTTTTTATCATTCTCATGTGTAACAAATAGCCAAAGAGCAACAATATGATTGACGCATATTAATTTAGGAATCCAATTATAGCAATGAAATTAATCATGTGGAATCAAACTATGAGAATAATAGCACTGTTGGGTTTTATAATATTAAATGGTTTATGGCTTAAACCCCAACATTTCTAGAACATGGCTACCTTTTTGGACTGTATTAATATTGATAAGTAATGTAGATGTATTAATTATGTCTGCTATAATTCAAATTTTTAAAAGTCATTCTACATTAGTGAAGAAAGACTTAAACTTATTGTCTTAATAAATAATTATTCTCATGATATATGAACTATATCATTATTTAGTAATTGTTCTAGTTATGAATAGAAGTTAGTAACTTGGTAAATCATCACTTATTTTTCCCTTAATATTTTGTATTAGTTATTGATTGGATGAGTTTGAAAATTATATTTGTATTAAAATATTAGAATGCTAATCAATAGCTGATTTCTTATTGATGATTTATTAAAATGTCAACTTGATATCTTTTTCTTTCTAGGATAGTAAAGATTTGTTGATCAATAGTAGATTTTGACTATTGACCTGTTTACTCCTTGGTATCGAAAAGATAGAAGTTTATATTTATTAAGTATTAAAACATAATGGATTATAAATCAATATTCAATTAGTTTTCATTTGGATTGGTTTTGTTGATATTCACAAACTTTAATTGTTGTATTGATTTTATATTCATTTACATAATTTATTTATTTATTTGAGTAAAAGTAGCTAAAATTTTGATAGTTGTTATCTTGTGGTATTTGGCTATTATTCCTACTTAACCTTGATAGATGCTATATTACCTATTATGGTAGAAAATTCATTTTCATGCTTCTTGATCTATCATGAAAAAATAAAAGTTTGTTGTGAGTACTAATGATAGACATTCTTATCTTTTACTTCATAATTAAGTATTTCAGTTTCTAAACGAAGGAAGAATTGCTTAAAGATAGATATATATATATATATATATATACACACATATATATATACATATATATGTCCAACTTATTATTACACAATCATGTATTGAACTTTAGAATAATCCTATTAGATTAAAAGAGACTTGATCTCTCTTGTGTTTATAAAATAAATACTCTTAAACTGACAAGCCCTAAGTATATAATTTGGTGATGACTAAATGATACACACAAAGGTGTTAATAATGTGAAAATTCCCTTTATAAACCTATCCTACCACTCCACGATAGTGTGAGAATCCTCACAGTTTAACAATTATTGTTTATTCATTGTACGCATTAAAGTATAGTAAAACTAGAATTGTGGGTTAAACCTAGATGGTAATTTGAGTTGGAGAAAACTCTATTTGTTTTAGAAAATTCTTATGAAATCCTATGTGTGGGTCTAGTCTCTATCCTTGACCTTGAACTATTATTTCCTATTTTACCTTGAGGAGAGGTATTAGTGGGTTGTTGTGGGAGTTGATGTTAAGCCATCATTTTAACTCAGTGATTATATCCTTTTGTTATCCAACCATGGGTGAGATGGTTGACATCTAGTTGTCGAACAATGGTGCCTCTACGAATTACATACGTAGGCAAGGACGTCTAATAACGAGCCCCCGAGGACTAGGTTTGGCCCCTAGGATTTGTTCTCTTATATATTCTTATGATTACTACTAATAGATATATGTTATTGTTGGCATGTGACTTATATGATGTTTTAGGTTAATTTTGGGTTGGTTGAACTATTTAAGTCTACCTTAGAGATGTGGATTCCACATCTCCTCTCGAACTGACCATGATGGTATAAGCAATATAGTTATCGAACTAAAGGAATTATAGTTTATGACTAGTCAAAAGTTGTATGCTTTCTTGTAGTGCCTACCTTGGTAGCAAAATTTGAGAGTTTTGTAAGTGCAAGCGAACAAAATTTAGAAATTGTGTTTTGTCCTTAACTATATTTTGGTGTAAAGTTTAGGGAATTACAAAAACCCACTCTCATAGAGTTGACGTCAAACCCTTTATTCATCTATTGATGAACAAATTTCGCACACTTGATGACTATCTTGGCTTGGTGGGTGAGCTTTTGTTCTAGGAACTGGAGCACTGGTTTTGGGACCCAATAAAATTACACCATTATCGAGGACTAGTAGCTACTAAAATTTCTTAACATCATTTCCAAATTTCTAAATATTAAAAGTGTTTTGTACTTGTTATTTTTGGTTGCATAAGTATAATTTTGAGAAAATACTATCTCCCTTAGGGAGTGGTGACTCTACTATGAGAACTTGATTTCATTTCAAAAATATTTAGCATGGACGAAAGAAGATAGAGAAACGAGCAACTTGCACAAAGAAATAATGCAAGTAATATAAGAAATCAACATGGTAAAAAGAAAACAAAAGATGGATGTAGTTCATCTAAGACAAAATGATATAGAAAATTTTAGAAAATCAAGCAAAGGAAATACCTTTATTAACCTAAGGGACCAATACCAATACACCTCTGATGATTCATTGGACCAGTTACTCAGAAGGAGAAATATAAATATTGATTAATATGATGTAAGGAGAAATAATGATTCAATGGGAAGGATAGGTAGAGGTGCTCACTGAATTACCTAGCAACAAATTTCTCCCACTGGTTCCCAAGGTTGTCAACTTGATCAAACTTTCTATGATGTTGATCACCACATTCAAAATTATATTGGTGAAAGGAAAATAATCATAAATGAAGAGTTGAGGCTTTTGGGCTAGGCTAGAAGAAAAAGGAAAGAATTACAAGTTGAAATTGATTAGTTGAATTAGACCCATGCTTGGGCTTCCCAACCACAAGATTAATAAGACGGTAATCAATACAATGCACAAAATGTTCATAACTAGAAAACTTTCCCAATCAACCAAAAAAACAATAAATATCTCAAAACAAAAATATACCTCAAAATACAAGGGCTAATCATCATAGATAAGCTCATAGGTTTGCACCTATCAAGTAGCCTTTAGGAGCTGAAAGGTATAGGCAACTAGACTTCTTTGGGATCCAAAATTATCCCAATCCCACTCCTAGTGACATCAAAGGAAAGGTCCAAAAATTCCAAGGAAAAAATGTAATGACGAGAGAAGGGCACTTTAAAATACTTCATCAATATCACCAATGAGTATGAGAATGAGGACGAAGATGTGATGATGAAGTTGTTTGTTCATTCCCTAGAGGAGAGTGCTAGGGAGTGGTTTATGAATCTTCCTAATAGAAATATTTATTCTTGGGAAGAGTTTTTTATTTCTTTCAAAATATAATATGGGGATAGGATTGATCTAAAGTTAATTATCCACGATCTCACCACCATAATAGAACATTGACGAAATAATGACTAACTTTAGTAGCATGTTCATCCTTGCCATGAGAAAGGTACCTCAACATGTTAATCTCAATGAACTTATGTATCTTATGGTTTGTTATGGTGCATTTGATTATAAAATTGGATATTATTTAAGAGATAAGGACCTTCAAACCCTTAGAAAAGCTACTACCATAAACATTGAGAGTAACATGAGTGCATTAAGTATGTTAGAATTGGCTATGGATGCCAAGATCTATGGACCAAATGGAAAGCACAAAAAGAGAGAGAGAATATGAAAAGAATAGACTGTATTCAATGTCAATGATATGAAATGATTGAATGATTGTTTACAATGAGAGAGACCCCTTGGTTATATAGCCAAGGTGAGAACATAGAAGGGCATAATATTATGAAAAGTGTCATAATCTTATGACATGAGACAACTAGGAAAAGCTATCACTTCACTTAAGGTGGAGAGATAATCACATGATGTGTCCACAAAAGGTGGAAGTGATAAAGTAATGACATGTCAAGTCCACCAAAAGTGAAAAATCTCCAACAACCTCCAATGTGGTCCCTAAGTAAACTTAACTAAGGTGTAATTATGACCTAGGAAAAGGTACAACACATTTAATTACACCAACACCCCCCCTTAAGTGAAACTTAGGAAGTAGAAAATTATTATGCAAATGACACAAAAATGCATGAATGGGTCCTGACTACTAGGCCATGTTAGGTACCCATGTACAAACAATGCAATCTCTCACAAGCAATCAAAGGGAGAAAACCTCATGGGAAAAACTCCCCCTCAAAAGAGAGATGAAATACAAAAACTAAAATGCTCTCAATGATGAATGAGAAGGTAAAAACCCCATGTGAGGAAAAAGACCCCTACATAAGAGAGAAGTAGAAGAGAGACAAGGTATCCCCCCTCAATGTTGAGTCTCCTGCAATGATGGTAGAAGCTCGAAATTGAATGCTGAAGATGATCCAATCTCACTAAACTACATTCCTCCCCTTAGGAAGAAACAAAAATAAGGATGTATGCAAGATTTCAAGATGTATTATGTATGATGATGTCTCTAAAGCATGCTCAACTGTCTCCGTGTCGATGCCAAAAGCTAACACACTCCAAATAGGTGTTCTAGGCCACACTGCTGAAGAGGACAATCCAACATCAAGTACATATGAATGTAGAGCACAATCCAAAGATAGAGATATCCCCTCTAAATACAGAGAAGCCTCTTCCAAATGTTGTCCAAAAGAATCCACACTCATGCCAATATGTGAAGAATGATCATATAGAGAATGAACAAGAGGGTCAAGGTGTTCCCTCACAATAATTGAAGAAGGTGCATCTTCATCAAAGAGAAGATGAATGCTATCAATGGTGTCCTCCAAATCTACAAGATGAGACTCCACAAACAAGTCTGAAATACCTGTGAGGAAATCATCCAAAGTAGCCATATCTAGAAGACTATGTATATCCTACTGCACTGAATCACAAGGAGTCAAAACTGTTGAATCAGAAGTATCCTTAGGTACAACAATAGATGAAGATGTGATCTCAATAGGAGGATGAGAAGCAAGAAGAGAAGGCTCTTTGTCAACTTGAAATTCAAGACACTTATTATACTCAAGCTCCTCTAAAGTATCATAAGCATAGGGTATATTATCAATATCATCAAGGGGAATCAAACAATCTACAACAGGATCATCTGGGAATGGAGAGAAATGATGGTCTCCAAAGATCTCCCAAATCTTGGTCCAAAGTGTGTATGGGCACTCGATATCTGAGATATCCACAGGAATATCAACACCAATATATGAACCAATTAATCCTACAATGTGATCATTATTATTACCCCAAATTGATTGCCTCCAAGGTGTGTCTAGTTTAGGTATGAGCCCATAAAGGTATAGGAAAAGCTTAAGCCACCTGAGATGTGTCAGAATACCTTTCTTCCATGACTCATAATTATCCTTATTTAGCATTACCACAGAAGGATGAATAGAAAAACCCATGATATCTCCTCAAATGATCAACACAAATGAATCAACCACAAGATTACCCCCCCAAATTCACTCAATCAAAGAACCCCCCAAGCAATATCTGATTTGGCACTTTATGAGTAGTGCATTTACAATTGCAACTTGCAAAAAATAGTGAAGTGGTCTTGATCTTGGTACATGCAAATGCCCAAAATAGGCCACAAAATCAAGTACAATTTTTGGCATACAATGAGATCAATCTGATCATACCACTAAAAAGTACATGAAAAATCATGCACTTTCAAAAAAACTACACCCAAAAATATTACCGTAGGAGCTAGATATGAGCTCCCAAAGTTTCCAAAATGAGGACGAAGCAACAACACTATGAGAATCTAAATTTTTTGGAAACACCAAGTACCAAAACCAAAAACTATTTGTACCATTGTGTAGAGTACAAAAAAATAGCCCAAATAAAAAAAATTGCTTCAAAAAAGGAGTAAAAATGAGAAAATTATGACCGCTTGAAGTTGAACTCCAAATTGAAAAACTTCATTGGAGAGTGGTAGAATTTTTTTTTAGAAACTGATGACGTGCTGACGCAAGATGAAATCAGTAAAACACTAGCTTAAATTTTATGGTCCTAGCCCCCATCAAAAAAGAATATACCCTGTCAATGGAATATTCACTTTTCTTCAACTTAAAATTGATAGCTTACTGAGTGTCAGGGTCATCATCAGTCTGCAAGGAGAAAAGAAGATTCTACGGAATATTCTTTAGGAATCACCAGGGAATCTGTCAATCAAAATTTGAATTTCACCAGAACGTTTGAAATTGACACCAGTATGATGGATTTACCGACTGCCTGTCGGTAGCAAAGGTGGGGCCGCGACCGACAGGCCACACGACAAGTCTACAAGGCCTGCAGGTATGAGCAGTACCTTGTGACTGTACACAGGGTATAGTCTGCTACACAAACTTAACATTTTATATTTTTCATTTTATTTTGATTTTAAAAACTTTTGAAATCTGAAAATATTTGATTGCAATAATGATTTTTTTTCATAAACTTTTTTTCATGAAATAATGAAAATAGTCTGCCATACGACTCCTTGAGAATTTTTTGTTTCCTCACCAGACAACTACTCTGAATCAAATTATTTGATAGTCAATCTTAGGGTTTTTTCCCTTCTGGACACGATGGTAGGGTTGGATTTGACCCAAAATGCTCCAAAATTGTAGCTACGTTTTGGATCTAGAAACTATACTTCAGCATCAAACCCTCATAGATTTGGCCTTGTATGTCCAATTTGGATGAAACAAAAGGAAAAATCAACTTTCTCAAACCTTCCAGATGCAATGGTGAGCTTAGATTTTCTTCAACAAGCTCCGATATGAACCTGCAACAAAGAGCCACAAATGGAACTCCCCTAAATCTTATATCTCTCTTTAGAAAAAGAATCTCTAATGGCACCCAACCCACTCTCATACCATGTTAGAATTGTCTATGGATGCCAAGATCTATGGACCAAATGGAAAGCACAAAAAAGAGAGAGAGAATATGACAAGAATAGACTGTATTCAATGTCAATGATATGAGATGATTGAATGATTGTTTACAATGAGAGAGACCCCTTGGTTATATAGCCAAGGTGAGAACATAGAAGAGCATAAGATTATGACAAGTGTCATTATATTATGACATGAGACAACTAGGAAAAGCTATCACTCCACTTAAGGTGGAGAGATAATCACATGAAGTGTCCACAAAAGGTGGAAGTGATAAAGTAATGACATGTCAAGTCCACCAAAAGTGGAAAATCTCCAACAACCTCCTATGTGGTCCTTAAGTAAACTTAACTAAGGTGTAATTATGACCTAGGACAAGGTACAACACATTTAATTACATCAAAAAAGTAAAAAATTAAAAAAAGCTTATGTGAAGTTATCCCAACTGTATAGGGTTTCTATGAACAAATCCTTCTCAACTAAGGACAATTAGACAAGCTAATGGGTGACATGAAATACTTTTCTTAAAAAATGAGCATGAAATGAGAAAGGGCTTCCACCTCAAGTTGCATCCATGCATTTCAATGAAGGGAAAAGATTTTACAATAGGCCATATAGCACTTATTGGTCCAAAAGACCACAACAACATAATAGAAGGGCTACTAAGAAATATATAAATTTCAAACACCAAGAAAAATACATTCTAGATACCTTGCCCAATGAGAATATTGATTAACAAGATGATAATTTGTGGTGTGATTCATGTTTCTCTCTATATGATCCTCTCAATTATGATGTGGCACTCTCTTTGAGTATAGATGTTGAGTTTCCAAATGATGAGGGTGGTCATGAATACTATGAGGAAAAAATTGACCGATTTGATGAATTGGTTCAGGATCATACGATGGATACAATGTGTCATCACATCTCTAGGCTGAATAACGAGTTTTTCCAATGTGATGATAATTGGTTTCAAGTATCATAACAATTACCAGCTCATGAATTTTAGCATTTTGAATATCTCATGTAGCAAAGAAAAACCTTTAGATGAGGATATCAAATCCATCATTGATGCAACCATGGTGTAGGTCCAAAAAGGTATTTAGCTAAGAAATAGGACTATGTCAGTATATTCTAAAGGGATAGTAAGTCAAATGTAGTAACCCAAAGGGTTGACACTAGTAAGCATAAAATGACTGTTGATGACAACAAATGTATTCTAGCTACAAAGGCTATTGATAAGAGAAAAAGTTCAAAACAATAGTAAAATAAAAATAAGTACATACCTAGGGCTCCATTCTCACCTAGGCAAACAAATGATATTGCTATTCATGGAGACAAGAATCTAGAAATACAAAAGAGTCTAGGAAGGACAAGAGGAGAGTAATGAACCAAGTGCTTACATGTGCTCAAGATGGAAAGGAAGTAAGAGATAATCTAATTAGTTATTCTTCTAGTCATGTGAATTCATGTTTACCAAATGCAAATGTGGTGACCATAGCACCAAGAAAACCTCTACCGTTGTACACTTTGATTGGTGTGGGATTGATTTTGAGTTAGGTAAGAGTTTATTTTCCTTTGACTAAGGTTCTTAGAATTTCATAACATAGGGAAAGTGTTGAATCTTTTATTTCATTAGTTGTGCAAGAACCGCCAAATAGTGGCCCAATTGAAGAAGAAAGATATTGGAGGATATTGTGGAAGTATACTTTTGTGCATTAGTTGTGAACAACTAACTAGTTGTAGACCACTTCTATACCAAATTGGTCATCAATGGTTGGCTGATCCACAACTACATGCTTGATTCAACAACATCCAACAATGTTGTACCATTCCAAACAATGAATGACCTTTTGATATAGGTGTCAAATTCATATGTCAAATTCCTTGCCATGGATTCTAGAGAGGTCAATGATATTAGACTAGTAAGAAATGTAGAGGTCCAATTTGTTGCTTACTCAGACAAGGTCTTCTTGATGGACACCATAGTGGTAGATTTCCCTTCTATGTAGGGAATATTGTTATCATACAAACGAGAAGCTTCTATTGAAAGAATCATATATATGGATTTATCTTATGCCATCATCTATTTGTATGGTGAGAACATGAGGTTGGATAGGGAACACATATTCCAAGAAAAAACTGAGGAAAAGTATGAAACTCTTGATCATGTGAGCCTATTTGATAAGAGTAATGATCATATAATAGGTTATTGTAATGAGGAAAAGATTGAGGTGAATCCTCTCACTCTATTATACCCTGAAAAGGAGTTGAGTGATGGTCTTTGGATGCACGATAAAAGTGGACTGAGTTCATATTCATGCATTTGAGGGGAGGAGGCAAATGATTTGCAAAGTCCAAGAAATTGAGTCATGAGAAGTATTCCTAGAGGCGTTCTTGAAAACTAGTTATAGCGAGTTCTACATTGATCTAAGGAGTTCTACATTGAATTGGGAAGATGAGGACGAGTCTTGAACGATGAACTTAATTGTATTATGTTTGAGTTGGATATTGAGGAGTTGGGCTTGAGATTGAGATTTATTATGTTAAGGCCGATTAGGAATGCAAGTAGTTGAAGCATGGATTCAATATTGAGGTATTGGGAAAGTGTTGGAGTCAAAGCATAGAGATGCATTTGGATCTAGATGTTCTTGGGAAGGAATCTGGATTTGAGTTGCATTAGACCTAACAGAGTAGGATTGTATGGAATCTTGAAAGGGAGGACAAGTTCTTTGGTGAGAGTTGAGCGGAGAGGTCTTGTGTGAGTTTGAGTTGAGGATGAGTTGGAATCTTGAAGCATTGTTGGAAGGTTTCATCTTATGGGTTGAGGTGAGCATAACATGTATTGAATATTGGATGTGATCATCGTTACTTGAGGATCATTTGCATAGGGTTCATGAGGCTTTGAAATAGCATGAATGGATGTTCTAGTCATGGAGTAAGGACACCTTCATGGAATATTTTTGGGTTCATTTAGGAGTGATGTTCATATTGCATGTAAATGTTCCAAGCTCCATCTTGATCCTACACTACATTTTTCTTCCCTTTCGCTGCACTGATATATAAATGCGGGTGAAAACAAAATATATAAAGGATTTTTGAGCTAGGAGGTGAGGCTTAGGTGATGCATATTCACAGGTTGGAGGCCTCCCATCCAAATAATGGCCATCTAGTTAGCTAGTCAAACAACTACTAAAAAAAAGATTGATTAGTAAAGGATGGAGAGATAAAAGTGAGCACTTCCAACTAGAAAATGTCGATTCAATGAAATCAGGCATATAGGCTAGGGTACATGAAGGGATAGGAATGGATCTAAAGCAACATACTTGGTAATGTGATTTCTCCCATCTAATGTATGAATTCCTCATTCCCATTATTTGCATTTCTAGGCCACGATTTTTCCTAAGCCATTGCAAATAAGTGGGAGCATGAAGCGAATTATTTACAAGCCAATTGGGTGGTTGATCCATTCAATGGATAGTTTAGTAGAAAGCCCCTGCTCTTCAATAGTCTAGTTTCTTAACATAATGCAACAGTCAATATTTTTTGAATCTTAGTGATAGTGAATCATTCTCCTTCCTCCCTGAGCTTAGAATATAGGGGTTGTGGGTGGGATAATTGTTTCTAGAGGGTGGAGTAGAGTCCTTTTTGGAACCATATGTAGAATGCAGGGGAATTAAAATAAAACAAAGTATGCAAATTAAAAATAGAGCATGTAGATAAAGTATGCTACTACACACAAACAAATCTTCTATTGATTGAAAATGCCCAAATACAAATATATGAGACTCTACAGAGCTCTTACATTTTTAATCTCTCATACAAAAATTATATCAAAATCATTGAATAAAGGTGGATTTATAGGTACCACCACAAACAATTAATCTCCTTCAGTCAATGAGTAGAGGTGGTGGAGATTGAAGATAAAGTGAAAACATATCAGATTGTAAGCAGCATAAAAACTTGCACTACATGACAAGTTAAAGATAAGACAAAAACATATTTCTGTGGATAAGCAAAAATTAGATTTCTGGAATCTTTTAGAGGGAGAAATTAATGTTTATTTTAACACTCCCCCTTAATTTCAACTATATATGCTCAAAAAATGGTGTTTATCATACAAACCCCTATATTCTCTCTGTGAATTTCAAACAGCTCCTTTGTCAGGGGTTTTGTAAATATATCTGCAAATTGATGTTCCAATCTACAAAACTCCATACAAATTTCATTTCCATTTACCAATTCTTGAATAAAATGAAACCTCTTATGGAAAACATGGTTCTTTGCTAAGGAAATGGCAGATTTGTTATCACAAAAAAATTGAGTTGCTTCTTCTTGTGCATGTAACAATTCAGTCAAAATTCTTCTCATCCAAATAGTCTGAAAAGCTTCTACTGTCACTGCAACATGTTTTTCCTTAGTATATGATAAGGTCACAATGGGTTGCTTCTTTGATGCCCAAGCTACTACACTCAATCCAAAACTAAATACATACCCAGATGTGTTTTTCCTGTCATCAGCACTGCTTGTAAAATCACTATTAGAATATCCAATCAACTTAAAATCTAAAATTGATGTATACAAAATACCAAAATTTGTTGTTCCAACAATGTATCTTAAGATCCTCTTTCTAGCTTGCTAGTGGGTGCTCATGGGAGACTCTATAAATTTGGAAATTAAACTTACAACAAACATTATATTAGGCTTTGATGTTGTCAAATACATGATACAACCAGCCAATTTATTATACAAAGTTGGATCAACACTTGACCCTTGATCCTTATTGATTTTTGTACCAATTGTCATTGGTGTTGCAGTTGGCTTACAGTTCACCATATTAAACCTTCTCAAAAGATATTTTGCATACTTAGATTGACAAATAAATATACCATCTTTAGATTGAGTAATTTCAATACCAACAAAATATTTCATCAATCCTAAATCAATCATATCAAACTTAGTTTTCATGGTTGTCTTAAAGTCATCAATAGAGAGATCTCCAACAAAAATCAAATCATCAACATACAAACACACTATCAAAAATTTTCCTTCCTGATTTACCTTTGTATACAATGTTGGCTCACTTGGGCTCCTACCGAATCCTCTACTATTCAAGTATTCATCAATCCTGGTATACCATACTCTGGGAGCTTGTTTCAATCCATATAACACCTTATTTAACTTATAGACCTTATCTTCTTGTCCTTCAATTTTGTATCCTGGAGGTTGTTTCACATAAACCTCTTCTTCCAAAAATCCATTTAAAAATGCAGATTTTACATCCATTTGATGCATTTTCCACTTATATTGTGTTGCAATAGCCAACACCATCCTCACCATATCAAGTCTGGAAATAGGTGAAAATTTTTCATTATAATCAATGTCAGGATGCTGAATGAACCCCTGAGTTACAAGTCTTGCTTTGTGCTTCTCAACCTTACCTTCAACATTTAGCTTAGTTTTATAAATCCATTTAACACCTATACAATTTTTATCTTCAGGTAAATTTACAAGATTCTGAGTCTTATTTCTCTCGATAGCATCAATCTCTTCATCCATAGCTTTTACCCAAACATCTTCTTTAATAGATTCTTCAAAATTTACTGGATCATATGCAATCAATGCAAAATTTGAAACTTGATCTATTTCTTCATTTTTCTCATATAATTCTCTTAAGCTTCTAGTCTTTTGACCTGTAATTCTATTCCTTAATGTAGCTAGTGTGGGATTTGATCCATTACTAACCTCTAATTTTGTTGTTTGTTGTCCACCACAACCAGATGGTTCACCATGTTCTTGAGCCCTGGGTGTTCTGAATTGTGATGAGCTAACTCCTGGAGATTGTCTTCTATCAGTGCGTGTTAGAGGCGTATGTGCTTGTGGAATCAACTGTCCATCTTGTATGGCCTGCTCATTTCCTTCATCATCTCCATGAGATAATACAACTCCATCTAGAAAAAAATTATCTATGCTTCCATCCCAAGCCTCTTCTTCTTTGAACTCAACATCTCTACTAATAATATACTTCTTGGTGATGGGATTATAGAGCTTATATGCCTTAGACTCCTCACTATATCCAATAAAGATACACTTCTCACTTCTGTCATCTAACTTTCTTCTCATCTCTGTAGGTACATGTGCATATGCAACACACCCAAAAATCCTCAAATGAGATACACTGCAACTCTTACCACTCCAAGCTTCTCGAGGAACATGGTCCTTCACACTCTTAGTCAGACTCCTATTTAAGATATAAACTAAACATATAACTGTTGCTCCCCAATATTCATTTGATAGATGCTTCTCCTTCAGCATACTTCGAGCCATGTTCATAATGGTTTGGTTCTTCATTTCAGCTACTCCATTTCATTTTGGAATAAAGCGAGTAGTAAACCATCTCTTGATTCAATTATCCTAGCAAAAATCCATGAAATCATTTAGCATATACTCACCTCCTCTATTTGATCTTAGAACTTTAATATATTTTATAGTCTCTTTTTCAACCAAGGATTTAAACCTTTTGAATACAACAAAGGTTTTAGATTTCTACTTCAGAAGATAAACCCAAGTCTTCTGACTATAATCATCTATAAAGGTTAAAAAATGAATATTACCAGTCAATGATGGTGTTTGCATCAGTCCACACAATTCTATGTGAACTATCTCCAATGGGCCTTTTGCTCTATATGAGAGTCCAGAAACAAATTTCTCTCTATGATGCTTTGCTAGTATGCAACTTTCACATGAACTTGTTGGTTGTTGAATTCTGGGCAACCCTTTCACCATCTGTTTCTTCTGTAGCAAATCTAGACCACCAAAATGTAAATGGCTATACCTTAAATTCCATAACTAGGATTCATCTAAACTCTTAACTTTATAAGCATTCAAAGAGTCAGATATCTCATTTCTTATTGTAAGTGGAAACATCCTATTTTTTGTCATCTCCACTCTTGCTCTCGCTTGCTTACTTGGATACTTATCAATAATTGTGCATACCTTATTTTTGAAGAACACTCTATACCTTTTCTCCATCAGTTTTCCAATGCTCAACAAATTGCATTTTAAACTAGGTACATAATACACATCATCTATTGTTCTTCTTTCACCATTCTTGGTATACACAACAATCACTCCTTTACCATTAACACTTGCTTTATAATCATTACCCAACTTTACTTTAGACTAAACAATGGTGTTTAGACTAGTAAACATTTCTCTACTTCCAGTCATGTGATTACTACAACCACTATCCAAAAACCAAACATCATTTGAACTTGCTTGCGTCACATCACAAGTCAAAAAAATTGGTTTCTAATTATCTTCAGACTCCTCTGTGATGTGTGTAGACTGCTTACCAGCATTTGCTTGCTTCTTCCAACACTTGTTAGAAAAATGACCATACTTTTTGCAATAATAACATTGTACCTTAGACTTATCATACCTCTGTTTTCCTTGCTTCCAAGTTTTGTTGTCACTCCCCCTTAAATTAGGAGAGTTCTATTGATATTTCTCCTCAACTTCTGAATTAATTTTGTTGTCTCTTTGATCAACAATTCTGCCTCCTCTTCCTTTATTACTAGACCTTCCTCTACCTTTGCCTCTGGTAACATGTAGTTGAGTTTTGAAGGTATTCTCCAGTAGATTATCATCATATCTGGACATTCTAGATTCATGAGTAGTTAGAGAACCAGTCAACTCATTAATATGAATTTGACTAATGTCTTTAAACTCTTCAATAGGTATAACCACAGCTTCAAATTTCTTTGGAAAACTTCTGAGTACTTTTTCAATCACTCACTTATCTGAGAGGTCCTCTCCATATTGTCTCAATTGATTAACAACATTCATGACTTGAGTCATAAGACTATCCACAACTTCATTGTCCTTCATCTTTAGATTCTCAAAGTCTCTCCTCAAGTTCTACAACTTGACATTCTTCACCTTGGATGCACCCTGGTAACAAGTTTCAAGAGTGTCCCAAGCCTTCTTTGAAGATTCTATAGTTGATACTTTCTGAAATATGGATTCATTTAAGCCTTGATGAATAAGGCCAAGAGCTTTGTTATCTTTCTTTCTATTCTCCTTTAATAGATTCCACTCTCCATTCGTTAGAGCCATTTCTACTGCATGGTCAACTAGCTCTGAATATCCATCAATAAAAAATCCCTAAAGTTCATGAGAACACAATAATGTTCTCATTCTGATAAACCAAGAATCATAATTCTTCTCAGTCAGCAAAAGAACCCGTGGCTTAGCCAAACTACTATTTGAAGCCATATTGATTCAAATTTCTGATGGATGTAATCTTCAGGTGGAAGGGAAGGGCACTTTAGAGTTACAACAATCTTTGAACTCACTTACACTCAACGTAACTCTCCCTGAATCTGTAAAGCTCTAATACCAATCTGTAGAATGCATGGGAATTAAAATAAAATAGAGTATGCAAATTAAAAATAGAGCATGTAGATAAAGTATGCTATTGCACACAAACAAATATTCGATTGATTGAAAATACCCAAATACATATATATGAGACTCTATAGAGCTCTTACATTTTTAATCTCTCATACAAAAATTATATCAAAATCGTTGCATAAAGGTGGATTTATAGGTACCACCACAAATGGTTAATCTCCTTCAGTTGGTGAGTAGAAGCGGTGGAGATTGAAGATAAAGCCAAAACATATCAAATTGTAGGCGGCATAAAAACTTGCAGTACACGGCAAGTTAAAGATAAGACAAAAATTTTTTTTATGTGGATAAGCAATTATTGGATTTTGGGAATCTTCCAGAGGGAGAAATTAATGTTTATTTTAACACCATAGCCTCAACATATCTCATTTTCTTGGTGATTCAAGCAATAGTTTGACACTAAAACTATAAGACTAGGCAACAAATACAAGACAATTCTGTAAATATGAATAATAGCCCCTGGTGGAACCTATCTCTTCCCACCCACTAGGCCCTTCCTATTTCCACCCAAATGACCCGTATGGGTAGGAAGAGACCACACATTGGGGAGATCTACTTGAAGATCATTGTACTATTTTTTTTGGTTCATTCACTCTTTTAAATAAAGAAAAAATTGAAAGTGTCAAATGCCTTCTGTACAAAATATTCTCTTCTAACTTTCCATTTATATAACATTTTTACCTGAATAAACTTGGCAACTGTCATTAATTAGCAAAAAGGTGATGAAAAGGGGGCAGTCTATCATTCTGAAATAAATACCGCTAGTTGTCAAATTTCACAAAGCTACTTAAGTTGAGAACATGGTTTTTTTAATCAATTGTACACACCTTAATGTTTCTTGTTTTATTAAATATAATTACTGAATACCAAAAATATGCCATACAAAAAACACCATTTTATTCAACCTCGGGAAAGAGATAGAAATGTGGATATGTGGAAAGCCCCATTTGATGTTCATCTGAAAGGCTCACATTTTTCTTTTCCTTCTATTCTCTCTTCCTAGCAAGTGGTCCAAATCTAAATCTATGAAAACATATTGGCTTCTTTACAGCTTGTATAATAGCAAGCTAATCTAATGAAAGGTGCTTGGTCTAAGCTTTGGGTGAGACAGTTGGAAGCAGATAACTAGGCCCACCTGTGGCTTGAAAAATGAAAGATTATCAAGTATGATAGAGAGCTCCCATGCCTTCTTCATTGCCCCAGCTTTCCTACTGAAAATATCTAATCTATGAAACATATCGAGATAATACAATACATCTTATACAATGTAAGCTACCTTGTTCGAGGTTTGCATAAGAGATTTAGAAGTATATGGTGTACCTGGGTCCAGAGAAATGAGAGAGCTTGCTAGTTTGAGAAAAGATAACAAGACCCACTTGCGCGTCACATAGCATGGGAAGCTGTCGTGCCTTCTTCATCAGGCCAGATCGCCACTTGCAAAATGTTACTACCCTCTTCTTTTTGTCCTCAATTTTCTTCGCTTCAATCCTTCCTTTCCCCATTAATTCCTTTTCTTGCGGAGGTGATGCTCGGCCAAAGAAATAAAGCTACCAAAAAAAACATAAAGAGCTCAATGACACGACCATGGAAATTTTGTTTTTGAAGTTTTAAGGAGTAGGGAAGGATGACAAGGCAGAGGGTAGGTGCTCTTTTACAATGGAATTCAATAACAAGATAAGGTCCAACAATGAATCAAATAGAACTCATAGAGAAGTAGGTTAAACAACACATATGGGAGGAAAGAAACCATCAAGATAAGGAAACAAACTTAATAATAAAAGGGTTGAAAGATCATGGGGAAGGAGAACACAAAGATAAGCTAATAAAAGACTTTCTAGCAGACAAGTTGGAGTGGATAGGGCATATCCACAAAGCAAGCAGAATTGGTAGAATGTTACAAGATGGCAGAAATAGGAATATAAGGGTAACATTGAGAAACGTGGAAGACAAGAACAAAATCCTAAGGAACAAAAGGTTCCTTAAGGGTACACATTTCTATGTAGATGACAATCTAACTCTGTCATAATTAGAGGAAAGAAGAAAATAGTGGGATAAAGTTGTAGCAGAAAGAAGTGTAGGTAATGAGGCATGGTTGTACAGAGGAAAAGCCCAAATCAGCAATAAAATGACACATGGAAAATAGGAAGGCGGGCCCCCCAAGGAAGACCTCTCAATGGTAAGCTAGAATTGTAGGGGCTACCCTTGGCGGAGGGGTCTTGGTTTGGGTCCCATAGAAAAGGGGAAGGACATAATTGTCCTTATTGAAACACATGAACATGATGGCTGTAAGATCCCAATTTTTGAAGGTTACTCAAAAGTATCGGTTTGGAATGAACTAACAGAAAGTGGTAAAGGGCATGAGGGAGTGGCGGTTTTGATAAAACAATTGTGGGAAAGAACCATACAAGTGGAAAAAGAAGATCCAAATAACCAATACATATGGTTGAAAATAAAGATCAAAGATTTCACAATTTATCTCGTTGCATGTTACTTTGCTCATGGTTCAAAATTTTACAAGAAGAGGAAGCTAGATAAGGAAGACCCATTTGCAGCTTTAAAAAATGACATATCAACATATAATAATATATGAGAAATTATTCTAATAGGAGACTTTAATGAAAGAACAACAAATAACCGAGCTCTATATCTTAGAAAGGAAGAGGGAATAAGAGACAACCCCCTATGGTGAGAAGAAGAAGAGAATCAAAATGGGAAAGAAGTTCTCAAGACAAAAAAGGAGGCATCACACAGTATGAAGCAGAATTGTTAGGGATGTTTAGTATTTATGGTTTGCTTATATGCAATGGGATAAAATGTTGGTTGAGCTCAGGGAACATTACTTGTCACACATACAATGGGAAAAGTGTGGTGGACTATCTTATATGTTCAAAGAATCTTATGGCAAGGCTGGATGAGGTGGGGATGAAGGAATGTCCCATGGAAATGAAATCAGATCAAAATCCTATATATGGAAAAATCAACATACAACAAGACACTAATTATCAAGATAGGTCACAATCAAATCAAAATGATTCTTTTCATGGAACTATCCTCTTGACACAAGAAAATCAAGAAATTTTTCAAACAAATCTTGAAAAATAGTTACATGAGGTGGATGGTACAAAGATGAATACTATAAACATAAAAACAATATGCAGCAATAATCTAACTTCAATAATCCTAAAAGCTCTTAGTTGGTGCAAAAGGTCTAGCCCTAAGAGGGGTAGTAAAAATAGCTTTTTGACAAATCCGTGGTATGACAAAGAATGCAAGGCAGTAAAAAAAGAAGCCAAATCTAAGGGAAATAAAAAGGAGTATGAAAATCTTGTGAGACTGAAAAAATAAGTTTACATGCAAACCAGGCAGAAAGATCTGATTTTCATGGGTAGGCACAATCTAAGAGGGTTCTGGGAAGAAATACAGCCAAAAAACATAGTCAAAGAGAATAATATCATAGACTTACAATGGTTGGAATATGCAAAGCTACTATATGAGAGGGTGCAAGACAAAGATTTTCCTCCTATAATTAACTCAAGGGCTACACTCTTCTCCACAAAAGACATAAAAGGAGTTAAAAGGATTGCAGTGGGAAAAGTGCGTGACATAGATGGCCTACAATTAGAATATTTAAAATGGGGTGTGGATGCCCTCACACTGCACATCAAAAGAATATTCAATAGGGTTATCTAGTATGGTTTTTTGAAAAATTGGACAACTAGTGTTGTCATCCCCTTGCACAAAAGTGGGGATATCAACAACCCCTCAAATTACCACACTATAATGATCAACCCACTCTTTGGAAAAAAATTTGGGAGCATGGTGGAGCGTCAGATTAGTAATTGGGCAAAAAAAGAGGGAAAGAGGGAAAAATGTCAAGTGGGCTTTAGACCAAAACACTCTACCATTGACCACTGCATTACTCTTAGACACTTGATTGAATTTTTTTGGGATAGACAAGGAGGTGAGGTCTTTTTTTGCTTTGTATACTTCAAGAAAGTGTTTGACATAGTTCTTAGAAGCAAGCTATGGTCTAGAATGGAAGAGTTGGGAATTCCAAAAAAACACAGGGCTGCTATTCATAGATTATATGATCAGGTTCAAGCTAAAATAAGAACTAAGCAGGGAATGTCAGAATGTTTTGGAAGTGACATTGGTGTCAAATAGGGCTGCCCTCTCTCACCTACTTTATTTGGGTTGTATATTGACAAATTAGAGGAGTGGTTAGACAATTTTGGTAGGGGAGGAGTTGAATTGACCAATTATGTTATAAAATTGCTGCTTTATGCTGATGATCTTGTTCTAATGGAAAAAAAAATGCAGGACTTGAGAGATCACTTGAAAGCTCTTGAGTTATTTTTTCAAGAGGTTGGGATGCGGTGAACACCAACAAAACTAAGGTTATGATATTTACCTTGAAGAGAAAGAAGGAAGCTAGAAAATTTGTCTTCGAAGGCAGTCCCTTACAAGTGGTTAGTGATTATAAGTACCTTGGCCTTGACTTTCACTATAAACTTAGCTGGGAGACTTGTAGAGCAAAAAAGATCCAAGGTGGATGGAAAGCTTTATACTCTTTTTAAAATAGATGCAGGAGTGTTGAATTATGGGATTGGAAAACTAAGAAAACTCTCTTTGGGTTGTTAGTGGTGCCAATGGTTCTTTATGGTTTTGAAGTTTGGTGTGGCAGTACTTCAGCAATGAAATGGAGACAAATTGAAAGATTACAAAAAAATCTAATCACAAGTAGCCTAAAAATAAAATTGTCTATTCCCTATGAGATTGTCTTATCTGAAGTTGGGGCCCTACCTGTGGAGCCATCGGCTATGATTCATTTACTAAGTTATCTAAAGAGGCTAGAGAATATGGAGCTATCTCGTTGGCCCAAAATGGCAGCAGGAGAGATGTTAAGTAGAAGGAAGAGCACGTGGATGAAGAAAAATAATAAGTGGATGAGTAAATGGGATATCAACATAGATAACTATCCAAATAACATTAAGGAAATCAAAATGTATGTGCAGCAAAAAGTCAAAGAAAACATGTGGGAAAGAGAATTATCAAGGAAAAGAGAATATTACATCAAGCACTTTAATCCCTCATATGAACACTCTCAAAAGAACTATATAGGAGCAGATATAAAATGGAAATCCAAAATGCTAATTGCTCAGCTAAGGACTAGTTCACACCAACTGAGATGTGAAATGGGTAGGTGGTCAATACCTAAAGAAGAATGGGCTGATAGGATATGCAGGTTTTGTACTTTAAAGTATGTTGAGATGGAATGGCATTACATCATGGAATGTCCAGCTTATGCGGATATTCGAGTCAACTATTTCAAGATTCTAAATGTGGACACTCTAAACAATTTGTTTGAGGTAAACAAAATATCAAAAGGTGTTGATTAATTGATAAAAATACATAGCAGAAGATCCAAAATCCAAAAGGAAAGGGAGATCAAGTAATAGTTGGGCAGTGGTTTTTGTTTCAAGCTGTTGTTGTGTTCCTTTCTACTACTGATTAGTGGGCCCCATAGGCTGTTTGGCCTCGTGGACGTTATTAAAAATCTTCATTCATTCATTCAATCCTCCTCATAATCACGTCACCAAAGACATGCAAAAAAATGACAACAATTCGATGCAGAGGACATAATAGCTATAAATAGGTAGATGTGAATGAGCGCTCAAAACATGAGAACTCAACAACGAGTACATGTATATTAACAAATTAGCCTAAATAATTATGCATAGAAAATGTTTAAAAGGGTTGACTACTCTAATATCATCCTTCTCAAAAAAATTTACAACAACTTACTTTTCATGTGTGGCCTTTATAATTAATGTTTCACATGCACATCATTAAATATGATGTCACATCATCATGTTTTTGGTTGAAGTGTCTAGAAAAGTTGTATACAAGGGTAGGCTGGTAGTTATGTATTAAGTCATGTTTTATTGGTGCATTGATGTGACATCACATGATTTGTTGCTTTTAGATCTAAAGAATGCATTTCATTCAATTATGAGCATTCATGATCAACACTAACAAATTTAAAATCATAAGTATTAGTGCTATATTATTAAAAATATTGGATATTAAATCAACAAATGTTATCACAACTTTTGGAACATGCTAGATCTTCTCTCTTAAATAATGGATGATGAGTGGTTAGAGATTCCTTAACATATTAAGTTATTTAAACCTAATTTATACGTATGTTGTTTTTTCTATTTTTTTTTAAAAATTCTCTCATTTACATTAACCTAATTTATTTAGACGTTGTCTTCTTTTTTTTTTCTTGTTTCTAGATTTACCTACTAAACTCTAATTCAACATGTATTTAAGGAAGACAATCCAGTTGTAAATTCTTACAAAAATGGGGGATAAGACAATTGGTACATGTAAGAATTTACAAAGATAAGTATTAATTTAAAAAGGAGATTATTTATTAGTTAGGCATGTATAATAATTATGAGAGTATCTGTAATATACTGATCTATTAATAGAATATATTTATTAATAATTAAAAAATGACAAAAAATAATAAAAAATTAATTAAGAGAGAAATACAAAATATAACTTAAATATTTCCAAATGATTATAGTTTTTACCAACAATAAAAGGAGAAAATTATAAGGAAGTTTTCAATTAAAACCCACCACCAAGAACCAAGAGAAAATACAAATTTGAGAAACCAAATATTTCTAAAGAAATAGTAGCAATAATCAACCAAAATCATTGTGAAGAAGGTGAAGGAACTATGAAGATTGATAAAGGGATATGGAATCCCAAATTGACACATTCCAATTGCAATTAGCCTCAAAAGCCTATTTCAAAAGAGAATCAACAACACTCTATTCATGAGGTATATGAACAAAAAAGGTGGAATTAAAGTTCTAAGAAAAATCAAGAATTTGAGCCACAAAAGAATCCAACTATCAAGAGAAGTCATCCACATTTCTTTTATTCAAAAGAGATGTTAAAATAATTAAATTTGTCTCACAAAAAGTCTATTTGAGCTACCAAGAGTCTAATAATCCATATTTCTTTTATTGAAAAGAGAAGCTAAAATCATTGAATCCATCTCACAAAAACATGTTTTCAATGCAGCTCACAAGATTTCTCCAAAGCCAAAAGGATAACATGTAATTCCATTTGATTATTAGTACCAAATCCTATAACTTAAGAGAAAAAAGAAAATAATTGAACCATTACTATTGCGCCTAAGCCCACAAATCTTAGTTTCCTCAAGATTACCTATAGAAAAACCAATAGTTTTTTATTTTGAAAATATCCATAAGGAGAGGAGACAATTTACCAACTCTATTAATAACCTTATAAGAAGATGTGATTTGAGGCCTAGAACAAGTTGAACTAAACTAAATGACCCAAATCCATTTTCTAAAGTATCATAAGGGATAACAACTTGATCAAAAGAGCACTTTGCAATTAAATTTTCTTTTAAGGAGTATAAAACCTTTTGCCAAACATATTCAAGAAAACTTCAAGATAACCCTAAAAGATCCTATGATTTCTCTTCAACTAGATTTACCAAAGGATAAATATAGGGCCAATATCCCAAGCACCCATTTATTTTGACAAAGAAACCAAATAAAAAATTACACATGGGCCAAAAAAATTTGTTTCGATTTCAACCAAGGGAAAACCTCAAATCCATGTTTTTCCTCTTTTATTAATTAATATCCATTAGAGATAAAATAAACCCTTTTACAATCATAGCCCATGAAAAACATCATCTTTCACTAAAGAACAACAAGGATGATTAGCAAGGATAGTATGACTCTTTATTCCACCTATACACCAAAAATTCATATATTTCTAGTGAAAAGTATAAGTATCAGGTGCTGCCACAATAATGGACTACACATTCTAGGACATCTTGATTTTTTCTAAAATCACATATTTTTAGAAAATATAATGATTTAAGCCTTGAAAGGTTCCATTTAAAGGATTTTAATTGAAGAGGGTTTGATCAAACCCCCTTGGATAGAACCCCACTTGTTTTGAACCACATATATAATGGAGTGTCCTATAGAAACCTATCAAAATACTAATAAAAAATCGCTTTTGATTTACCTTGTGGGGGATCAAATGAACTCATTTAAAATTTATGTTTTGTAAGTATGTGTAGACACGTAAAATGTACTGACGGATGCTACATGCTTGATCCCCATTACTAACACCATTTCATCCTAAATCATCCCTCCGTCTAACCATTTAATTTAATACACTTTTTGGATTAAATTCATCAAATTCCCTCCCTTAATTAAATAAATCATTTATCTAATTAAGTCATTCTCTCTCATTAATTAAATCCATCAATCTAATCTAATTAACCTTGTATTTCTATTTAATTAAATAATTAATTCTTATTTGATTAAATCTCTAAATTCATATCATTAAATTAAATAAATTAAAATCTTATTTAATTTAATCTAACCAATCATCCCCTTTACTTAAATAATTTAAAATATGTATTTAACTATCTCTAAAGTCACATTCTTCTCATCTTTGATTTAAATCAACCCATAAATCTAAGTCAAATTTATCACATCATCTAATCCCTCAGTAAATTAATTAAAATTTGATTAATTTAATTATAATCCATGTCCCATCCTCTAGCTTTTACCAATTGCACATGAAAATAGATTTAATTCATTTATTAAATCCCTATGTTCTCTCAACATGGCATAATAGGGGAATATTCTTCCAAATTTGAAATCCTTCCAAGTGGACTTTGTACTTCCAACAAAACATTTATTTCATATTTTTCATTGAGCCAAGTGGCGTTTAAGACATTCCTTTTTACCTCTTACATGTCATCTCATTATTTTCAAATTCCACCTAATTGCATTTATGGGGACATTCATCAAAATGTGCACATCCTTTATCCATTCTCATCTTGACAAGTGACACTTGGCCATTGGTTGAAAGTTATTCCCACATTGCTTCATTTTGGGAATTTCTCCATCTTGTCTTTCTATAAATAAGAGGTTTCTTTCCTCATTTCATCATCCACAATTTGAACAAACTTACTATATTTAATTTAATCTTCAAACATTGGCATTTTTATCAATT
The DNA here is from genome assembly GCA_007258455.2 of Sequoia sempervirens. Classification (NCBI taxonomy): domain Eukaryota; kingdom Viridiplantae; phylum Streptophyta; class Pinopsida; order Cupressales; family Cupressaceae; genus Sequoia; species Sequoia sempervirens. The sequence continues at coordinate 170,783,147 of VDFB02000008.1, read as the reverse complement.
TCATCAAGGCATAGCTAGGTTATTGCAAGTTTTCTCCATGGAGTTCATTTAAACCAATCACCAAGTGGATCAATCATCACCAAATCATCAAAAGATTGCATAGGAGTTTGGAAAGGGCCAATTTCCACATAAAATTGGCACCAACTCCCCCATAAGATCAAGATTTTGCATGCTTTTAATAGGATTTAATCTATTTCCTTTCTTTTTCATATTGTTCTTTCTTTTATTCCTATTTTGAACATTTTTAGTGGATTTTATGGGGAACTTTGATCTTGTCTTGCATTTGAATTTTCTAATGTGTTTGTTTGTTGTCTCTTGTAGGTACTAGGATCTTGGTTCTATAGTATGTGTAGACACCTAAAAATGACCTAGGCCTGCAAGCTCCATTTTTACCACTTCCATCCTAGCAAATTACCCTTGGTCATATATTTCTTCATGATTATTAAATAAATAATTTTATTTATTTATTTAATATGTCACTAATTGTCATAATTAAATGAAGTGATTAATTTATTTAATTAATTAATCTTATCTGCTAAATTAAATAATTATATTTAATTATTTAATTGTCAAAATTAATATTCCTCTCATTTTAAATAAATGAAATTATTTAAAATGTCATCACTTTTGTAACTGTCAGTCCATTTTGGTAAATAATCTAAAAAAGATTATTTATTGTCTCACAAAATCATTATTTTGAATTAATTTAATTCAAAATGGTAACTAATATTCCAAAAATCAAGTAATCGGGAAGATTCTTGATTTTTCCAAATATGATCTTCAGTCCGACTCTTATCTTCTAGATTTTTTGAATCTCGCAAATCAGGCAGTCTTTATCTTCTTGATTTTCAAAAAATCTTTATTTTCTAAATTAATTTATCTCATTTATTCTCCACCACCAATCTAATTCTCGGAGATGACATCTTGACCACTCGATTAATGATTTTTCCCTAAACCTAATTAGGGATTATGAGATTTAATCTGGGCCTCTCATTCTAGGTCTTTCTTAGAATGTGATCTCATCCGTCCACTCAAAATGGCATTTTCTATAAAATGTCATTTTCCTCTCACTTTTCGATATACACACACGCATTTTATATTGCACACGCACATATTATAGGCACATTGATACTTATTCACTTGCACACTTAGGCTTCTCATTACAATTATTGTCTTTATTTAATCAAGTCTTAGCATTGTTTAGGCATAGACATTGTCAATCATAGGCATTTAGGTATAGGCTTTAGACATTTATGGAAATCCTTCAAAGCTTGGTGTAGGATATAGGAATATATTTGCAGATTGCTCGCATGATGAATTTGAGGGCAAAGAATTATCCAACAAGTAAGAAGGTGTTATGAAAGTGAGTCATGGAGGCTTCAGCAATTATCAGGTATACTTGTTCTTTTACATTTTTCTTTCCTTGCACTTTGTAATCACTTTGGGTTTTTGTCTTTTATATTGATTTGATAACTTGAATCTAAACCTAAAATAAATCTTCAATTACAGTATGTATTCTTTATTATAAGCTTCCCATAAAGTATGATTTTAAAATATATTCAATTTGACTATTATAGGGTAAACCCACAAAAGTGGTTTACAATTCTTGTGAGGAAGGAAAAGTTGCAAAAAAATTGGTTTATGGGGGTTTGAACAAACTTTTGGTTTGAGTGAACTGAAATGGGGTTTGCTAGAACCTTGGTTTGAGCGAACCCATTAAATGCAAGGTCCTGCCATTCTCAGGAGAAAAAAAAACTTTGTGGAAAGAGGGTTCACTCGAACCCACCTTGTTCGAGTGAACCCCCTTTTCCCACCTTCTCACCCTTTGGCATCAAAAAAATATAGAATTTTTCCCTTTGAAGCTTGAGTTGAGGAAGAAAATGGAGGACACTTTATAGACCCAACTAGATGATGGTAGTCCTTGAAATGAGCTATCCAAAAAATATAATTTTAATATGTTTTGGTTTTTTTTTTTCTTCCAAAAGTGGTAGCCCACTTGTAATTATATTAATTTAATTTAATACATATTGCTGGTTCAAGTAGGAAAGAACCAGCAAGAAAACCCCCAGTCGTAGTCCATGTAATAGTTTTTATAAAACATTATAAATACCAAAAAAGTCATTGAAATTTTTTTTCCTACCAATACAACTGAACCTACCCGATATAACTACACAAAATCCCTATTGATGACCAAAAATTCCACAACAAATAAACTGACTCAATGCATAACATTTTCCCTTAAGCCAAAAAAAACCCATGACACAGTTACATTATACAATGTGCTAGAAAGATGTAGATTTTCTTCCGGCTCTTTGGAAGCCGCTAACCAAACTTTCCTCAGTTTCCACATGCTTTCCAATAAGTAGATGGTCATAAGATGGAACTGTTTTGTTGATGTCGGGAACATAACGGTAGCAGAACTTTCTTTTAACATCTTGTGAAGTGGTTGGGAGTTGCAGATCATGCATACAAATATGGCTTCTCAAAAATGAAATTGCATGGAACTTTCTTTTGAAAACATCAATTTCTAACATAGAAATAGCCAGTCTATATTTGTTGAGAACCTGATATAGATGCACGAAAGGACCATGTATTGTTGACATTAACATGCCTTGAAAAATATCTGCAAATCTCTTTTTATGAAACAAGAAGTGACATGGAAATAGACCACCTATCAAGCCATCGCCCAAAGTGAAGTCATACTGTTGAACACTATTTAACAGGGCATCATTTTCCAAGTATGCACTAACAACGAAATTTTTAGCAATAGTCTTCAAAACATCAAAATTTTGAACTAGGTCCAAAATATTCGATAAGAAAATAGAAAGAAAATTCGCAGGAAAGATTATCCTTTGCAACTCTGTATGTAAATTATCTTCCCCAATGATAATTTTGATGCAATTTAAAATAGATCTGCATTTAACTTTAAATACCTTCTGTAATTCATCCTTATCGATTGAAGCCGACAAGGGTTCCTCCCAAGGTTTCACTTTAACAGGAACTCTATAATTGTGAACATTAAACTCTGCCAATTCCATACTCTCGAATTTTCTAGAACATTAATAACCAAGAGAAAAATTGTTTGAAACAAATGAGCAAAGTAAATAGTATATAGCCAAACTTCACATTCACACAAAGTGACCATTAGAAATAGAACTTCACGTTCACACTATGTAAACATTTGAAGATACCCAGTAAGGATAACATGGGTGAAGGATAATCAAGAGGACATTACAATTTTAAGCTTTCTATACTATAATGCCAGCATTGTACTATGAATTCCACAAATAAAATGACTTTATATCCTTTAGTAGCTAAGTGACATTATACACATCATGATAAAATTGATTTACAATTTTAGCAACACTTCAAATCGCGATATGCTTACTGGATACCCAATGTTCCATCAAATTTGTATTGCATAATGCCTTAGATAGCCATGACAACTTAGGCCACACATGTCAACATATGACATGAATTTTGAATCAATCCCTAAATCCTGCCAACTTAACACAATAATCAGCAGTAGTACCCAACTGACAGAATAAGTACTAAGGCCACACATTCCATCGTATAGCATAGTTTAAATGAATCAACACAAAATCCTACAAACTTATCACAAAAAACATTAGTAGTACCAAGCTGACAGAATATTACATGAAGATTCGACATAAAATCTAGCCCATATGCCAACTTTCATGTCAAGTGTGTATAAACCATAGATGCCAAAAAGTACCACAACAACTAAAACTGCACAATTAACATATGAAATCTGCAATCTTGGAAAAATTTCATGTCAAATGCCTGTAAAACATAGTTGCCAAAAAGTACCACAACAACTGAAACTACACAATCAACATATGAAAACTACAATCTTGATATCATAATCATGAACTTGATGATGCAAAAAGTTGGCCGAAGTACTTAAAAGAAACATTAAATCAATGAATGTTGAAGATTTAGATGCCCTATTTGTCATGATTAATTAAATCAAGTAAAATCGAGAATGTCATTATATCAATGGGATCAATTGAATCACTAAGAAATTTCTGGTTAATTCCCATATCTGCTAAATAATCAACAACTTTATTACCTTCACGATATATATGTGTAATTATTGACCTTTCTAGTGTATCAATTAAGCACCGAACATTTGAAAGCACATAATGAAGATTCCAGTTTTGAATTCGCCTCATTCTGATTGCATTGATTATAATAAGAGAATCCCCTTCTATATGCAATTTTGAAAAACCTCCTTGAATCGCTAGTTCCATACCATATAATAAACCTTGTTCTTCAACATAATTTTTTGTGCTTGATTTTCAAATTCCTCATGGTTTAGCCACTATAGGTGCCCGAAAGTGAAGATTCAGTTAAAAATATATATTTTAGAGTCTAGTTTGGCAAAAATTTATAAACCACTATTGTGGGATCACCCTTAAACATATGTTTTTATTGCAAATCAAGCTCTCTGTTCTACACATGTGGAAAAATAATAGATTAAAAAAAAATGAAAAATATGAGTGCACCAGATATTGAAGTCCTTGATCCAAGGAAATTTTTTTAATTTTGATGCATACAAAAAAATTTATGTTGTATATAGTCCACCTATGTCTGAATTATAATTGGTTTGACTTCGAAACTTGATTAAGGAAAAAATATTCAATAAAACATTATGAAACCAATTGGGTGCTGTCATAATAGTGGTTTACAATTCTTGAGAGGAACGAATTTTAGCTGAAATCACATATTTTTAGAAAATATAATGATTTAAGCCTTAAAAAGTTCCATTTTAAGGATTCCAATTGAAGAGGGTTTGATCAAATCACCTTAGATCAAACCCCCTTGGATAGAACCTCGCTAGTTTTAAACCATACCTACAAATGCGTCTCCTTTACACCTATTAAAATGCTGATAAAAAATCAATTTTGATTTAGATTTTTGGGGATCAAATGAATTCATTTAAAATTTATTTCAAATGATTATGGTATTCCTCAGATCAAGCTATCCAATGAATATAATTTTAATATGTTTTGGTTTTGTTATGTATTTGTTTTTTAAGTTTTATTAAACATAGGTTTTTCATCGAAAATTAATTTCTCTGTTCTTCACATGTGGAAAAATAGAAGATTATCAAAAAAAAAAATTGAAAAATATGAGTGCACCAGATATTGAAGTCCTTGATCCAACAAAAAATTAAATTAAATTTTGACATATACAAAAAGTTACGACATACGGTCCTGAATTGTAATTCATTTGACTTTGAAACTTGATTAAGGAAAAATATTCAATAAAAACTATCTAACCAAGTGGAAGCACTATATATTAGAGTTACAAATCTAAATTTGAACGAATTAGAATTTTATCCTTTATGGAAAAAGTTATGCTATAATGGTCACTTTTTAAAAATGTTGTTTTCTGAAAAAAATCTATTTTCGTGGGAGATGGAAAAGGAAGTGCAATTTGATTCCAAAAATTTTGAAAAAAATATTTTTAGAATCTACAGACAAAATTTGATGAGACTCTAGTTTGCACCATCTTCAAATTCCCTACAATTTAGCCGCTATAGGTGCCCGAATGTGAAGATTTAGTTAAAAATAATAATTTCAGTGTCCAATTCGGCCAAAAATTGTAAACCACTATTATGGGATCACCCAATTGGAAGCAGTAGATATCATAGTTACAAATCTAAATTCAAAAAAATTAGAATTTTATCCATGGAAAAAAATTGTGTTGTATACGGTGAGCATCACTCCTTAAAAATGGTGTTCATTGAAAAAAACTAGTTGTCGAAGGAGATGGAAAAAGAAGTGCAATCTAACTCCAAAATTTTTGAAAAAATATATATTTAGAATGTATAGAAAAAATGTCACAAATCACTAGTTTCCATCATCTTCAAATTCTTCATGGTTTAGCCAGTATAGGTGCCCGAAAGTGAAGATTTATTTAAAAAAAATTATTTCAGTGTCTAGTTTGGCCAAAAATTGTAAACCAGTATTGTGGGATCACCCTATATTTATTTTTTATTTCTTATGAATGTAGGTTTTTCATCGAAAATCAAGATCTCTATTTTGCAAATGTGGAAAAAGAGTATATTACCAAAAGAAATTCTGAAAATATTTATGCTCCTATTATTGATGTCATTGATCCAAAAAAAAAGATAAAATTGAATTTTGATACATACAAATGAGCTATGTTTTATACACTAAACCTATGTTTAAATTGTAATTGATTTGACTTCAACACTTAATTAAGACAAAAATATTTGATAAAATACTATGAAACCAAATGGAGGAGCTAGATATCATAGTTACAAATGTAAATTTTTTAAAAAATAGAATTTTATCTATCATAGAAAAATGTTATGTGTTATACAGTAAACATCACTGTTTAAAAATGTTGTTTACTATTAAAAACTGGTTATCGAAGGAGATGGAAAAAAATGCAATTTGATTCCAAAAATTAAACATATATATATATATGTACAATTTATAGACAAAATGTCACAAATCACTATTTTGCATCATCTTGAAATTCCTCATGGTTTAGCAGCTATAGGTGTCAAAAAGTGAAGATTTAGTTAATAAATTAGTTCAATGTCAAGTTTGGCCAAAAAGTATAACCCACTATTGTGGGATCACCCTATCTCAAAAAAATGATATTACTTCAAATTGAAGAATTTGGACCAACCAACATCCAAAGAGATTTTAGTCAAAGTTTGGAGTTGAGGGTGGGAAGAGAGAATCAGGATATAAAGATCCCAAGAATCAGTCTAAAATATAGCTTGAGCACCAAAATTAACAATCTGAAAAGGATTCTCTTAACAAGAGAACCACCTTTCTTGATGGCATTCGAAATCATAGAGACTTTCTCAATCAAATAAATTCTTGAATCCTCCTTATCATGAATCCCATGTAAATATTTATAGTTAAGATGTTTATCTCAAAGTTAATTCACTTGGATAAACCATCTCTAATAAAGTTTGGCAACCAAAGCTTGACTATTGAATTTTGTATTTCTAAGACTAAGACCGCCATTTTATTTAGGTTGATAAACCCTATCACAACATATCAAAATCCATTTTTAGTTTCCAAATTTTGTACCCACAAAAATTTCCTAGAGAGAGTTAAACTCATTCTAAAAGATCTCAGGATTTGAAAGAAACATAAAATTATAAATAGGAAAATCATGCAAGACTAGATTTAAGAGGTTAAGACAACCAAGAAAATATAACCATCAAAAATTCATATGATAAACGTTCATCCTACACCAATCAAGAATATTATTCCACTATAAATGATTATGATCCATTTGAAAGAGGAATATCAAGGTAATCCAAAGGAATTTGTCATATTTTGATCTCAAAGTAAGAGCAGTTCTCTATTGAATAGCAATTGAAATGTTAAAGAAAAAGATAATTGATTTATTCTAATTTATCAGTTAGCCTAAAGTTTCCAATACATATCTTAACTATGTTGAAAATTGATAGCTTCCTAAATTTTGGAAACTCCTATCAAAGTAGTATCATCTATAAAATGAAGATGATAAAAAGAATTATGTTCTTGGACAAGCTTCCATCCCTAAATAAAACCATTCACTCTATGATGAGTATTAAATAGACCCAAGAATTTGATGAGGGCGCAACCTAAGACACAGAAAATAACCCACAAATAGGAGAATAATTTTATTATTTAGAAAATGGAGCTTCTTACATGTAGAGGATCTCAAGTCCCCAAGTTCTACAACACATGCAAGTTACAGAAAGTTATAGAATAACCCTTTCGCAATATGCGAGCTTATCCCCCAAAAAGTTACCCAAAAATTAGAAAACCACCCATAAATAGAGCTCCTCATTAGTTTGGAGCCAAAAAAACATTCAAATTTGAGTTTAGGTGGTTTGGCGCCGAAAATTTACAACATGAAGTTCAAATTTCAAAATAGCATTTGCAATTGTATCTTCTAGAAAGTGCGCCAACTTCCTGAGGCCATAACTTTTGATTGGGGACTCTGATTCACGAACCGTTTGAACCGTTGGAAAGGTCTCGAAGTCAAGAACGTGCTCAATATTAGCTACACCAATTTCAGCGAGTTTCAGGGCCATTCTAAAAGCTCTAAGTGCCTAAAATCCAACTTAGAAGATTTTTAGGTGCAAATCTGGGAAACTAAAACTGCAATATCTTTCAACCCAGGAATAGAAAATAAAAAAGCATAAATTAGGAATTTCATTATGACGAAAAGGGTATCCAAAAATGTAAAAACATCTAAAAATTGAGAAACTTGAAATTTAACTATTTTTGGGTGATGGAAGATTGCCTTTACACCACTGGAAGCTCCTGCATCAAACACCCAGGGTAATTTGAGAAGTGACCCCGTTACATCTCAGATGGTGGAGGAAAACCCAAATGGTCGACCTCTGCATTAGGCAACTAGGATAAATTTTCAACAGGCCTTCCTTTCCCTTTCACCAAATATTCTTCATACTGCCTGTTCCTAGTACTCCTTCCCGCATGACTATCCAGGATTTCTTCAATCTCCTCCTTTTCTGAAGTAGGTGCTGGAATCCTACATTGTTCCATCATTGGTACTTCCTCTGCGCCACCTTCATGATACTCTGTCAAATCTGAAATGTTGAACACAAGGGAAATGTTGAATCTATCCAGCAACTCTACCTCATATGCATTCCTGAATCATGCCTCTTCAAAATTTTACAGGGACCGAACTTCTTCATCTTCAATTTGTTATATGTTCCCACTGGAAACCTTTCTTTCCTCAAGTGGACCATCACTTCATCACCAATCTGAAACTCCTTTATACCTCTTCTCATCTACCTTAGCCTTATACTGCATATTCATCTTGTTAATATGTTCTCTTACCTTCTCATGTATATCCTTGATGTGTTCTACAAAATATTTGGCTTCAACACTTATTTTCTTCTCTTGGTCCATCTTCCTTAATTTTGGAGCTGTTCTCGGCTACCTCCATACACAATCTGGAATGGTGATCTACCAGCTTCTATTGACATAATTGTTGTAAGAAAATTCTACCTAGGGTAAGATCAAGTCCCATCCCTTGGGTTTATCTCCTACCAAACATCTCAGTAGGTTACCTAGACTCCTGTTAACAACCTCTGTCTGCCCATCTATTTGTGGATGGTGTGCAGAACTGAACTTCAACTTTGTCTTCAGCTTCTTCCACAAGGTCCTCCAAAAGTACCACACAAATTTGGTGTCACGATATGAAACAATACTCTTTGGCAGACCATGTAGCCTCACCACCTCTTTGAAGAATAAATCAACAATGTGGACTGCATCATGGGTCTTCTGACATGGAATGAAATGTGCTATCTTCAAAAACCTATCAACCACCACAAAAATTGAATCATTCCCTCGTTGTGTCCTTGGCAAACCAAGAACAAAGTCCATACTTATATCCTCCCATGGCCTCTCTGGTATAGGTAAGGGCTGATATAAGCCTGTATTCTAGCTCACTCCTTTAGCCATCCATACCCTGCAGCTTTGTACAAACTTCTTCACATCCTATGACAACTGAGGCCAATAATAATGCTCACTGATAATGGCAATGGTCTTATCTGACCAAAATGTCCTGCCATTCCTCCACTATGCTTCTCCTTTATTAGGTTCTCTCCTCATGGAACTCCTTGGGATACACAGTTGACTTCCCTTAAATAACATGTCATCCTAGATTATGAAATCAACCACCTTGTTCTGTCCATTGTAACAGGTTCCTTGCAAGCTTTCCAAGCCTCTACAAAATCAGGATCTTCTGTGTATAGTGTCTTAAGTTCATTGAACCCAACCACTTCAATCTGCATCTTTGTCATCAATGTATGCCTCCTACTTAAGGCATCTGCCTATTTGACTTCCCACTCCTATGTTTCAAAACAAAGGTATAACTCTTAAAAACTCTACCCATTTCATATGCCTCTGATTTAATTTTCCTCACTATTTAAGTACTACAAGGCCTGATGATCAGTATACAGAACAAATTCCTATGGCAACAAATAATGTCTCCATTTCTTTAATGCTTGAACTATTGCATAAAATTCCTGATCATATACATAATACTTTCTCTTAGCATCATTTAACTTTTCACTGAAATATGCAATGGGCTTACCTTCTTGGCTCAACACTGCTCCAATGGCACAACCACTAGCATCACAATCCACCTGAAACACCTTGTTGAAATCTGGGAGGGCTAGAACAGGTTGCTCTGTACCTTCTACTTCAACAGTTCAAAACTCTTTGCTGCTCCAGTGCTCCAATTGAATTCTTTTCTATCCCCTCTCGTTGTTTTAGTCAGGGGTCCGCAAATACTACTGAAGTTTCTAATGAAATTTCTATAAAAACTAGCCAAACCATGGAAAGATCTCACCTCGATAGTAGTTCTTGGGGTAGGCCATTCCAGAATAGCCTTCACCTTCTCTGGGTCCATCTTGAGACCTTCTGCTGAGACAACAAACCCCAAGTACACTAACTCCCTCTTCACAAAAATTACACTTCTTCAGATTAATCAACAGTTTCTCTTCTCTTAACTTCTCAAAGGCTCTCCGAATATGCATCGATGCTCATCCAACGTCTTACTGAAAATCAAAAATATCATCTAAATACACAATAACAAAACTTCCTAGAAATTCTTTTAGTACCTCGTTCATGAGCCGCATGAATGTGCTTAGTGCATTGGTTAGCCCAAAAGGCATGACTAACCACTGTATAGGCCCTCTTTGGTCTTGAAGGCAGTCTTCCATTCATCTCCTTCTCAAATCTGGATTTGGTGATATCCACTCATCAGATCAATCTTTTGGAAGTACTGAGCTCCACTCAAATAGTCCATTAGGTCATCCATCCTTGGCAGAGGAAATCTATACTTGATTGTTATCTTGTTTATGGCTCGGGAATCTGTACACATCCTCCACTCCTCATCCCTCTTTGGTGCTAGTACTGCAGGTACCACACATGGACTCAAACTCTCCCGTATCAAACCCTTTCTCAACAACTCTTGAACTTGTTTGTTCAACTCCTCATTTTCTGCTAGAGTCATTCTATGAGCTGCCTTATTTGGAAAAATGGCTCCAGGAATCAAGTCAATCTGATAACTAATCTTCCTTATTGGTGGTAAACCCTTAGGTACATTATCAGAAACAATATCTTGAAACTCATCCAACATCCCAGAAACTTCTTCTAGAACCTTCTCACTATCCTCCTTACTCACTCTAGGAATCAATGCATAACACACGCTCATGCTTCATACCTTCTAATTTTTTTTTTCCATCTACATAACAAATTCTAGCACTACTGCATACCTTTTCTTTGGTTTCCTTCAAGGGTTTCAACTTGTGATGAACCCCATCCTTTGTCAAGGAATAAGTTTTTGCATGGCCATCATGTATAGCTCATCTATCGAACTACCATGGCCTCCCCAACAACATGTGACATGCATCCATGGGGATGATATCACAGAGTACCTCATCATGGTAGCTCCCGATCTTGAACTTTACTAGGCACTACTCATTGACCAAAACTTTGTGGTCTTTCTGCAACCAGGAAATCCGATATGGATGCAGGTGCCTTTCCCTCTTCAACTTCAACTTTGTGACCATCTCCTTTGACACCAGATTATCAGTACTCCCACCGTCAATAATGGCATCACAACGTTTTCCTGCACACTTGCACCTTGTGCAAAATAGATTCTTCCTCTATTCTGGTTCCTTTTCTTCAGTCACTAGGGCTCTCCTAATCACTAGGGTTTCTCCCCTTTCAGCATCATCTAAATGTTTAGATTAGGCCTCCTCATCTGCATGCACAACCCTTCCATGAACTTCTAGCCTTTTGTCTGCCCTTCCTTGGTGTTGTGGACATTCATAGGCTTGATGCCCTTCTTCACCACACTAGAAACACGTCCCTCTAAAACCACCTTTTCTAGATCCTTGTCCATATCTCCCTCGTCCTCGACCTATTTGATCACCACTATTTTGATTATGAGGGCAGTAGAAGTTGTCATTCTTTTGGTTTCGGCTAGTACCCACATCTTCACTTTTCTTTTCATCATCATTTTGGCTTCCTGAAGGTTTGCCATTGCCCCTTCCACTTTGACCTCCTCGTCCTTTTTGCTTGCCATCAAAGCTTTTTTTCAGCTTCTCTTCCACCTTCAGAGCAAACTGATACGCATCCTCAATGGTGGTAATTTTGACTAGGCTTAACTCCTCCTGAATGCTCGGTTGTAACCCATTAAGATATTGGGCTACCTTCTCCTTATTGGCCTCTATGTGGCCCGTTCTGATGATTATCTTATGAAATTATTTAGTATATTCTTTCACAGATCTGCTTCCTTGCTTCAACCCTTGCAATTTCTTCAATAGATCTAACTCGTAGTCCATTGGTATGAATTGCTTCTTCAGTTTCTCTACCATGTGATCCCATCTGGTGATATTTCCTTTTCCTCTTCGATTTCTTTCCAACTGGACCTCTTTCGACCAAATATTAGCATGGCCCTTCAGCTTCATTTTTGCAAACTTAACTCGATCTAGGTCCTCTATTTCCTCATACTCAAAATATTCTTCTAGCTCATTGATCCAGTCGATCAACTCTTCCGGGTTCAGACTTCCAGAATAACTGGGGAGTTCTGCTCTGGGTCTTTTCCCAATCTTTGAAATGGCCCTTATTAGCTACATTTGGTCTTGATCAATTGCTTCTTCTTCCTCTTTTGCATTTGAACCTTCTTCCTCTCCTTCATCCTCACTTTCCTCCCTCGGGTTTAACCCTCTTCTCACCTGCTCTTGTAATGCATTAATCTGTCTTTGGAGGGCTTCCAATGCATCTCTTCCACCAACATTTCTGCCACCTCGACCACCTCTAGCACCACCATGCCTACCAGGCATCACTCTTGGAGGCATCTTTCTTGACCTTGACCCACAACCATGGTCCTAGTGCGAACTACCTCATGATCGACAATTTGTCTACATGCTCAAGAAAACCTCGCTCTGATACCACTTGATAAGGGTGCAACCCAAGACATAGAAAATAGCCCACAAATAGGAGAATAATTTTATTATTCAGAAAATGGAGCTTCTTACATGCAAAGGATCTCAAGTCCCCAAGTTCTACAACACATGCAAGTTACATAAAGCTATAGAATAACCCTTGCGCAATATGCGAGCTTGTCCTCCTAAAAGTTACCCAAAAATTAGAAACCCGCCCATAAATAGAGCTCCTCATTAGTTTGGAGCCAAAACAACATTCAAATTTGAGTTTAGGCTATTTGGCGCTGAAAATTTACAACATGAAGTTCAAATTTCAAAAGAGCATTTGCAATTGTATCTTCTAGAAAGTGCGCCAACTTCCCGGGGCCATAACTTTTGATCCGGGACTCTGATTCGTGAACCATTTGAACCATTGGAAAGGTCTTGAAGTCAAGAACGCGCTTAATATTAGCTATGCCAATTTCAGCAAGTTTCAGGGCCATTCTGGAAGCTCTAAGTGCCTAAAATCCAACTCAGAAGATTTTCAGGTGCAAATCTAGGAAACTAAAACTGCAATATCTTTCAACCGAGGAATAGAAAATAAAAACCATAAATTATGAATTTCATTATGATGAAAAGGGTATCCAAAAATGTAAAAACATCTAAAAACTAAGAAACTTGAAATTTAACTATTTTTGGGTGATGCAAGATTGCCCTTACACCACTGGATGCTCCTACATCAGAATTCAACAATAAGAATGAAAAGATAAGGGGAAATGGGATCATCTACTCTGAACCCTCTAGAGTAGAAAAAGGGAGTTGTGATGTCATTTAACAAAACAAAGAAAGAAGAATATTCCACATAGTTCATGGTCCAGGGTTCAATTCATCCAAGACATCCAAAAGTAGAAAGAAATTTCCTTAAAAGGGACCATTTTATATTATCATAGGCCTTTGACATATCAAGTTTGATAAACATGACTTTATCCTTAGTATAACACATAAAATTAATAGTTTATGTAGCAATAACAACACCATCAAGAATCTAATGCACTTTAATAAAAACTCTCTATTCAAATGATATGAGGGAATCAAGAATATTTTTAAGATAATTAAAAATGAGTTTGGTAATGATCTTGTAAGTGACATTACAAAGAGCAATAGGGTAAAAATTTCATAAGAATCAACTCCAATTTTATAGGAATCAAATCCAAAATAGTAAAAATAATAGTTTGAAGCATATTTTTATTTTATTAAGATTATGAACAACCTTAATAAGACCATCCTTAAAAATATCCTATAATTATTGAAAACAATCAGTAGGGAAGCCATTAAGGCTAGGATTTTTACCTTTCCTCATATAAAAATGAAAGGTTTTTAATTCTTCAAGAGTGATGATAGGATCCATGAGTAAATAATTCATTATGGTAGTAACATGGGAATGAATAAAATTTAAAATAGTGTTTTCCTCCTCCAAAACATTATGGTCACCTTTTAAAAACAAAGAAGAATAATGATGGATAGATTCCATATTAATATCATCAAATGAAGATAATTTAATTCATTGAGAAGAGGTGATAGAAATACTAACATTACAACTTATTTTATCCTTAACTATAATGGGGAAGAAGGAATTATTTTAATCCCCCCCTTGAAGCCAAGAAATTATTGACTTTTTCTTCTACAAAATATCCTCATGATGATCCCATTCCAAGAGTTACTTAGGAAAAGACAATTCTTTAGGAAGACATTCCCTGGTCATTCCCAAATCTTTGATTTGAAAGGTAAAATTATTCAATCTTTCTTGTACCTATTTCTTCTACCTAATAAATAATCCAAAGCTAAATTGTATTCTATTTTTTAGGTTTCAACTTTACATATTGAAGCCTTCTAAACAAATAGTACATAGCAGTACCAAAGGAAGGATTCCCAACAATCCACCACACTACTATTGCGATCTTGTAAAGAATGATAATGAAGCCACAAAGAGAGATCTATTTCCAATGTTATTATTTGTTTGATTTGTACACCCTACAACTTCTATGTATATTCATACAAATAATAGTAATAATATTTCTAGAAATAATTTTTTTAAGGATACCTAAAGTCCAACTCCAAGATTCTACAATGAATAATTAGCAACAAATACAACACGAGGAAGAGAAACAAATCCACTCAGTATGATCTGCACTTTGGGAGGAATTTGAACATAACGTGGAGGGATCGTGGCAACATCAAAAGAGACAAAATTATGATTAAATAAATATAAATACAATAAATAAAATTAAACATGAAAATTATTACAATGTATGAACATAGATTTCTTTATATGTTGTTAATGTGAAATTTACTAAAAGTGCATCAATTCTAGATATTCTGCTTATTTTTCTCTTGAAAATGTATTAGTTATCTTTTAAATTTCTTGAGACATTAAAATTTTCATTACATGTTCAAATGGATGGGAATAATTATATTTATATGAGTTTCAACATATTTTGCATTGCCCATTATGATAAGTTGACAATTTATTTTGGATTTGTGACCATATTAAGGCAAATAATAACATATGAGATTTAGGGCCTAATTAGGGGGGATATAGGTGTTGGGTGCCCTAGTACAACCCTATTTTGCTTTTTGAATGTTTGCTAAATAAATTCTAATTTAGTTAACCATATTTCAATCATTTTTCTAAAAATGGAAATTAAACAAGTAATTTATTAAACCATAGATTTTTTGGCACCATGCACCTTTCTAGCTCTTCTAGGGTTTTTCACCTAAAAGGAGAAAGTAGGGAAAAAAATGCTCAAGGGTTCATTCAATTTATGTTATGTATGGTGTTTTTTAAGCTAAATGTAATGAATTAAGTGTAATTAAGTTATCTAAATGCCTGAATTTGAATGCAAAACTAAAGATTTAATTTAAGCTATGCTAGAAAACACAATGTGATATGCAAACAAAGAATAGGAATGAATAAATGTAGAACATGTGAACACCTTAAATCTGAACACAACCTTTTCCTCAATACTCATTAGAAATGGGTTAGTTTATAAATATCAAAATCTATAAATGTTTCTATGAAATAAGATATCATTCTCCAAAATGCAAACATATGATAAAGATGATCAAAAAACATATAGAAACATGAAATATACCTATTCCATAGTGGATTGGTGTCACTTTGTTGTGAAAAGTGACCCTTTCCCAACCCTTTACAAGCTCAATGATAAAATTCCTTGAAGATGAAGCAGACAAAATTAGCTCTCAATGTGAAGAGAGTAACTTTACATGAATTTTGGATGATAAAAGGAGGAATGAGACCTCCAATTTATAGAATATCAAGTTGGAAGAATGCCCAAAAGAGAACAATGTGGGACAAAGATTCAACCAATAGGAAGGAGCCACTTGTCACCATGTGAGTGGATGGAGGATGTGCAAGTTTTGGTCAATGTGCCAATAAATGACATTAGTTGGCCTTTTCAATTTTCAAATTTGGCTTGTTGGAGGGAGAAAAAGGGACTTAAATTCCAAGTGGGAAACATCTAAGAGGGGAGTTAATGCCATGTTGGAAGGGACAAGTTAACTTGATTTGAATTCAAACTTGAGGGAATATTCTCCAAAGAAGCCTTGTTGAGGGAAAATGAGGATTTAATAAATGAATTAATTGATTTAATTGTGCAAGTGGGAAAATCTAGAGAATGTCACATGCATTAGATTAGATTTAATCTTGATTTAGTTAATTTAAAAGAAGATTAGGTGATTTGACCCATTTGACTTAGATTTAAGGATTAAACTAAATCAAAAAGGAGATGAATGATGTTTTTAGATTTAATTAAATAAAGATTTGATTTATTTAATCAAAGAGGGTGATGTTAGGTTTAAATTAAATAAAGTTGATTTATTTAATTTAAATGGATGACTTTAGAGATTGAATTTAATGAACTTGATTTATTTGATGAATGGACTTGATTAAATGCAATATGCTAATTTTACATGTCTACATTTTTCTCCTCTTTGAAGCAATGTACTTGCTACGTTGGTTCAAAGAATAAATTTGGCACAATAAAAGAAATTCAAGAAATTTCTATTTTTTTTCAAATGCATTAGTGGAAAGAAGTACACTAGTACATTTCCCCCTGAAGAGATTGAGTGAAAAGATTCAATTTGAGGGTTGATCTCACAATAAAGAGGTTCAAAATGGATGGTTATGATGATGATGCAAATGAGATGGTTTCAAGATTCTTAGAATAACCAATCTATATTATTTTAAACAACTTAAATGATAATGCAATGCATGTGAGATGGATGATGTGATAATGCCTATATGATTATGCAATAGATGTTTTATGGAAATGTATGATTTTATGAGATGCTTAGACTAATAGATCTATATTATGATGATGAACATGCATCTGAGATGATCGGTTTTTCTTATATGATATAATATGATATGCATTATGTTGATGGTTTGTGGATGCAGGATGGATGCACTGGTGATGATGATTAACTATCTTGGCATGATGTTAGTGCAGAAAAGAAGAAACGAGAAATGAGATGATGACAAGAGGATCCAACAAGACAACTTTATGAGTGATGATGATGAGAAATGGATGGTTTACTTATCAAGAATTGGGATTTTAAAAGGGTCACTTACCTTATGTTTGATAACATGCATAAGAACGATGCATCAAGGTATAAAGAACCAGGATGGAATTGCACTTAGTTTGATGGAATTTCAATCAACAAATAGATAGGAGTATTCTTATTCACACTTGACATACGAAAACCTTGCTAGGATGAACTTTAGAAGTTTCAAACATCTTGGACCAAAAAATAGAAAGGTATAACCTATCAATGCAATAGTCAACAAGCTATCCAAAACACATTCCATACACATCTAACAAAACAAGTATTCACCAAGTTGTATTACAAGAACATTCAACAAGCACGACAAACAAAGAAAACATCAAGTAAACAAACAAATCAATGTTCTTTATACCTCTAGCCAAAGGGAGTTGTTTTCAAGGATAAGAACCAAAATTATTGCCAAAGATAATGCCCATTGTAGGAAGGATACATCCTAGGACATGATGTTATTAGATGATTGATATGGGACAAATTGGATGATAGGCTATTGACACAAAATTGACCAACTTTTTTACGTACTGACTTAAACCTGAGACTTGACGTTTTGAGTTTTCACTTTTTCGCCTACTAGACTTGTTTCTAATTGTTTCACCAAAGGTTGAGGATGATGATTGTTTATAATGAGTGTTGTTATTGTGAGTGAAAGGGAGATGAAACAGATGGATTTTTTTCAAATATTTGGATGTTTTTGGTGTTTTGTAATATTTTGAGGCTCTTTTTTAGTATTTATCAAGATGTTTTGAATGTTTTGATTTTTGATTTTCCAATGTTTTGGGGTTTTCTAAGATTTTGACCAAGAGACTAACCTAAGGACCTATCCTAGGGGCCTCAGGTGTTGATAAAAAAATTAGACTTACCTACATTATACACATAGAGACCACGTAGTTTGACTGACAACTTGACTGATTTATAGATGGATATATACATAATGAAATGTCAGTTTATTCTGATGGACTCCTAAAAGACTGACTTAAGTGTCTCAGGGGATGATCAAAGATCAACCTTTCCTATGTTCAAGGATCAGAGACTCGTAGTTCGACTAATGACTATTTTTTGACTCTTTGACTAACTTTTTGACCTATTTTTTGATTTTGATATGTTTTGAATTTTTTTGTATTTTTGCATGATTTTGACAATTTGGATATGGATGTGTGACAATATCAGTGCTTTGTTTGGGGATTTTATTAAAAACCAAGCTAAGGCTGATTGATCATATCAATGGATTGATGATAATGATAACATTGTTGAGGATACACAACAATGCAAGGATTTGATTGATCGGGATTGATGACGATAACATTGTTGAGGATGCACAACAATGCAAGGATTGATTGATTAGAATTGATGATGATAACATTGTTGATGATGCACAACAATTCAAGGATAGTGTTAAGAAACACAAGCATTGGGAAAGATATCGCAAGATGATGATGGGTTGATTGGATTCAATTGATTAGGATTTTGAAGCTTGATTTGGAACAAAATTATTTTAAATGATTTGATGTGACACCAAAGTGAAAATTAGATGCAACTGATATTGATTGTTTGGATTGATGTTTGATGAAAGATTAAGCTTGATAAAGAACATTTTCTTTTCAAAATATGCCATATGCTAGTGATTTGGATTTTGGATCATAAATGCTTTGACCAATTTTATTTCACATTTCCCAATGTTTAGATCACCATATAAGTTGGAGGACATAGATCAAGATTTATTCCTAAAGCGAGATCTAAATATCTGCCCCTAGTGTCTAGCAATGTATGGAATGTTATGGATAGATGCCTAGATAGGTGTATGGATGGATGGATATGGTAAGCACACAAAGGATTCCAAGGATTATCTTGCGATAAGATAAGGTGTTCAGATAAAGAATGCTCATTGGATAATGCTTCATGGCTCAGATAACACTGGGTAGGATAGGATCAATGAAAATGACTCATGTCAAGATGTTTATCATAAGCTAGTGTAAAGTGTGCACCAAACCTTTTCAAGATCAAGATAATTTCAACTATGCATGTAGATGGATGAAAATGGATTAGATAAATGGTTCATGGATGAATGGATTTATTATGGCTGAGATGGATGGAATGTTGGATTTATTATGGATGGGATGATATGCTTCCATCTAAATTGGCACACGTAGATGCTATATTCTACATATGATGCCTATTTTCCAAGCTTTCATCATGGTACCTGTCCAAAGCGCCACCCATGTGATTTTACTACAGGACATTTTGTTATCTTTACTATTTTCATGATTTTTTAAATTTCTTTTTTATTTGAAATATTTTAAGCTCATGTTGAACCACCTAGTGTTGTCGATGTAGATGCTTCTATCATAATGTGCCATCGGCATCCTTCCTAAAGAAGTTTTTTTGCGAACATATGTGCACTTGAATGCAACTTTTGAGATCCTTGATCTACTTTGTCAATACTAGAGTTAACTTTTTCTTTGTGCACACATCGTGATAGGATGCCTTTTGAATCCTTATGATGAAGGGTCATTGAAAACACATGGTCAATGTGAGAAACGGATATCATGCATGGAGGCATGGATGGAGTGTATTTATTAATAAAAGATGGATTGGTTGACAGTTTGGAACCTTTGACTCTATAAACTTGAGAAGACACAAAATGATGGGTGGATATAAAAGTGTGCATGGAATTAGGACCAACTGCTTGAAATACTTTGTACGTCACTTGGGAAGCCTAATTTTTCTTGTACAGACATCTTTGATGGATACTCTTCCCTTCTTTATTTTTCCCCATAGTTTCTTTGACTGGTGGAGTTTGATAGGGGTAATATTTCTTTGTATTCTTTGGTATCCACTTGAATTTGATTTTTTTGATATGCTTCTTAGCTTCTTTTGCTTTGATAATGTTCTTCTTGTTTTGATTCAGATCTTTCTTTTGAAGTTGGTTGCAATTCGTGGATGGGGTGATGGGTGGATGAAGATTCATGATGTGGCTGTTTGTAGTATTGGCATTGGTTTCACCATAAGGACTCTTCGTGCTCCCTATGTTGACATTTGCTTGAGATGAAGTTTCCCCTAGTATGGAAGTAGTGGCACCTTTGTTCCTTGATTCTACCTATTTTGAGATGTCTTGTTCAGTAAGCCTTCTCTGATAAATGACCACTACAAATGACATTATTTCAATTTGTTGCTTTGTCGACTTTGGAATATCCTATTATGTCTGACCTATTTCTTTGAGTGGATAATGTTGGATATACTCATACATGATGTCCTCATTCTAAATTTGGGATATATCAAATCCTAATGTTGACAACTCTGTTTGACTGTAGGAATTGATAACCTACTCTTTTTGAGTAATAATGTCTGGAGTAAAGGAATCCTATTATGAATGAAGATCATCTACGTGTCCATCCAAAGAAATCATTTCATCGGTAGATGGAAGAGTATGTGCTATGTGGATATGATCATCTTGTATAGATAGAAGAGTGTCCATTAGATCATTGTACAATATCTTGGAGATATGAATTCTTGATCTTGAATGACTTCGGAATTGCTTTGGACATGCTTTGGATCAAGTTCTTGAAATGGGGTAGTTTCGAAGGATGGATTTCTTATAAAGGGTTCTTGGATGCCATCATTGGACATGGGGAGTGGCTCAATATCTTGTTGATCTTTTATTGGACTTGGATCAAATGTTGAGTTGAAGATTCCTTCAATATCTACAATCATGAGGTAAAAGGATGTCAATGTCTTAGAAAGGACCATTGTTAGACTTTGATGAAAGATGTTGATCATGCCTTGGAATAACTTCTTGAGATATATCCTTTAACTCATCAGGTGATGTAGAGACATTTTCAACATGATCATTGATTGATGGATCACCAATTATAGGATCAAATGATGTTAACACTCTTTTGAATAGATCGTAGTTTGGTATTGTTGGGGGATTTTTATCATGATAAAAAAGTGACTCTTGATGTATGTTGAGTTGATCTTTGGATAAGGTAGAACCATCTTCAATGTGCTCATTAATGGAGAGACCTTGATCATTGTTTTCAACAATTATGGTGGGGAGATTGTCAATGCTATTACTAGTGGTTGAATCTTCATCGTTGTCTCCAATAGCTATTATCTTTTTATCAATAAGGTCTTGGATGATATTTTTGAGTTGAATACAACTTGATGTTGTGTGTCCCTTTGTTTTGTGAAAATTACAATGGTGCTCCTCATTATACACTGGTGGTTTAACTAGGGGTTCTTGATAGTTCCCATAGATAGGGAGTTTGATGAGATTTTCTTGTACCAATTGTTGTAGGACTGATTCGATTGGTTTCCCAAGTGGTGTGTATTTTCATTTGTTCCCTTGTGAGATTTTCACTTTGAATTGAACTTGTGGTGGTTGATTTCTAAGATGTGGTGATTGATCTTTGAGATGTGGGGTGTTGGATTTGTTGATGTGATTGATCTTGATATCTAACTCCTTGACATTGGAGATATTGTTCTTTACGTGGTTGTGGACACAACCCAATGCTTTGATGACATGGTTCAACCAATGGAAGAGTGTTTTAATTTTGGAATGAAGATGTGTCTTGGTGAAATGAGTCAATTATTTTGGAAAGTGAAGCAATTTTATCTAGCAAAGTTTGGTCTTGATTTTTATCTTGACTCCCTTGACATAGTTGATTTGGATTTTATTCAAGCGGATTTGGAACGTACACTTGTGGTGTTTGCATGGGATTATGGAAAAATTGATTTTGGACAATTTTCTAATTTGGGATGATGTTCATATTTGGCATTATAGGTTGAAATTGATTATTGTTCTATTTGGGAATCACATTGCCTTGATTTTGCATGGTGTTACCTTGACTTGGATCAATACATGGAGTGGCTATCATCTTGTTTGGAATTTGGACAACATTTGTATGTTTTCCACGCATATCTATCCCAAAGTTTTCCAAGTGTGGATTTCAAATGTTCATGTTTGAAAAAATTATACTTGGTATATTCACGTTTGGCATATATGGGTTTGGTGGGATAATGTTTTGTTGAAGACTTGCACATTGATTGTTTAGCTGATAGATTTGTAGGTTTGGGATTGGATTTAAATCTACAATCTAGAAAGGTGTTCTAAACTCTTGAATAATCATACTCACATTTGTTGTACCATTGAGGTTTCTAGGGGATAATGATCCCATGTCCGGATTGTATAAATGCAAGTTTTGATAATCAATTGGTATTGTAAGGCTTTGAAAGTTTGGTTGACTTGGATCACTCATGATGTATGGAGAAAGTTTATATTCCATGTTCTTCTTGTGTTTTTACCCTATGTCAAAAGTGACTTCTAAGGTGTTTTAGGACCAATGATGAGATGAAGGATGAAAAGGGGTGAATGATATGCGTGTTTGAACTTTTAGGAACTTTATATCAATGCTAGAGTTTAGGATTTTATTTTGATGGTTTTGATTGGATAATGAACTTGTAAACCCTAAGATGTTGGATGTGATCTTTAGGATAAACTTGTTAAAAGGTGCTAATTTAGCTAAGTATGTGAGGAAGGATTCATTAACACATACCTAACTAAACAAATGATTTTGATTTGGTTTAAGGATGTACCCAAGTCTAGATAATGATGTTTCCAAAGATCTAAAGTTGTTTGTGGGGATGAGATGATAGATGTTTTGGATGAATGAAGTGCTTGATTTGATCCTAAATGAACCTAAGAAGAACCTTGTTTACAAGACCAAGATAGTGAAGAACATGTTTTTCTCTAAGAGTAGTTCAAAATCAAAAGACCAATGTTTGCATGAAAACCATATGACCAAAAGATGCCAAACACATGTGTGGGGTCCAATTGTTTCTCAAATTTTCTTAATGAGTTCTTTTTACCACAAACAATTCTTGTTAGCTTTTGAAACTAGATGTCCAATGTCCTAATTCTCTTTCATCCCACAAAGTCCATTATGTGGAAATCTAGAAAATCAAGGAAAAAGTTTCCTACTGTTGATCTTAGTAGGAGAAAATTGAGATTAAATTCAAATGCTTAGAAGCCTCTAAGGATGAGAATCCCAAGGGCAAGCAATAACAAGTGAATTGTTCAAGGATATTTGTTTCTCCTAAAGGGTTTGAAATTTGATGCTCATGTTGAATGTTTGCTTTTTCCAATGTTTACAATCAAGAAAAGTGTTTTGATAATCAAGAACAAGCACAACCCTATGGCTATGAAAGACTGTATTTGTTGAGTCCCCAGTTGGACAAGTCTAGCTATGCTTATTTTTAGTGAATGGTTAGATGCTTGACCCCACTGGCTCCCCTCCTCGATACTCACTTCTCAGGGTAGCAAAGCATCAATGCCCATGAAATTCCCATGGCATACTTTCCATTTCTACTAAAAACCTTAAAAGTGTGGGCCGGCTTCAGAATGACCGTTCTTGCACCAAAAAATAGATAGGGATTTTGGCCTTTCTACAACAAGGGTTTTAATTTAGACTTTCTATTTGTAGGAGTTGACCCATTGAGGTGAGAGACCATTGTTTCCCTTCTCATTAGAGCCAACCATGTGATACTGACCTTTGTTCTAGTACCCACTTTTATATCCTAGTTAGAAATACTCTTGGCTTTAGAGTGTTACTGATTGAGTCGTTGCCTTGGGTGAATACTTTTTCCCCAAGGAAGGCCCTCTAATATAAAAAAGAGCAAGCAAACATATATGTAATTCAATTGATTTTTGTTGAGAAACAAAGAGAGAATACATGCGATAGGCTTGACTCACACTCGCAAGATGTTTTGTTCAATTTTAAGCCCAAATTGAAATGTGGAGGTAATTATTTTACCCAACATAAGATCACCAAAAGTCATTTTGATTCTCAAGATCATTGTGAAGAGCGAGAGAAGTGCATACATCCTTTTGATGGTACTACTTTGAGTAAGCAATTACAAAACAAAGAAACACTTGTTCATTTTAAGTCCACAAAGCAATGATTTTGATTCATTTTAAAGCACCAAAATGAGATATGAAAGTTGCTTTGTTCAATTTTGAAATCCAAAAACCAACTCTAGTAAGTTTTCCCTAAAGTTATTTTTAACCCCATGTAGTGAAAATTGAAATGTTCTTTTTAGAGATCCAAAAGATGTGAGTTGATTTAAAACAGAAAATTAAAGCATAGAACGAAAGCCTTAAGCACTTAAAAATGCTTTGTTGATTTCAAGTTTTTATGCCCAATTCCTTTTCAACTCCAACCCCACTTTTCTTTCACCTGATTCCAATGCTTGATACCAATTTCAACCTTACCTTTATGAAAATCACTCCTGTACAAAAATATTTTCAAAATATCTCAATTTGTAGGCACTTGGCATAACCCTGCAAAAAAGAAATTTTTTGTCAATCTATAAGATGGATCAAGTCAGTCACTCCCTTAAATCTGATTTCACTACCAAAGAGCCACATTTATTAGTGATACATAGATTGTCATTAATAAAGGAGGTCACCATTTTTTATTGCTTTTATATGATTTATTAATCAACCATTATAGCTACCACTTTACTTAGCTATAGAAGGTATGTTCAATGAATACCGTACAATAGCAATAAATGTTCAAAGAATCTGACTAAGATGCATTGAAATGGTCAAATAATAAGGCATAATATCACTCAATTACTATGAATCACTAGACATGCATCACTAGAAATATTTATAACCAGCTAACAGGAATAACTACTACGCATTAATATCGAAGCATATGCAAGAAGAATTTTTCCTACTGACAGACATAGTTTCCTTAAGTTTAGTGATGATGCAAATAATTGATGCACATGGTATTATCTCAAAGGATTGGTTCTCACACATTGATGAATATCGCTTAGCATTTTGACCAACATCTTCCTCTTTCCAATATGTCAATGGGATTCTGAATCATTACTCTTACAAAAGGAGAAAAAATAGTAGAGTTTGTTGGGCACTTCATGTCACACTTCACCTACTCTCCATCTTGATGAGAAACAACTTTAAAATCTTGAGATTGCAGATCCTAAGATACATAGCTCGAATCCCTAGAAGCAGCAACAACACTGACAAAAGAACAATGATGGAGTAGTCCAACAAGAAATCATGTTCTTTATTTTCTTGATATATAACAACATCGACAACATGAATAGGAGTATTATGTTAGGAATAAATTTAAAATGTGTTCTCAAATGTTTTCTCTATTTAGATGACCTCTAGGAGTTCAAAGATATACATAGTTAAAACAATACGAAAGATATCAAGATTCTAAGGTACAATATAGTTCCAAAGGAACACCCTTTAATTCTTCTTCTTGGTGGACTAATCTTCCTATGCTGAGGTGAAATTGAAATGACTTGTGCATGTTTCTAATGAAATGCTAAAGCTGAAATCTACTAAATGTAGTTACTTATCTCCAGTCTAAAGGTGGAGAATAACCCCCTTCATGCAAAACAACTAAAATAGAAAATAATGGTCACAAATAAATTCTTTCTAATGACTGGGGAGGTAGGCACATAACTTATTAGTAGTGCAAGACATTAGTAATAATGCAAGAAAATATTTCAAGACATTAATAATGCAAAGAAATCAAACTATTAACTACTTTGAGCCTATCAAATCAAGAAACAATAGTCTTTGTTATTTCCTTCACCTTTACCTCACTGCAACATTTAAAATCTTAGACTAATTTCCAGATTTGCATCACTTTTCTAACACCAAAATCCTTTGGAATAGGATCACTATAAATGATATTGATAATTGTGTAAGCAGAATGTGAAAATATAGAGAAGGTACATGAACTATTGGACAAAATGCTTCTATGAAGAATGTGCAAACATATGGAAGGCATGTGACCTGTTAGATAGGATGTATCAGAGGAATATCTCAATTTTAGGAATACACACTAAAGGCATGATAATATTTTAACTAAATGTAATTGGCAGGTGTAAAGCCAAATTCCATAGCCTTTATGACTTAGTTCATACCACAAGAAACATCCACAAGCAACCTACGCGTGAGAGGGAGATGCATAGACCTAGGCTTTGGAAACACATTATAATGACATTTTTGAAATGATCAATTATGCAGGTTGCAGTCTACCATTCATTCTTTCATCTCTATAGCGTCGTTGCTTTCTGTCTTTAATGTCCAATCTATTTCACCCATTTATTGTAGTGTGGTATTCATGCAATCTTGTACACCTATTGAGCTACAAAATTCAAAGATAGTTATTTGTGACGTTGGTAATAGTGAGAACGTCATTTTGATTAATCACTATGAAAATAAATTGTGAATTGTGATAGTGAGCATTAATGAATAAATTATGACTAGTCCAAGACTTTCAAGGGCCACACAAACATTCTTGGATGCTATTAATGTAGGAGTTGTACCAAAAATTGCTTCACCATGGTAGAATGTAGAGGAAGTGAATGGAAATTGCTTGAGGCCAGCCTATTGCAATACACATTTCACTAATTCATTGCATTCAAGATCTACTTATAATTTCTTGCCTCTTCCCATTAAAAGCTTTACATGTAAAAAGTGTAAACAAAGATGTCTAATTATTGTGGGAAAACTTTGATGTGTAAATGGTAAATAATGTAATCTAAATTGAGAGGAAATAAACACATCTTTCTCATTTTATTCTACCTATGGACAGGTAGAATACAATAGTAAACAAAGAAAGCAATATTAAACACTCAACTTACAAGAGTAGATGGCATAACACATCTTTCTATTAACAAGAGAATGTAGGAAATGAATGAAAAAAAAAATGGCAATATTAATGAAAGAAATAGCATACTTCATTGCTTGTGCCAAAATGGAAGTATAGCAATTCAGAAAAAAAAAGAAGCATAGATTAGTTAAACAAAAATCTAATAAAGAGTGTTCCTTTTCCTAAATACTTCAACCTTTATTCATGTTAAATATATATGGAATGACCGACCACTTAACAAGACATTTCAATAAATCATTTTTTGTTTTTGAGAAAGCTTGAAACTAACCACCAACTAAAAATGAAATGTAGATACCCTCCTTCTAGTGCCATTTTGTGAACACCTTAAATATGCACACAACCTTTTCCTCAATACTCATTAGCAATGGGTTAGTTTCTAACTATGTAAATCTATAAATGTTCCTATGAAATAACATATCATGCTCCAAAATGCAAAAAAATAACAAAGATGATCAAAACACATATAAAAATATGAAATATACCTATTCCATAGTGGATTTGTATCACTTTGTTGTGAAAAGTGACCCTTTCCCAACCCTTGACAAGCTCAATGATAAAATGCCTTGAAGTTGAAGTGGAAAAAATTAGCGAGCTCAATATGAAGAGAGTAACTTTACATGAATTGTGGATGATAAAATAAGGAATGAGACCTACAATTTATAGAATATCAATTTGGAAGAATTCCCAAAAGAGAGAAATGTGGGAGAAAGATTCAACCAATAGGAAGGAGCCACTTGTCACCATGTGAGTGGATGGAGGATGTGCAAGTTTTGGTCAATATTCCAATAAATGATATTAGTTGGCCTTTTCAAATTTCAAATTTGGCTTGTTGGAGGGAGAAAAAGGGACTTAAATGCCAAGTGGGAGACATGTAGGAGGGGAGTTAATTCCATGTTGGAAGGGACAAGTCAACTTGATTTGAATTCAAACTTGAGGGAATATTCTCCAAAGATGCCTTGTTGAGGGAAAATGAGGATTTAATAAATGAATTAATTTATTTATTTGTGAAAGTGGGAAAATCTAGAGAATGTCACATGCATTAGATTATATTTAATCTTGATTTAGTTAATTTAAAAGAAGATTAGGTGATTTGACCCATTTGACTTAGATTTAAGGTTTAAACTAAATAAAAAAGGAGATGAAAGATGTTTTTAGATTTAATTAAATAAAGATTTGATTTATTTAATCAAAGAGGGAGATATTAGGATTAAATTAAATAAAGTTGATTTATTTAATTTAAATGGATGACTTTAGAGATTGAATTTAATGAACTTGATTTATTTGATGAATGGACTTGATTAAATGCAATATACTAATTTTGCATGTCTACAAAATAGAAAGAAATGGATTGAATTTGTGTGCACATAGGAAAGATTTGAGGAATTTGGAATGGTCTAAATGTTGTTTGGAATCACAAAAAATCAATAGTGGGACTCATTCACCTTGGGATGCAAATTAATCCTACATCTGGTGAAATCTGTTGGGAACTAGTTTTTGACTGTCGGGATCCAAAATCTAAAAAAATCTAGATTTCTAGTCTTAAGGTGGGACTCATTTGCCATTGGTGGTGAATCAGTCCTCTCCCATAATATTGAGAAATCAAGAGACAACTCTACAACACGAGATCTAGAAATGTCTGCTTGTTGGGTTGTCGAAGTCAATTCTATAGGAAACAAACAGAATACCTTCTCCAAGCTTGAAACAAGGTTGATTTGACTAGAAGCACCTAGTTGACTTGTTGACCACTCTTTAACACCTAAATGCTTGTTAAATATACACAAAAAAGTCTACAAACACACAATCAAGAGGGAAACAATGGTTTAGGGTTAGCAAATAGGGGTTTCCCTTGGTCAAACCCCACTATGGTAATCAAACCCTTAATGAAATAATGAAATAAAAGAAAATCATAAAAGAATAACATAGAAAATGCTATCAACTTACCAAACCCTTGTTGAAGCAAATCTAAAGATATGTCAATGGATGCTCTTAAATGCTTGATTTATGCTTTATTTGATGTTGTAAAGTGCTTGAATGCTTGAGTGAATGAAAATATTGCTTGGATGTGATGTGTGATTGTAGGAGATGCAAAATGAGGTGAAAATCACTTATTTATACAAACTTGTGCCTTAGTAACCCGTTAATACCTCATCACAGACAGATATAAAGTGATTTTGAATAAAAACCAAAAAGGAAATTTAAAATATTTTGAATTTGGAGCCAAGGGGGACTCATTCACCACCCATGGAAAATGGGTCCCACCTAGGACCTAAAAAATGATGTTAGAAATTTCTCGCATTTAATGTTATTTGTTGGGTTTACATTCAAAACTGCACTTAATTAAGGATTATAAGGGCATAAAGGGGTCAAATAAAGCATAAGAAAGGTGTAAATAGTGAAATTATGCCTAGGGAAGCATGAAATCTTGTTACAAGACTTTGCAACACTCAAAATAGGACTTGATAAGTGATGAAAAGGTGTTTTTAGGTGAATTGTGATAAATAGAGTCTAGAAGAGTGTAGAAATGTTTGAATTTTAGTACATACATATGCATGTTCAAGCCACATTACAATATAAAATCAGAGAAAAATAGACCAAACATCATGAAACAATACCTAAAAGGCCATGAAAAATGACAAGGGGCCATTTTTCTATGACACATTTAGAAGCATGTCACTAGGCACCTAAAATTAAGAGGGAGCCAAACATAAGGCATGAAATTGTCAATGATCACAATTTATGATGCTACACAAAGAGTTTGACTTCCTTGTACCAATTTACTTCATACTTGTTGTTGAGTAGGAAAAGTGATCCTAGATCCAATTAGATTAATTAGGATTATCTCCTTTTTCACTTTGACTCCACATTCAAACATAAAGCAACTAGGGTTTTATGATTGGCTTGATGCCACAAGGGAAAACCAACCTCCTAGGGTTTATGATTTTTCTTGAGTTTTAAAAGAGATAAATTTGATGTTTTTTTTAATAGACCTATTTGACATCTAACCATATGTATTTAAAAATATCATTTTTCACATAAACAAAAATGAAAAGTTACAAGTAAGTTTTAGATCTAAAACTAAGATACGAAGAGGAAAATGTGACAAAAAATGGGGTTGTTTTGTAAGGACAAGGACATGAGCACCCTAGCTTCCTATTTTCTTGGATTGATATGAAGTTTGAGATGCAGGTTACCATTTTCCCTATGTTTTCTAGAACTGTCTTCTATGAAAAGTTTTGGATGTGACTTGCACACATGAAAAGAGGGGAAAAGGTTGTGTTGTGTGGGGGCTTACCTAAGCAAAACCTATTTTTTTATTTCTACCTCCATTTACAATGATTGATGATGATCAAGAGGGCATAACCTAGGTGAAGTAGAGGAAAAAACAATAATAATTGACTAAAATGATAAATGGTAAATGATAATGTTACCTTGATGTGAAATCCTTTATGAAGTAATGTCACACCACAAGTTTCCAAAAATGTTGATTGATGGATGCATTGATTTCTTGATAGACCTGTAAAAGGTTAGTTTTGAAAACATAATAGATTGTTGTCGCTATCATGTAGAGGATAACTTAATATATCTTCATAATTTGGTGTGATTGATCATGATAACTCCTTGTACATAATTTTCTTCATTCTTCTTGATGTATTACAAGAATGAACTTGAGTGATGAAAGCACTACAATATTGTTGCTAGTTCTTCCCTTGAATCTTCCTTGACTGAGTTTAGGAACTTCAATTTATTTAATAGATTATATAAGATTTCAAATGATAAAAAAAAACTAGTATTTATATGTAATTATTCTAATTTCTCAAAATACAAATATCAATAGTCAGCAAATGAAATTGGATTTTCAAATAATAAAATGTTGATATCGACATATCCAAAATGGGGCCAAAAAGAGCTCAATGAAGGTGTGGGTTGCCCTAGTCTAGACCCATCCTTTTTGAGTCCTTAAAATTTGGGGAAAATATGAAATGCTTATTTTCATTTCAATTTTTTGATTTTTTTAAAATATTCATAAAACTAGTAATTAAATGCATAATTAAGTCCAAACACATAAGGGGAGCTAAACGTATTGTTAATTTTCAAGGGTGAAAATTTTTGGGGTTAAACTTGGTCCCCAAAATTTGGAGAGTCACATGATACCCCCAACCCTTGAACTCTATCATTCTTTTCTTTTTACACTTGTCACCTTATATACCCACTGCATTATTAAGAGAATGATTAATGGACAATTTAACCACACCATTTCTTGAAAACGGATTCTCTCACTAGAAAACATTATTTAAAATGAAGGGCATGAATTTATATGTACAACTCGAAGGATGATAACAACCATATCTCGTGTTAATGTATTTTTTGAGGTTTGGTTTCCATTTCAAGAATTTTCATAGGTTCTTCTCCACCCTAAACACACAAATTGAAGGATACCATTAATTTTTGTGATGTTAAGGTCTAGCTATGGTAGATCTCATCCATAAGTTTTTCAAATATGCCAAACAAGTTATATTTCTAGGTTCTTATTATTTTAGGATTATATATTATTCTATAAACTAAAAACCTAGAGAACATTATTATGAGAACTAGTGTTTGAAGTCATATTAAGGATAAAGTCCCTCAAAATTATAGAAAACTAGAGGATTTTTTTTTTCCAAGAATGAGGATGAAACCTCTTTTACTTTGCTAAATGATCTCAATCAAAGGTGTTGGCATAATGTTTTCATTGATGTCAAAAGGTGTAATTAATGACAAAGGGTAGATCAGGAGAACCCTAAAGGTCACTTGAGCTAAGAGGATCTGATTATGGACATGTTGGTTAAGTATGATGGAGAGAAGATCATGTTTTAAATTTTTTATAAAGTTACTCAAAATGTTGAAAATTTGTCATGCAATATTAACATGTTTTTGTAGAGGTTACTTCCAAAATTTAGATTAAAAACTTGGTTACAAATTTGATATGGGGTTTTGGAGAGCTATCTAGAGGTGTGATCTACAAATTTAGAGGACATATATCAAGCTCATAATTATTTTATTTCTATTCTCTGGCCAAATTAGGGTTTCATAGTTAAACCCTAAGGTGTTGTAGTCATGGCATTGATCAAGTTTTATATTTTGGAGTTGAGTATTTGTTAGCGGTTGTAGGTTACTTAAGTAATAACTAAATTCATTGAAGTCGTCTACGAATTGACCCCTTTACCTAGCACTACTAGTTGGTGGAGTTAGTGTGCATCATGACAAATTTTCACATTGCTATTTGAGTTTGTGCCATAGAAATGTAATACCCCTCATGTTATTGCTTGATTTTTGACATTCTCTATGGTTTTGTTTAGCACATTGTGGTTTTGATGATACTGTTGATATTATGTTGTGGTAGCTTAGACTGTTACTGATTATATACTCTTATGATGCCATGGATATTATGATGATATTTTATTATGATTGTTTGATGAAATTATTTGGAATTCAGTAGACTAGAAAATAGTAATTGATGATATTGATGCAAATTAATGTAAACTTATAATGCTTTAGATGATGATATGAATTAGTGAGGGGACAGGTAGCATCACTCGTTCACGAGCGCCCTGCTACACTGCAAATCCTTCTCACAATGCTTTGTAATTGATTGTATGTATGTATATTGTATATCACCTTGTTGGATGCAGGCTTTGCAGGAATAAGACTCGATTCCACCTATTTCAATAGGTCTGGGCGAGCATTGAACCAACCCAATGGCAGGAAGTTGAATAAAGGTGACATGAAAGTAACTCCATTCCAAGGTGTCAACAGTCTTGTACCTTCTTGGTTTGTGCATCTTGGTCATAGTCATTGTGTTGTTGCATTGGTCTTTGTATGTTATTGTGATTTTATGATTTATCTAATGTGGTGTATGGTTTTAGGTTGTGATTTAAATAATTAAGCAATTAATAAAATAAAAACATAAAACAATAAATAAATAACGCAATGGATAAATATTAGTAGTAGTGGTAAAAATATTACATTTATTTTGAATCTTACAAATGGTTGGTTTTAATTATCTAATAAAGTATTGTGGAGATGATGATTATATAAAAGTTCAATTTTGTGGATTTAAATTTATTTAATTTTAATCAAATGCATGATAAAAGAAAATGAAATGTAAATGCATGAAAAGGAAACAAAAGGAATTAAAGGGATTAATAATTATTTTGATTTATTTTCTTGAGATGTGACTTCTGGTATTCACGGGAAGAGGAAATTGAAAGGGTTTCCTGGATATTGATTTTAAGAAGGGGTTTTCTTTGTTTGAGGGGATGGTTCGAATGCTAGAGAAATTTTGTTTTCAACCATTTTCTGCCCTTGGTTTCTTTTTCTATTTTCTGGAGAAATTATTGAAGAGGAAGAAGGATTTGGATCTGTTGCTAGGAAAGATCGGCAGCAAGGAATTAGTGCAGCAAGAGGGATAAAGCTTCTACAGTTTTCTTCAAGCACAGGATGCCAGGTTCTTTTCTTTTTAATTATTTATTCTCTGTTAAAATAGGAATTGTTTCTCTGTGTATGAAATTTTCATCTAGGGTTGGAAATCAAAAGTTTGTGGAAAGAAATCTTTTGGATTATTGTTTAATCAATGGAAATTTATCTGGGGATTGGGATTGTTAAATGTTAAAATGGAATTTTTGTGGGGTTCTAGATTGTTGTTTATTGAAAAGGGATGTTGTTTGAAATCTGGAAATGAACAGTATTTCTATTGTTTCATTTTTTTTTTAAATATACATATATGTTTAAAGGGCAATTTCCTTTCAACGAAATTATAGGTTGTAATATTCTGGTTCATACATATACTTTATAAAACATTTCTTTTATTTTCAATCATGCTCAGTGAGTTGTAAAATGTACAGTATTTATCTTTCCCTGTTTATTGAAATGTTCAAATTCCAGTGTATATATATATATTAGATATATATATAAATATATATACACACATATATTTATACATATGAAAATTTAATGCATTTGAATTCGACACTATTCATAGTAGTTTATTTTGGGTTTTATATATAATAGTGGTTGTGTGGTGGTTCGGCCTCGGTCGTACCCACCACCCCGCCACCGGTACAGTGTGACAGTTTGCAGACTGTCCACTGCAGTCCGAAGAACTACCGTAAGCAGTCCGTAGACTGCCCACAGCCGGGCATATTTTCCTGTGCCATTCTTTTGGGATTAAAATTCCCCATTCAAATTTGTATGTATTTAAATTTTTTAAAAATACTCGAATTTTATTTATATTTACTGTGCGAATTTACTTTTATAAATATATATATATATGTATGTATATATATATGTATTTATATATATATATGTATGTATATATATATTTATATTTGTATATATATATATTTATAAATTCATTTATTCATATTCCAGTGATTTGACTGTTGCATTAATTATTTAATTTTGTTAGTAAATATTTTGTTTCTTTTTCTAGTTAAAATAAAACATAATCTGTTTATAATGGAAATAATAATAAAATAGAAAGAAATCTGTTTTCTTTTGTTATTGATTTATTAAATTACCAACTTTGAGAGGATAAGTTAGTAGAAAAAAAAATCAATTTATGGATATATGATAGCATTGATTATTGAATTCTTGTTTTAGTGTGAATATTTTGGAATAGAATTTATTATGGAATTAAATAAGTTATTATTTTTACTTTTATCTTGTAGAATTGTTGGGTTCGGGACTTTGTTAGTTCTTTGATGGGGGAACCCTTTTGTGTTAACACTTTAGTCTTCTAGAGGATTATGATTTGTTGAATTTATATCTCCTCATCTTGAGTTTCTGTTAAGTTAAGTATTATGAGTGGGGTGTACCGAGTTTTGAGATTTTGATTATAGTATTTAATTTGCGAGATGGGTTATGCCTCGTGTATTGCTTTTGTTGTTGCATTTCGATGTTTATGATTGGCATGGTACAACCCCTGTTACATTTTGGTTTTTATGTGGGGTCTCTAGGGAGAGTGGCTCCTCATGGGGGTCGGCGCCCCGTTTAAGGGGAAGGGCTCAGGATAACCCACGAGTGAGTTAGTAATCAAGTGAAAACCTAATAATTAACTTAGGAGGGTTGGGTAGTAACATCATTACAAGATTTAAAATATGGATGCCTCATCTTCATTAGTGCTTCCGCAGACTAATGGAAGGCTGAGAAGGTCATGGTCGGCAAGGTCGTGACCTCGTCCTCATGAGAGGTACATGGCTCCGCATTAGTCACCCTATGGACCGACGCCTCCAGTTTGGAGGAAGGGCACAGGACAGCCATAGATGGGACCGACACCTCCAGTTGGGAGGAAGAGCACAGGACAGCCCATGTAGGACTATGCGATGACACTCTTCCCTAGTTGCCCATGTGTTCTACTTTATTGAGTTCCTCTGGAAGTAGGTTATGGGAGTTGGTTTAGATTGTTGTTTGAGTTGATTTAAATTGATTTATGATTATTTTTTTGATACATCTTTAGTATGCTTTGTGGTCTTGTATGATCTCATTTATATTTGATTTACGATCTTGTATCTTTATGATACTGTGATATGATGTTATTGTTTGTTCATTTTAATTGGAGTATTGTGTTATTTATCTTTGTTGGTACTTTTTGTATGTTTGTACTTCTGTTGTTAGTCTTGGTCAGAGTTACTTCTTTATAACCTCTTAGCACGGGGGTGGTCGGGTGGAACGTGCACTGCACACCATTGGGTTCCCCATCATCGTTCGTTGGCTTCAGTCTCATCCAGTTGAAGATTTTTTGCAGTTGATCTCTTTGTATTTTGATAATCCTGTATATTGTATTCATCCCACATGATTCGGAATCTTGATGTAACTATATTGATAAGATGTAAAATTTGAAAGATGTTGTAATGTAGTTATCAACTTTGTAACTTTATTTGGCTATGTAATTTCTCATGGTTTTATCTTGTGATGGAATCTATGTATATATATATATCTAATGTTGTCATTTATAGTTCCTTTTGTTACCTTATGAGTTGATGTTTAGCAACATCTATTTTGATGTGACCTCGTGTGCCCCAAAGAACATAGTCGATTATGTTATTTGTGTTATAATGAAATGAAATATATGAGTATGTATATGATCATTTAATATTTGGTATGTTGATTATTTGTTTTTCTTTTAAATAAATAAATAAATAAATATATATATATATATATTTGCATTCTTTATTTGTTTGTTCTATGGGGCTTGCACGGTGGGCGTTACAAGAAAAATGGCCCCTTGTCATTTTCATGGCATTTTAGGTCTTGTTTGATGGTTTTTGATATATTTTTCTCTAATTTTATGTTGTGACATGGCTTGAACATGTGTATTTAGGTACTAAAATTCAAATAACGATGTCTTGTGAAAGTGTTGTGTATTTTTGTAAGAAATTTCTACATTCTTCTAGACTCTATTTATTGTAATTCTCCTAAAAATCACTTGTTTATTCATTATTAAGTCCTATTTTGAAGTGTTGTAAAGTCTTGTAACAATATTTCACACTTTTCTAGGCACAACTTCATTAGTTATCCCTTTCTCATGCTTTATTTGGTCCCTTTATGCCCTCATATGTCTAAATTAAGTGTATTTTTGAATGTAAGCCTGACAAACAACATTTAATACAAGATAATTCCCAATTCATATTTTTAGGTCCTAGGTGGGACCCATTCACCATGGGTGGTGCATAAGTTCCCCTTGGCTCCAAATTCAAAATTTATAAATCTTCCTTTCAGGTTTTTATTCAAAAACACTTGATGTCAACCTATGATGAGGTATGAACAGTTAAATAAGGCATATGTCTATATAAATATGTGATTTTCACCTCATTTTAAACCTCCTCATTCATTCAAGCATTCCACCTCACATCTGAAGCATTCAACAACATCAATTCAAGCAATATTCAAGCACTTTGGAGCATCCATTGGCATTACTTCATATTTGCATTATCAATGGTTTGGTAAGTTGATGGCTACTACATGTTATTAGTTAATCATTCTCTTTCATTTCATTGTTTCATTAAGGGTTTGATTACCAAAAGTGGGTTTTGACCAAGGCAAACCCCTATTTGCTAACCCTCAACCCATTTCCCCCTATTATGTCATGTGTGTGTGTAGACCTAGGTATGCAAATTTAACAAGATTTTTATTGTTGAAAACTAGTAAATAAGTCAACTCATTCATATTTCAAGCTTGGAGAAGGTTTTATGTCTGTTTCCTGCATAATTGACTTTGACAACCCGACAATTAGAGATTTCCAGATCTGGTGTTATGTAGTTGTTTCCTGATTTTTCAAAAATTTGGGAGAGGAATGATTCACCACTAATGGCGAATGAGTCCCACATTAGGACTGAAATCTAATTTTTTTCAGATTCTAGATCTTGACACTCAAAACAATTTTTGACACTTTTTCACTAGTAGGAAGACTAATTCACCACCTTAGGCGAATGAGTCCCATTGTGAAAATTTAGTTATTTTTTCCAACATCCACGACATTCCAAATTCATCAGATATTGCCTAGGTTCACTATGTCTAATCCCATTTCTTTATGTTTTACATCATTTCTTCATTTAGTTCATTGCTTGCATATCACAGTGTGTTTTCAAACATAGTATAAAGCTTAGTTTTTCACTCAAATTCAGTCATATAAATCACTCAATTGAATTTAATTTACTTCATTTAGTTTATACAACATCCTACATAACATTATTTGAATGAACTAGTTAGCATTTTTGGCCCTACCTCTCTCAGCGAAAACCCTTAAAAGAGTTAGGAAAGTGCAAGGAGCCAAATATCAATGGTTCATTTTGGAGAACTTGCATTTTGAACACTTTTCATTTCTGATTTCATTTGCATATTGCATCCTAGATTAATTTTGCATCAACATTCAATTAGGACAATGTTTTGTTTTTGCATTCTAGGACTTTTCATATTGCATTAAAGTGAAAACTTCATTTAGGTTTCATTTTTGCATTGCATCTTATTGAAAAAAATTGAAAATCTACATTCTACATCCTTGATTGCATTTTGTAGAGAATTAAATTCATCTTTAAATTTTTGAGAAACAAAAAAAGGATCATACTGGGACTCATTCACCACCTTGTGCAAATCATTCCCTCTGCACTTTTTAAACATTTATGGGATCTTTTTGGCATTTGTTTGCATTATAGTTTCATGTTCTAGAATTATGTTTTAATTTGAAGATTCTCTATTTTTATTCATTTATTGAATCTTAGTTTACTTGCATCATGGCATTTTCTTTCAATAAGTTTGGAAATTCATTAAAATCATTAGTAGCCATGTACAATTGTGCTTTTGGTTGTGACCCTAATGACCTTCAACTCACACATGCTCCTTCAAGTCCCCATGATTTTTCTCCTCATGATGTAGACATCATTGGATAAGATGATGCTAGCATGAACAAGTTCTACAATGAATTCCTTGACAACCTAGAAGCCAATGCAACCTTTTATCCATCCATGAAGTTTCAAAATCTACCTACTGTTGCACCTCCTAATCACTTTGCATATTTACATCCTAAAATCAATTAAGGACCTAAGGTTTCTCCTTCAAGTGGATCTAGTTCCTCTAAAAAAACTCACTCAACCCTTTTATGATCACAATGTCACCAACACTCTTATAAACCTTGAAGAAACATATGGTAAAGGCTTCACTATCTTAAGTAAATAAGGTTGTGACACAAAACATGAAGATGGCATCCATCAAGTTCTTGAACAACAATCTGACGATGAAAACACAACAAGATTAGGATACCAAGATCCTTCTCATCTTGATAGACATCCTTTTCAACCTACGAGACTTCAGGATGCTAGTACAATAATCTTTGAGGGTCCTCCTAACTTAAACATTCTTCTTTCATGTGAAAAACCATTCTCTCCTTCTAATGACAAGGATGTTAGGATCCCCATGGGTATCCTTCCTCCTTCTATTCATGAACAAGGAGAATCTAGCAAATGAAAGTGACCTTGCAAATTGAAGCTCAAGTTTTCTACACATCCTCAACCTGAATGTGAAAGGAGAATTCAAGTTATTTTAAAAAAAGGTATTATACTATTACCACCTATGAATAGGTTGGTTATTCATCCAAAAGACTCTAACATACCATTTTACAAATATCATCATATTCTTGGACATTGAACCAAAGTATTTCAGACATTGAAGGACATACTGGATAATTATCACTTCACTAATACTGATTTTTTCCCCATCATACCTTAAAACAATCCAACCCCCTTCATCATGCAATAGTTTTAGAATTCCATATTGTCACTATTGCATGATCCTTTCCCATCACCCACCTTGGCTCATTCTCTCCTTTACACTTTTTGGGGGGCAAGAAGTTGTTATCCTTGTCCTTGTAATGCATTTCCTTTGTCTCTTAACAATGTTACTCACTTTTCTGCTTAACCATTTAAGATTGAGAAACTGATAACTTAGTTAATGGTTGACTTACATTTTCATTATTTGTTCCTTTTCATTTTCCTTTTATGTGCATATCGTGTTCCCCGGTACCATGTGTTTGATGTTCCCTCTCTTCGTACACTTCTTCCATTCATACCTCTATTCTTCT
The DNA here is from genome assembly GCA_007258455.2 of Sequoia sempervirens. Lineage (NCBI taxonomy): Eukaryota > Viridiplantae > Streptophyta > Pinopsida > Cupressales > Cupressaceae > Sequoia > Sequoia sempervirens. The sequence continues at coordinate 170,743,204 of VDFB02000008.1, read as the reverse complement.
ATTTTTCATGATTTTGTTTTGTGTTCTCCTTTTGGGGATGACACAAAGCATAGAGATGCCCTATGTCTCTTCCATGTTTACCCAAACGATCCTTGTATTTTTCATTTTTTTTTTTATTCTCCTTTTTGGGATGATGCAAAGCATAGGGATGCCCTATGTCTCTTCCATTTGACCCACAAAGGTCCTTGTATTTTTCACTTTTATTTTGTGTTTTCCTTTTGGGGATGATGCAAGGCATCAAGACCGCAATGTATCCTTCATGTTGACCCAAAATATTTTTCATTTTTTTCACCTTTTCATTTTCTTTCGTTTCACTTGTGTTTTCCTTTTGAGGACAATGCAAGGTGTTGAGACTACAATGTCACTTCCATTTTGACCCAAACTGGACTTTCTTTTTCCTTTATTTTCCCTCTCGTTGTGTCATTCTTCTAGCTCTATGTGCTTTGGAGAATGATGATAGTTTTGAGCTCTTTCATAAACACATTGCACCAACAAATATACTGACCCCAAATCCATAGATCTCTTATGTTTTTGGTGTGCTTTCTTTTCTGGGGGGAAACTCCCTTTCTTTGTTTTTGATTTTCCTTAACATGATGAAGCCTAACTTTGAAACATATGACTTGGCATAGGGCTTTCCATGTTAGCTATCATGTCTTGTTTTCTTTTTTCTTTTTCTTTCCTTCTTTACTTTAAATTGGTTGCTCACAGAATGATGTCTAGCAATTCCTTTAAAGTGGAGGTCATACTTTACCATTATTTCATTTGCATTCTTGGTTCCTAGTGTAGCCTTGTAATTTATATGATGCGTTTGTCACTTTGTGGATTACATTAGGTGTAATGTCCTTCACAATTGTGATCTATCTCAACATATTGCATTCCTCTTGGTGGCCTGATGTGATGCACTGCATCCCCTATGTTGTGAATATACTTTTCTTTGAATGGTCATTGCTTCACATCGTTGTTGTCAAACAAAAGGAAGGTAAGTTATTTGTGATGTGAACAATGATAGATGGTAGAATAGGATTGTATCACAAGGAATGTTCACATCAAATTTAACGTCATTTAAGTCACAAGGATATCAATGATATGCGATGGGAGAAATTTTTTTTGGAGTTTGACATAATCAAGTCCATGTGGCTAGATACAATTGCATCACCAATGTTATTCACATTGCAGTTATGAATAACCCAATATCAGGGAAATATGTGATAAACTAAAGGGTTATGAAGAAGACATGGTGGGATCCCTCATCAAAAAGAGTGATGGAGTAATAAGGTGGACAAATGTTCTCTGAGATAAATGGTAATGTATTATTGCATCGCAATGATCCTTTACATTGTGTTTTCTACTCTTTGTGCACAAATGAAGTTACTCTAGGAAAAGAGGATGTGATGGCTATCTGATGAGAGAGATTATAAGGTGAAGATTAGACGGTGATGGCAAGACCTCTTCACATTCTAAAAATTTAGCTCAATGCCCGGGTATGTGTAGGATCATGATGGGCCAAAAAGTGGCAATATTATGGGTATTTGTAGGGTATGTGGTTGACGACTTTTTTTAACCCAAAATTGAAGAAACGAAAAGGGTTTTTAGAAGAGATTCTCAGCTTTCCACCAATATAAATTATGATTTAATTTGAATTTAAAAAATAATTATTATTCATTTTCTATTAGAATTACAACTAAAGTCCTAATCGATAGGCTGATTGAAAAACATCTATAACTTTCAAATGGTATAACATTTTTTGAATATGAAACATGTGACACATTATATGCTTCACATAATATAGGATTAAAAAAAGAAAAATTAAATTTCATGAAGTTTTGACCAAGTTATGGTGGTTAGACATATGAGTTTTTATATTTTTTAAAAGTTGTAATAAAAAATTCATAATTAATTATTTACTTGGAAAAAAATTTAAAAAATATGTATCACATCCAGACATGAGTCCTCTACTTATGTATAAAATATTATGAAAAAATATTATCATTTTATTATGGTTAGGGTGTTCAGACAGACACCTATTTCTTATTTTTTCCCTAAAATTTAAGTACTACTGCATTGAAATTTCAAATTTTCACCAAATAGATTTTATTTATTTTTAAATAAACCTCATAGTTTAGAAACTACATTCAATTTTATAAAAATTATATTCTTACATATTTTTGAAATAATACAGATAACTTATTCAAATTTTTACATCAAGTTGTCTAACATTGATTTTTCTAAATTTTTTGCCACTTAAGGTCCTATTTTTTCCATGATGATCCTGCACATACCTGCCCTAAGTAAATTTATGATGGGTTAAGTGAGCATGATGATTATTTACAAAGTGATCAGATCAATGACTCCAATTCAAAATAATTTAATCAAACGGTTGTATTTTAAAGGTGCCAAGGATGAAGGAGGATTGATGGATCATAGTGCAAAGACAAATGATCAATGATCTAAATTTAAAGTTGAAGACCTCCAATGATTATGGCAGTGTGACCAAGGGTTTCAACTATAAAGAGACATAGTGAACAAAATTAATTGGTTCAACTGCTCTAGCGACCGATTTGATTAGTGATTTGATATGTAGGATAGTGACACATACTACAAAAGAGATCAAGATTAGAATCAAATAAATTTTATAATAAATGCATTAAATGCATATCTATTTAGGGTTTTTTAGGTTACCATGTTTAGAAAATTCAACAAATAAAAAGGGGTGGATGGCTTGATGTATAGGAAGCTTGCTAGAGAAGATAACAAGTAAGAAAACCATAGTAGAAGTTTCTAGATTGTAAGAAATTTTAATATGAAATTAATCTAGATGGTGGTGTACTACTCGAGGTTGGAATGATTTTTGATGAAGATGTGAGAAAAGAGTACAATATGAATTTTTTTTCCAAGTGTTGATGCATGGCACAAAAGAAGATAGATAACTAAGGAGCAAACAGGGAATGCATATGCTGAGATAGAGTGAAACCCAAATAAATTTAATAGAGATCATCAAATTCAAGGGTTTTCATTCAAGGTGCAAACCAGTAAATGAGGAAGTGTAGAGCATAGAAATATTTGTGTAGAGCAAAGAATTAAGTTGTAGATATTGCAACAAAGAGTTGGGTATGTGTAGGATCATCATGGAAAAAAAAGGCCCTTAAGTGGCAAATTTTTTTGAAAAATTAGTGTTAGGAAACTTGACGTAAAAAATTGAATAACTTATCTATATTATTTCAAAAATATGTAAGGATAGAATTTCTGGAAAATTGAATGTAGTTTCTAAACTACTAGGTTTATTTAAAAAAATCAAAATCCATTTGGTGAAAATTTGAAATTTCAATGCAGTAGTACTTAAATTTCAGGGAAAAAATAAGTAGGTGTCTGCGACCACCTAACCATAATAAAATGATAATATTTTTTTTATAATATTTTATATATAAGTAGAGGACTCATTTCAGATGTGATGCACATTTTTTTGTATTTTTTTCCCTAGTAAATAATTAATTATGATTTTTTATTACAACTTTTAAAAATATAAAACTCGTATGTCGACCACCTTAACTTGGTCAGAACTTCATGAAATTTATTTTTCTTTTTCTAATCCTATAGTATGTGAAGCATAGAATGTGATGCATGTTTCAAATTCAAAAATGTGATATTGTTTGAAAGCTATAGATGTTTTTCAATTATCCTATCAATCAGGACTTTAGTCGTAGTTATAATAGAAAATGAATAATAATTATTTATTAAATTCAAATTAAAACATAATTTATATTGGTGGAAAGCTGAGAATCTCCTCTAAAACCCCTTTTTGTTTCATCAATTTTGGGTAAGAAAAAAGTCATCAGCCACATACCCTATAAATACCCATAATATTGCCACTTTTTGGCCCATCATGTTCCTGCACATACCTAGTTTAGAAGTTTCAAATAGAGTTGAAACATTGAATTGTGTTCAATAGAAAAAATTGTAATATTTTCCTTGTAAATATGATTGGTGGGTGCCATCAGATAACTAGGTAGATGTTCAGTGTAGGGATTTGGTGCTTCCTTAGAGTGGGTGGTCCTAAAACTAGTGGATTGGTGTCTCCTTAGGGTTGGTGCCCTTAAAATTTGTAATTAGATATTTCATTATGGTGCCGGATTTGAGCTCTAAACCCAAGAAGCTTTTGTCAATGTGGTTTTTCCCATCTTGGGTTTTCCATATATATCTTATGTTATGTATTTTTGTGTTTGTGTATTTATCTCTCTTTTTGTTGAGTGAATATACATAAAGGTCTAAAAGGAATTAGTTTTAATTGATCTAGTGATTCACCCCCAGTAGAATGTTGTGTTCTAACAATTGGTTTCAGAGCCCTAGTTCCCTTGGAGAAGCTTAATCAACTCAAGTAGATCTTGGATAAGTGAATATAAAAATGGCTAAGGCTTTTCTGCAAATGAAGTACCATTTTTTGATGGTTCAGGCTATGCTTTTTGGAGCACTAAAATGGAGACATATTTTTCTTCATTAGGGTTTTATGTGTGGATGTTAGTTGTGAAGTGATATATAGTTCCTGCTACGTCTCCAAATATTAAGGATGGAAAGAAGACATATGAGGAAAATGCTAAAGAAATGAATGTAATTCTTTGTGGGTTGTCAAGTTCGGTGTTTGTAAAAGTCGTGCACTATCAAACTACATATGGTCTATGGAATAAGTTAAAGAATTCCTATTAAGGGGATGACAAAGCGAAGCTAGCCAAGCTACAAAATTTCAAAGAAAATTTTGAAAGTTTGAAGATGAATGAAGAGGAGAAGATTACAGAAGACCTCTTAAGAGTAGATGAGATAGTTAATGTTATTAGAGGTCTAGGAGAAGAAGTGAAAGGGATGTTATTCTTCAAAAAAAATTAAGTTCAATTCCATATAGATACAACTCCAATATTTCTACAATAAAGGAAGCTAGAGAAGTAGATAAAATCAATGTTGATGAGTTGCTTGGTATACTCACAACCTATGAGATGTGAATGGGAAATGCAAAATAGTCCAAGAAAGAAGATGCACTCAAAGTAGCTAGGAATGAAGAGATGGAAGCATCTACATCTAGTTTAGAGGAGTTCAATGTTGAGGAAGTTGACTTGATCAGAAAATTGAAAAGATGCACTAGAAAACATAAAGGTATGTTACCCTTTAAGTGCTTCAACTATGGTAAAATTGGCCATCTTGCTTTTGAATTCCCTTATGATGGAAAGAATAACTCTGACCAAGAAAATTTTAGTAAAAATAAGAAGAATAACAATTTGCACAAAATAAAAGAAAGTAGTTCATTTGATTATGAATTTTCCTTGATTGCTAAGAGAAATGAATCCTTATTCATGGAAAAAGGCTCTGCAGTTCAAGGAAATGTTAAGGTTGAAGATCATGAAGAAGGAGAAGTGGAATTAGAAGGTGAACTCATTTGTGCTTTGGATGAGATTGGTAACTTGAGGAAGGAAAATGAAGAAAAAAAATGCATGCACAAAAAGAAATTGATAAGCTAACCAAGAGTCTTGAAGAATCCAATCAAATGATTGTTAGCTTGAAGAAAAAAGTAAAAGAAGCTAAAAGGATGGAAGATGTAGTTAATACTGAATTATAGTTTAACTCAAGTGAGTGTGGGAAGTTTGATTTAGGAGCATCCCTAGTTGTAAATCAATATTGTATCAACCAAAAATAGCTCTTTCTTGCATTGCATTTAGTAGTAGTTTTGGTAATTCATTTTGTATTTTATCACATTCTTGTTCCTCAACTTGAAAAATAGGATATAACACCTACACATCAACATCTATCACACATCTAGATTTCACATCATTTGTAGTTGTCTATTGAAAGTTATCGCTCTTAGAATTTCACCATGTTTACGAGTTAGAGAATTTGAGGATGAATTGGTCTAGATTTGTTAGTGTATACGTATTCTAGATCATTTGGATCTTAATGGGACATCATACAAGCATACTAGGCCAGTTGGGACCTAACCTAGAGATTTGCAAGTCATATCTTTTCACATGGAGTTAATTCTTCATATTTTGATTTCGACATTCATATTTGATCATTCATCATGTTATTAACTAAAATGGACATATATTGGATCTCAAGAAGCATATTTATAAGCATTGTAATTCATTGTATATAATCAATAGTTTTAGTAATAAGATTCAGATTCATTACATTTTCACATAAACCCTTCAGGGGCATGAATAAGGCTTGTTGTCCAGTTGAATTATTGAATTCCCTTGTGGCAAGCCTATGATCTTTGAATATTAACCCTTGAGGCCTATGTTGCATGTAAGATTATCAATTCAATGAAGTTTCATGTTTGCATACAAAATTGTTGTGTTAGTTCCAATGTGTTCTCATTGTTGTGTGATTTAGACTGTTCCTTCTAGAACCCTCCTATTGTAATTGCACCAAGTGGTACTAGAGCCCAATTTCTAATTCTTGAAGGAATTTCTTGAGGTGAATAGATCATTGAACTAAGGAAGACTGCATTCATTTTCAAATGATCATTAACTATGAGGTAGTTGAAACCCTTGTAGCTAGATCGCTAAATTGAGGTAGTTGCATCAATTTGGAAATAAACATATCACCAAGGAGAGTGCCTGCTATGAAAAATGTTGCTATAAGAATGGATGAGATGTTGAAGATGATGTGTCTGATGTGAATTAGGTTATATGTCATTGAAGGAGACTAATAATGAGGCCTAAACCCTAGGTAGAATAATGAAAGTGACGATGAAGCAGAACATTCCAATGAATTTATAGAAACCATAGGCAAAGAGGAAGACAAATCAGATCAAGTAAAGATGTTGAAAAAGATCTCAAAGATTGGAAAGCAACTGAGAGTTGAAGTTCAAAGTTACATGAGAAATTTGAATCCTAAAGAATTGATTGATTGGATAAATGATATGGAAGAATACTTTGAATATGAATAAATTGAAGAACTAGAGAGAGTTAGATTTGTGAAAATAAAGTTGAAAGGCCATGTTGCATTATGGTGAAAAGAAGTTCAGTTGGACTGAAATAGAAGAGGTAAAGAGAGAATCATCAAGTGGGATAAAATGGTGAAAAAATTGAAGAATCAATTCATACCAGCAGATTATGAACTTGAATTATTGAAAAGATTTCAAAACTTGAGGTAAAGGAAAGATTTTTGAAGGAGTATAGTGAAGAATTCTACAAGATGATAACTAGAACCAGCCATAGTGAATCAAACAAAGAGAATGTTGCAAGATATATTAAAGGGATGAGAAAAAATATCCAAGAAGAATTGAGCTTTGTCAAAATGAAATTTGTTAAAGAAGCATACCAATTTTCATGAAAAGTGGAAGAGAAGTTGAATAAGAAACTTGAACAAAGGTAGAGAAGTGCACAAGATTCTAAAAAAGTGGGCCACACTCTGGAGAAAGAAGATCTCATGTGGAGCAGAAAAAAGATCTAAAACCATACCGAAGTGAAGAAAACGATGCTAAGTCATACCATAGAGGAAGAGAATATCAAAATTTCTACCATAGTGGTTGATGAAGAGGGTATGGGACTTTAGATAAAACACAAATTTTCAAGGTCTACAATGATATACTCTAAAACCTTCTTTTAGGCACCCTTATGGAGATAAGGCTTCAATGGTTCACTTATGACTTATATCCTTCCCTTATGTACCCAAACCCTAGGAATGATCTTAAGGAACTCAATCAAACTTGTCTTGAATGGTTACAAGGCCACAAACCTTTGTCTCATAAATAAACCCACTTATCCACCTTGATTAGGCTTCTAGCCCAACTAGGTCTCCAACGACTATTTTATGGACTTTTCTCACAACTTTCCCAAATGACTTCCCAAAATAATGACATATTCAAATACCCCTTTTGACATTACATAACATATTCAAACCCCGATGGCTCTTTTTTTGGACCAATCTCTCCAAAATATGCTAATTCCATAGAATTAAGGCCTAATTAGCCCTTTTTCTCAAAGGAACCCTACTCAAATCTTGTCCCTTGATTATGAAACTTTATACAATGTCTTGAATTGTTTCCAAACTAATAATTTTCAAGGTCTTAGACTCCCATGACACCCTTAAGACCCATAATCAAAAAACCCACAATTAAATCCCCTAAAACTAGGGCTTCTTGGATACTAGCCTTCCAATCACTTATAAAACCATTTCCTTAACTTTTCACCAATAAATCAACATGTTTGAACAATTCCAACTCATAAACATACCCCTTGTTCAGGTAGAACTCCTACTACTATACCTTAGGCACTATTCCCATGCACCTTACCTTGTCATATTACGATGAACACCTTAGAATCCTTCCTTCCTGCACATTACCCTATTAGTTCTACATAATATATGTTAGATGTGATCCATTTAATAGGATACAATCACAATCTCCCATGAAATGGATAAATCATTAGTGAAAACTCTCAAAAATTAGTGAAAAAACAAAACTTCTGTAGACAGTCAGTTGTAATATACAAAGAACTGATTATTATTGCTTATCAAGACATGCCAAAAATTTAAATTCCTGTAAGTACAAGTCCCTAACCCATCCAATTGATCATATCATTAATAGAAATCAGAAGTTCATCGAAGAAACACAAGAAAATCAAAGAAATCTTAAGTTTTATTCTTTTTTTCTGTAGCAGTCCATACAATCTATTCAATATCAACACCTCTTCCATACAAATGACTTATCCAACTTTGTAAACCTATCTCCCAACTACTCCAACCAATTTGAATTGATTTTATTACATTATTATTGTTAAAACACCTAGAAATCACTTACCCTTCCAAATTGAAACTAGTCGTTCGATTTCAAATTTTGAATTTACAACTTCTAATTTATTGATTCCTACTAACTAAAAAATTTCCAAACTATAATATCTTTATTATTCAACCTTATTAACATAATTAAACCGTTATATTCTTAACTATACTCCTAGGACACTATTGGTCCACTTACAATTCATTTTTGTCATATGGTCCTTAGCAGCACCCTCAAGACTTTTGATCCTTCTATTAGATTTATCCATTCCAAATGCCATTATAGGTTCCAAAATGGCATAATTGATGCTCTGAGATGTTTGATAGGTCTTCATGACCCCTACATCCTCATGACTCATCAGGTGACTGTTAAGGAGCTTGGGTGCCCCTGCACCATACTCCCCTAGAATGAAAAGACTCTTGCCCCAAGAGGTATCCAACTTGTTTCCATCCCATTGCTCCTTGTTCCTGGATGTCTGCACCTTCTAAGTACAAATAATGAAATCTCCTAAAGTCACCTTCATCCTTTTTTTCCAACCTGAACTCATGCCATACAACATGTTAGAATCAAAATAATGATTTGTTAGTCCTCCTTGTTGTTTGATCTTAGTCTGTCCTTGTGCTATATTCTTTCCTTTATTCCACTGATTTCTTTGTAGGGAAACGCCACCTCTGATACCCTCAACAATTTAGGGCATTTAATACCCCCAATCTTGATACTTCCCAAGTCCCAAATGTTCTGACCTATAAGACTGTATACCTCATATCTCTGTTGCAACTTGTTAGCTTTCACCCAACTAGTATCTTCCCCTATCTTACCTTGCATATCCACCTACAAATTCTTCTCAAAATAGATCACAAAATTTGCATTCAACTGATCCAAAGGAAAAGGCTTCAACTTATACCTAGTACCTCCCTTGTGTACCAAATATGTATTATTCTTTCCATCATGCATTATCTGCCTAGTATACTACCATGGTCTCCCTAAAGTGATATGGCCATAAGTCATTGGAATGACATCACAAAGAACCCTATCCTAATATGCCCCAATTGAAAAATACACCAAACATTTAAATTCCTATAAATACAAGTCCCTAACTTATCCAATTGATCATATCATCAATTGCAATAAGAAGTTCATAAAAAAAAAACAAGAAAATTCAAGAAATCTTAAGTTTTATTCTTTTTTTTCTGTAGGAGTTCTTACAATCTTTGCAATATCAAGACCTCTTCTATACAAATGACTTCTCCAACTTTGTAAACCCATCTCCCAACTTTTCCAACCAATTTGGAATGATTTTATTGCATTATTATTGTTAAAACACCTAAAAATCACTTACCCACCCAAACTGAAACTAGCCGTTGGATTTAAAATTTTGAATTTCAAACTTCTAATTTATTGATTCCTACTAACTAAAAACCTTCCAAACTATCACATCTTTATTATTCAACCTTATTCACACAATTAAACCCTTATATTCTTAACTAGACTACTATGACACTATTGGTCCACTTACAATTCATTTTGGTCCAATGGTCCTTATTAGGACCCTCAAAAATTTTGATCCTTCTATTACATTTATCCATTCCAAATGCCATTATAGGTTCCAAATGGCATAATTGATGCTCTAAGATGATGTCTAATAGGTCTTCATGACCCCTGCATCCTCCTAACTCTTCAAGTGACCCTTAATGAGCTTGGGTGCCCCTACACCATAAAACACAAAGTTTTATGCAGAGGGTATGGGACATTAGATAAAACACAAAGTTTCAAGGTCTAGAATGATATACTCTCAAACCTTCTTCTAGACACCCTTATGGAGATAAGGCTTCAATGACCATTCACTTATGACTTATATCCTTCCCTTATGGACACAAATGATAGGAATGATCTTAAGGAACTCAATCAAACTTGCCTTGAATGGTTACAAATCCCCAAACCTCTATCTCAGACACAAACCCACTTATCCACCTTGATTAGCCTTCTAGCCCAACTAGGTCTCCAATGACTGTTTTATGGACTTTTCTCACAACGTTCCCAAATGACTTTCCAAAATAATGACTCATTCAAATAACCATTTTGGTGTTACATAACATACTCAAACCCTGATGGCTCTTGTTTTGGACCAATCTCTCCAAAATCTGCTAATTCCATAGAATTAAGGCCTAATTAGCCCTTTTCATGAAAGTAACCCTACTCAAATATTGTCCCCTGATTATGAAACTTTCTACAGTGTCTTGAATTTTTTCCAAACTATAAATTTTCAAGGTCTTAGAGACCCATGACACCTTTAAGACCCCTAATCACAAAACCCTCAATTACATCCCCTCAAATTAAAGCTTCTTGGATACTAGCCTTCCAATTACTTCTAGAACTAGTTCTTTCACTTTTCACCAATAAATCAACATGTTTAAACAATTCCAACTCATAAGCATACCCCTTGTTTAGGTAGAACTCCTACTACTATACCTTAGGCACTATTCCCATGCACCTTGCCTTGTCATATTACGATGTACACCTTAGAATCCTTCCTTCCTACACATCACCCTATTAGTTCTACATAATACATGTTAGATTTGATCCATTTCATAGGCTATAGTCACAATCTCCCATGAAATGGATTAGTGATTAGTGAAAACTCTAAAAAATGAGTGAAAAATAAGAACTTTTGTAGACAATCAGTTGTAATATACAAAGAACTATTTATTATTGCTTATCAGGACATACAAAAGATTTAAATTCCTATAATTATAAGTCCCTAACACATCCAATTGATCATATCATCAATAGCAATCAAAATTTCATAAAAAAAACACAAGAAAATTCAAGAAATTTTAAGTTTTATTCTTTTTTTCTGTAGCAGTCGGTATAATCTTTGTAATATCAACACCTCTTCTATACAAATGACTTATCCAACTTTTTAAACCTGTATCCCAACTATTCCAACTGATTTTGATTGATTTTATTACATTATTATTGTTAAAACACCTAAAAATCACTTACTCACCCAAACTAAAACTAGTTGTTGGATTTCAAAATTTGAATTTCCAACTTCTAATTTATTGATTCCTACTAACTAAAAACCTTCCAAACTATCACATCTTTATTATTCAACCTTATTGACATAATTAAACCCTTATATTCTTAACTAGACTCCTAGGACACTATTGGTCCACTTACAATTCATTTTGGTCCTATGGTCGTTATCGGGGCCCTCAGAACTTTTGATCCTTCTATTACATTTATCCATTCCAAATGCCATTATACGTTCCAAAATGGTATAATTGATGCTCTGAGATGATGTTTCATAGGTCTTCATGACCCTTACATCCTCCTGACTCTTCAAGTGACCCTTAAGGAGCTTGGGGGCCCCTACACCATAAAACACAATTTTTTTTGTAGAGGGTATGGGAATTTAGATAAAACACGAAGTTTCAAGGTCTACAATGATATACTATCAAACCTTCTTCTAGACACCCTTATGGAGATAAGGCTTCAATGACCATTCACTTATGACTTATATCCTTCCCTTATGGACATAAACCATAGGAATGATCTTAAGGAACTCAATAAAACTTGTCTTGAATGGTTACAAAGCCCCAAACCTCTGTCTCAAACACAAACCCACTTATCCACCTTGATTAGGCTTCTAGCCCAACTAGGTCTCCAACAACTATTTTATGGAATTTTCTCACAAATTTCCCAAATGACTTGCCAAACTAATGATTGATTCAAATACCAATTTTGGAGTTACATAACATACTCAAACCCTGATGGCTCTTGTTTTGGACCAATCTCTCCAAAATCTACTAATTCCACAGAATTAAGGCCTAATTAGCCCTTCTTCTCAAAGCAACCCTATTTAAATCTTGTCCCCTGATTATGAAAATTTCTAGACAGTGTCTTGAATTGTTTCCACACTAATAAGTTTCAAGGTCTTAGACTCCCATGACACCTTTAAGACCCCTAATAACAAAACCCTCAATTAAATCCCCTAAAACTAGGGCTTCTTGGATACTAGCCTTCCATTCACTTCTAGAACTAATTATTTCACTTTTCACCAATAACTCAACATATTTAAACAATTCGAACTCATAAACATACCCCTTGTTTAGGTAGAACTCGTACTGTTATACCTTAGGCACTATTCCCATGCACCTTGCCTTGTCATATTATGGTGTACACCTTAGAATTCTTCCTTCCTGCACATTACCAAATTAGTTCTACATAATACATGTTATATGTGATCCATTTCATAGGATACAATCACAATCTCCCATGAAATGGATCAGTGATTAGTGAAAACTCTCAAAAATCAATGAAAAATTAGAACTTTTGTAGACAATCAGTTGTAATATACAAACAACTTATTATTATTGCTTATCAGGACATAAAAAATATTTAAATTCTTGTAAGTACAAGTCCCTAACCCATCCAATTGATCATATCATCAATATCAATAAGAAGTTCATAAAAAAAAACTCAAGAAAATGCAAGAAATCTTAAGTTTTATTCTTTTTTTTCTATAGCAGTCCATACAATCTTTGCAATATCAAAACCTCTTCTATACAAATGACTTCTCCAACTTTGTAAACCAATCTCCAAATTTTTCTAACTGATTTGGATTGATTTTATTACATTATTATTGTTAAAACACGTAAAAATCACTTACCAACCCAAATTGAAACTAGCCGTTGGATTTCAAAATTTGAATTTCCAACTTCTAATTTATTGATTCCTACTAACTAAAAACCTTCCAAAATATCACATCTTTATTATTCAACCATAGTGACATAATTAAACCCTTATATTCTCAAGTAGAGTCTTAGGACACCATTGGTCCAATTACAATTCATTTTGGTCCTATGGTCCTAATCAGGACCATCATAAATTTTGATCATTTTATTGAATTTATCCATTCCAAATGCCATTATAGGTTCCAAAATGGCATAATTGATGCTCTAAGATGATGTTTGATACATCTTCATGACCGTTGCATCCTCCTAACTCTTCAAGTGACCCTTAAGGAGCTTGGATGTCCCTACACCATAAAACACAAAGTTTTATGCATAGGGTATGGGACTCTGATACCACTTTGATGTAGAGGTTATGGGAATTTAGATAAAACACAAAGTTTCAAGGTCTACAATGATATACTCTCAAACCTTCTTTTAGGCACCCTTATGGAGAACAGGCTTCAATAACCATTCACTTATTACTTATATCCTTCCCTTATGGACACAAACCATAGGAATGATCTTAAGGAGCTCAATCAAACTTGTATTGAATGGTTACAAAGCCCCAAACCTCTATCTCAAACGCAAACCCTCTTATCCACCTTGATTAGGCTTCTAGCCGAACTAGGTCTCCAACAACTATTTTATGGACTTTTCTCACAACTTTCCCAAATGGCTTCCTAAACTAATGATTGATTCAAATACCCATTTTTGTCTTACATAACATAATCAAACCCTGATGGCTTTGGTTTTGGAAAATCCTCTCCAAAATCTACTAATTCCATAGAATTAAGGCTTAATTAGCCCTTTTTTCTCAAAGCAACCCTACTCAAATCTTGCCCCCTGATTCTAAAACTTTCTACAGTGCCTTGAATTTTTTCCAAATTGAGAATTTTCAAGGTCTTAGACTCCCATGACTCCTTTAAGACCCATAATCACAAAACCCACAATTAAATCCCCTAAAACTAGGGCTTCTTGGATACTAGCCTTCCAATCACTTATAGAACAATTTATTTAACTTTTCACCAATAACTCAACATGTTTGAAAAATTCCAACTCATAAACATACCCCTTGTTCAAGTAGAACTCCTACTGCTATACCTTAGGCACTATTCCCATGCACCTTACCTTGTCATATTGTGATGAACACCTTAGAATCCTTCTTTCCTGCACATTACCCTATTAGTTCTGCATAGTACATGTTAGATGTGATCCATTTCATAGGCTACAGTGACAATCTCGCATGAAATGGATCAGTGATTAGTGAAAACTCTCAAAAATTAGTGAAAAATTAGAACTTCTATAGACAGTCAGTTGTAATATACAAATAACTGATTATTATTGCTTATCAAGACATGCAAAAGATTTAAATTCCTGTAAGTACAATTCCCTAACCCATACAATTGATCATATTATCAATAGCAATCAGAAGTTCATCAAAAAAACACAAGAAAATGCGAGAAATCTTAAGTTTTATTCTTTATTCTTTTTTTTTGTAGCAATCTATACAATCTTTTCAATATCAACACCTCTTCCATACAAATGATTTCTCCAACTTTATAAACCTGTCTTCGAGCTGTTCCAATCAATTTGGATTGATTTTATTACATTATTATTGGTAAAACACCTAAAAATCATTTACCCACCCAAACTGAAACTAGTTGTTGGATTTCTAATTTATTGATTCCTACTAACTATTAAAAACATTCCAAACTATCACATCTCTATTATTCAACCTTATTAACATAATTAAACCCTTATATTCTTAACTAGAATCCTATGACACTATTGGTCCACTTACAATTCATTTTGGTCTTATGGTCCTTATCAGGACCCTCAGGACTTTTGATCCTTCTATTACATTTATCTATTCCAAATGCCTTTGTAGGTTCCAAAATGGCATAATTTATGCTCTAAGATGTTTGATAGGTCTTCATGACCCCTAAATCCGCCTGACTCTTCAAGTGACCCTAGAGGAGCTTGGGTGCCCCTACACTAGTGATAGAGGTCATAATTCTTACCATAATGATAGATTCTAGAGAGATGAAGGAATATCTGAGAGAAGACAATTCTGAGGAACCTATTTCAAGTGTGGAGGTGAAGGACTGTATCATAGAAAAATGGCCCCTTGTCATTTTCATGGCCTTTTAGGTCTTGTTTCATAATGTTTGATCTATTTTGCTCAGATTTTATGTCGTAACATAGCTTGAACATGCATATTTATGTACTTAAATTTAAATAATGACATCTTGTGAAGGTGTTGTGAAGTGTTGTAAAATATTTCTACACTTTTCTATACTTTATTCATTACAATTCACCTAAAAATCACCTTTTCATCAGTAAACAAGTCTTATTTTGAAGTGTTGTAAAGTCTTGTAACAATATTTCACTCTTTTCTAGGCATAACTTCACTATTTATCCCTTTATTATACTTTATTTGACCCCTCTATGCCCTTATAAGGCTTAATTAAGTGTATTTTTTAATGTAATCCTAACAAGCAACATTAAATACAAGATAATTCCAGACACCCATTTTCAAGTCCTAGGTGGGACCCATTCACCATGGGTGGCGAATGAGTCCCCCTTGGCTCCAAATTCAAAAAATTTAAATTTCCTTTTTGGTTTTTATTCAAAATCACTTGATGTTGGCTTGTGATGAAATATGTAAGGGTTACTAAGTCACAAGATTGTATAAATAAGTGATTTTCACCTCATTTTAGATCCTCCAACATTCACACATCATCTCAAGAATTCAGTCACCTTACAACATCTTATTAAGCACTATTCAAGCATTTTGGAGCATCCATTGACATTACTTCAAATTTGCATCATCAAGGGTTTGGTAAGTTGATAGAATTTGCATGTTGTCAGTTTATCATTCTCTTGCATTTCATTATTTCATTAAGGGTTTGATTACCACAGTGGGGTTTGACCAAGGCAAACCTCTATTTGCTAACCCTTAACCATTTTTTGCCTCTTGCATGTGTGTTTGTAGACCTTTGTATGCATATTTTACAAGAATTTAGGTGATTGAAGATTGGTCAAGAAGTAAACTAGGTGCTTCAAGTCAAATCAACTCTATTTCAAGCTTGGAGAAGGTTTTATGTCCATTTCCTATAGAATTGACTTCGACAACCCGATAAGGAGACATTTCTAGATCTAATGTTGCAGAGTTGTCTCCTGATTTCTCAAAATATTGGGAGAGAATTGATTCACCACCAGTGGAAAATGAGTCCCACCTTAAGACTAAAAATCTAAATTTTGTCAAATTCTAGATCCTAATAGTTAGAAACCTACTACTGACACTTTTTCACCAGTAGCAGGACTAATTCACCACCCTGGGAAAATGAGTCCGATTGTGGATTTTCAGTACCTTTAGACAACATTTAGACAATTCCAAATTCCTCAAATCTTGCTTACGTGCACTCTATTTTATCTCATTTCTTTCTATTCTACATTATTTCATCTTTTAGATCATTGGTTTGCATATCACAATGTTTTTTCCAGCATAGCATAAATCATAGATTTGCATTCATATTCAATCATTTAGGTCACATAATTGCATTTATTTTACTTCATTTAGCTTAGATAACATCACACAACATAATTTTAGTGAACCCCTTAGTATTTTTGGCCCTACCTCTCTCCTTTCAGGTGAAAAACCCTAAAAGAGTTAGAGAGTGCATTAGAGCCAAAAATCTATGGTTTATTTTGGTGAACCTGCATTTTGAACACTTTGCATTTTTTATTTCATTTGCATATTGCATCCTAGCTTACATTTTCATTAACATTAAATTAGCATACTATTTTGTTCTTGCATTCTAGGACTTCTCATATTGCATTAGTGAAAGCTTTGTTTAGATTTCATTTTTGCATTGTATATCATTGAAAAAATAAAAAAAATTCATTTTGCATCCTTAATTGCATTTTGAAGAGCATTAGATTCTTTTGTTTTTTTTTTTAAAAACACAAAAAAATATCATTGTCGGACTCATTCGCCACCCTGGGCAAATCAGTTCCTCTACATTTTTAAAACATTTTTGGCATTTTTCTAGCATTTTATTGCATTAAAATTTCTTGTTCTTTCATTATGTTTTAATTTCCAAAATCTCTATTTTTAATCATTTATTGTATCTTAGTTTACTTGCATCATGGCATTTTATTTTAATAAGTTTTGGAATTCATTAAAATAATTGGTATACATGTCCAGTTGTGTCTTTCATTGTGACACTAATGACATTGAGCTACCTCATGCTCCTTCAACTCCTGATGATTTTCCTCATGATGTAGACATCATTGGAGAAGATGATGATAGCATGAAAAAGTTCTACAATGAATTCCTTGATCACCTCAAAGCCAATGTAGCCTTTTATCCCTCGATGAAGTCACATGATCTTCCTGTTGATGCACCTCCTGATCACTTTGCATATTTACATCCTGAAATCAATGAAGGACCTAAGGCTCCTCCCTCAAGTGGACCTATTTCCTCTAAACTAACACATTCATAACCATACTATGATCACAAAGTCACAAACACTCCCATAAAAATTGAAGATACATATGGAAAAGGTTTCACTATTCTAAGCAAATAAGGTTGTGATACAAAACATGAACATGGCATCCATCAGCTTCTTGAACAACAACAAAACGATGCACACAATATAGGATTAGGATATCAAGATCCTTCTCATCCTAATAGACCTCATTCTCAACCTAGGAGACTTCAAGATGCTAGTATAGTGATCTTGGATGCTCCTCCTGACTTAAACATTCTCCTTCAATGTGAACAACCATTATATCTTTCTAATTACAAGGATGTTAGGATCCCTATGGGTTCTCTTCCTTCTATTCATGAACAAGGAGAGTCTAGCAAGAAAAAATGACCTTACAAATTAAAGAAACTCAAGTTTCCTATGCATCCTCCACCCAAATGTGAAAGGAGAATTCAACTACTTTTAAACAAAGGTCTCATACTTTTACCACTTATGGACATGTTGGTTATTCACCCTAAATATTCTAACATACTATTTTGCAAATATCATCAAATCCTTGGTCATTGAACAAAAGAATGTTGAACATTGAAGGGCATACTAGATAAGTATCACTTCACTAATACTGATTGTTTCCCCACCATACCTTAAAGCAACCAAATCCCATCATCATGCCATAGTTGTAGAATTCTTTATTCTCACTATCGCGTGATCCTTTTCCATCACTCACCTCAGATCATTCTTGTCTTTACACTTTGTGGGGGCAATAAGTTGTTATCCTTGTCCTTGGAATGCATTTACCTTTGTCTCTTAACTCTGTTATTCATTTTTTGCTTAACCATTTAAGATTGAGAAACCAATAACTTAGTTAATGGTTGACTTACATTTGCATTACTTGTCCCCCTTTTTTTTTTCCTTCATGTGTGTATCATGTTCCACCATAACGTGCATTTGATGTTTCTTCTCTTTGTACACTTCTTCTATTTGTACCTCTCTTATTCTATATGTTGTGCATATTCATTTTTTCTCTTTTTGTTTTGTGTTTTCCCTTTGGAGATGATGCAAAGCATAGAGACACCCTATGTCTCTTCCATGTTGACCCAAAAGGTTCTTTTCTTTTTCTCCTTTTTGTTTTCCTTTTAGGGATGATTCAAGGCATTGAGACCATAATGTCTCCTTCATGTTGACCCAAAAGATTTTTTATTTTCTTTCACCTTTTTCATTTCTTTCTTTTCGTTTATGTTTTCCTTTTGGTGATGATGCAATGCATTGAGACTGCAATGTCTCCTCCATGTTGACTCAAAACCAACTTTCCTTTCTATTTTTTTTTTGCTCTCTTTGTGTCATTCTTCTAGTTCTATATGATTTGGGGAATGATGATAGTTCTGAGCTCTTTCATAAAAACATTACAACAACAAACATACTAACCCAAAATCCATAGATCCCTTATGTGTTTGGTCTACTTTTTTCTGGGGGGCAACTCCCTTTTTTTTACTTTGATTTTTTTTGACATGACATAGCCTAACTTTGAAACATATGACTTGGCATAGGGATTTCCAAGTTGGCTCTCATGCCTTGTTTTCCTTTTGAATTTTCTTCCCTTTGCTACTTTAAAGTAATTAGTCATAAAATAGTGTGTAGCAATTCCTTTAAGGTGGGGGGCTTACATTACCATAATTCATTTTCATTCTTGGTTCCTAGTGTAGCCTTGTTTTTTATATGATGCATTTGTCACTTTGTGGATGACAATAGGTGTGATTTCCTTCATACTTATGATCTATCTTAGCATATTACATTCCTCTTGTTAGCCTGATGTGACACACTACATCCCCTAAGTTGTGAATATACTATTCTTTGATTGGTCCTCTCTTGGAGACATTAGACATAATGTCCCTTAAGTGATTGAACTTGCATGAACTGAACATGACTCCTTTGAACATATTTTATATTCTACATTTTCTTTAGCATTTTCATTTTTTCATTTTTTCCACCTCGCATAACACAACTTGCATGCGAGTGGTACCCTTGCTTTTTGTTCATGAGTTATAAGCATACAGAGCTTTGATTGTCTCATGAAGCATGAACTAAAATTTTTCTTTGTGGTGCCTTGTTAAAGTTATTAGGAGGTATAACTTTGATATGGTTGAGCCGGAAGCCCACCTAACGACATGAATTTTCCCCATAGCCACCTTTGTGTTTATGATTTCATACCAACTAGCATATGTATCTTACCTTTTGGGATTTCTCACTCCATGGATGACCAGAAGTTCTATGGCCCTAAAGTGAGTACATTTGGGCCTTCTCACCTAGTGGACCGTTATGATTTATGTCACACCAAAGTTATTAGACATTATCTTTTGTCTAGATCTAATCCACAACTAGTTGGATAGACAATTGAAGCTTCATCTGATTCTCAACACTTATGTTTTCCTTTTTTCTTATGCTTAGATTTCTATGGGATATTCATCTTGGGGGCTTGATCATCCCTCTTGATTGTCATCATTCCATCTTGGTAACATAAGTGCATTTGAACTCTCCTATTGATGTTTATGGCTACTTTAGCGTGAGTTTGAAGCAAGTTCATCCTCTCACTAAAGTGGGGGCTAAATGCGCCATAGAAAAATGGCCCCTTGTCATTCTCATGGCCTTTTAGGTCTTGTTTCATGATGCTTGATCTATTTTTCTCTAATTTTATAACATAAAATGGCTTGAACATGCATATTTGTGTACTAAAATTCAAATAATGACATCTTGTGAAGGTGTTTTGAATTTTTGTAAAAAATTTCTACACTCGTCTAGACTCTATTCATTATAATTATCTTAAAAATCACCTTTTCATCACTAAACAAGTCCTATTTTGAAGTGTTGTAAATTCTTGTAACAATATTTCATGCTTTTATAGGCATAACTTCACCCTTTATCCCTTTCTTATGCTTTATTTGACCCCTTTATGCCCTTATAAGGCTTAATTAAGTGTATTTTTAATGTAATCCTGGAAAATAACATTAAATACAAGATAATTCCTGAAACCCATTTTTTAGGTCCTAGGTGGGACCCATTCGCCATGGGTGGCAAATGAGTCCCCCTTGGCTCCAAATTCAAATTTTTTGAAATTTCCTTGTGGGTTTTTATTCAAAATAATGTGATTCTGGCTTTTGATTTGGTATGAATGAGTTACTAAGGCACAAGATTGTATAAATAAGTGATTTTCACCTCATTTTACATCCTCCAACATTCACACATCATCTCAAGTATTCAAGCATCTTACAACATCTTATCAAAGCACTATTCAATCATTTTGGAGTATCCATTGACATTACTTTAGATTTTCATTAAGGTTTTGGTAAGTTGATAGCATTTTCATGTTGTTAGTTATCATTATCTTGCATTTCATTATTTCATTAAGGGTTTGATTACCAAAGTGGGGTTTGACCAAGGAAAACCCCCAACCATTTTCTCCCTCTTCCATGTGTGTTTCTAGACCTTTGTATGCATATTTTACAAGCATTTAGCTTATTGAAGATTGATCGACAAGTCAAAATATGTGCTTCAAGTAAAATCGACTCTACTTCAAGCTTGGAGAAGGTTTTCTGTTCATTTCCTGCAAAATTGACTTCGACAACCCAATAAGCAAGCATTTCTAGATCTAGTGTTGCAGAGTTGTCTCCTAATTTCTCATAATTTTTGGAGAGGACTGATTCACCACCAGTAAAATAAGTCCCACCTTAAGACTAAAAATATGAAATTTTTTAGATTCTAGATCCCAATAGTTAGAAACCTATTCCCGACACTTTTTCACTAGTAGCAGGACTAATTCACCACTATGGGTGAGTGACCTATTGTGGATTTTCAGTAACTTTAGACAACATTGAGACAATTCTTGATTCCTCAAAGCTTGCTCAAGTGCATTCTATTTTATCTCACTTCTTTCTCTTCTGCATTGTTTCATCTTTTAGTTCATTATTTACATATCATAATGTGTTTTCTAGCATAGCATAAATCTTAGCTTTGCATTCATATTCAGTCATTTAAATCACTTAATTGCATTTAGTTCACTTCATTTAGCTTTAATAACATCACACATAACATAATTTGAATGAACCCCCAGCATTTTCAGCCCTACCTCTCTCCTTTTAGGTCAAAAACCCTAGAAGAGTAAGAGAGTGCATTAGAGCCAAAAATATGTGGTTCAAGGATAGAGGATTCGAGTGCCATCAAGGAAGTACTAGAAATAAACTGAGCAGTCCTAAAGACTAGCATATGTGGATGAAGAACATTTTGGATCCCCAAATTTAATTGGGAAACCTAAGAAAGGAGAATCATTGGTGATGAGAAGAGCTTTAATGCATGAAGAAGTGACTAAAGAACCACCACAAAGGAAGAGTCTATTTAGATTTAGATGTAAGTCCAAAGAAGAGGTATGTAAAGTTATCATTGATAGTGGTTGTACCAATAATCTAGTGTTAGAGGAGATGGTAACAAAGTCAAACTTGAAGAGATTGAAACACCCAAACCCTTATAAGATAGCATGGATTCAAGATGAGCATAAGATATTGGTGAATGCATATTTTTTGGTGATATTTCATATTGGATCATATAGGGATGAAGTGTTACGTGTTATTATGTCTATGGATGCATTTCATTTACTATTAGGAAGACCATGGCGATATGCTAAGAAGGAAATTCATAATGGAAGAAGGAATACTTATACTATGACATGAAATGGAAAGAGAATCAAGTTGATACCTTTGGAAGAGGAGGAGAAGACTAAATTTTATGGCACTACTAGATTATGTTTGGTAGATGGAAATAAATTCTTGGATGGGTTGAGGCATGAGAACGCGTGTTTTGCATTGATTCCAAAAGGTGCTCATCTTTTGCAACCTAACCAAGGAGAAGAAGACTTTCCTTCACCTCTTTCCCCAACACCTTTCTCTCTTAGGAACTCAACAATAAGGGAAGCAGAATCTACAGTAATTTCTAGCACCACATCAGCACCCCTAGACAAAGAAATTGAGGGAGGGAAATCCATGTCCATTTGAGATGACTAACCCTTCTCCAAAACTTGAACTGGGAAAAAATTAAGCTAAGCCCCAATATTTTCCTCAATAATAAAGCCATCACCTATGTTTCTATTAAGGGGGACACCTTCCTCCTATACTAATTCATCTAAAGCATCAAATTTTTTAAATGTTTCTTCTTCATGCCTATCTTTGAGAGTCCTATTTTTACCTCTAACTCTATTGCGAGACTTAATAGGTACAAAATCATTATTTTTCACCATCTCCCCCTAAACAAGATCCTTACCTTTATCCAAATTCATTGTAGACTAAGAGGGGGCACTAGTCATACATGTGACAACAACTTTAGGATATTTTTGTTGAAGGTGACCATGTTCATAACAAAAATGACATCGAAAAGGTAATGCCTCATAATCTAGCTATTAGGTCCAAGAGATTCACCCAATGCTCATGTCAACCAAATCTAGTAGTGGTTTATTCAAGTTGACCTCAATACCCACCTAGAAAAATGATAACACCCTTTTATTTAATGTTTGTTGAGAGGGTCCAATAGGTTTTCCAAGAAAAAGAGAAATCATTTGCAATATATCAATTTTTTAGCACTCCAAAGGTAGATGAGGGAGACACACACAAACTCAAACCCTAGAAGGTAGTTCCTTATAGGAGTTGAATCCAGCATTCCATGGTTCAATAAAGAGGCCCACTTGATTGTATAAGTACAAGCCCCCTTCAAACGCACAATTTTTCCCAGCAATATAAGAAAAGTTCACCATAAAGAAGCTATTGGCCACCAACAACATATCACAATCACCTTCAAAGTTCCAAGTTTTTCAAACTCAAGAGTCAAGAAAGGGAAGCAACACTTGCATCCCCATGAATTTGTAAATCAACACATGATAGGAGTAGTAATCAACTTCTTCAATGACTAACTTAGGTTGAATAACTAATATCGAGTGTTCCTATGATCTTTCCAAACACCCGTTCACCTTATGCAGACAAAAAACCCCATTCTCCAACACACCCTCACTACGGTTAGCCATACTCACAAAAGATTGTTTTCCTCCATGCAAAAAGAGCTTGAGAACAACCTATGGAAAATAAAAAGGCCCCAAAACTGAGAGGGCCAAAACCCACCTTTGAGCAAGCAATAGCACAAAAAGACACCTCAAAGAAAATGCATAGTGGAAGAAAACAAAAATTGAAAGCCAAAAAAAAAATGAAAACTACACCTTCCTAGTGCATCAAAACCCCACCCAACCAAGCAAGAAACATTGCAAACAAACAAGGAAGGCACATGCACATGTAAATGAGGAGAGAAGCATTTAGTTGTGGCCTCATAGGTCATGAGCTGACATGCTCATATAGGAACCCCTCTTGTCAATGCTATCTTTCTTTTGAATAATCAATTTCAACTATAAGCCAATTGACACATACTCACCAAAAAAAATTACTCAAGATTTAATCTATTTAATATGTATTCATGAAAATAATAGAGAGATTTATATTTACTAGCTCTAAATTACTTTGTAGTTTCATAAAAGAAAGAAACTTACTAATACCTATAATCTTCATATTTACAAGCAATTCATGAATGCCATTTAGAAGAATATGCAGAAAAATATATTAATTGGATATGGCCTTAGTATGATAAATCCAATTTAATTTATATCCTTCTTTTGTGAAGATAAAAATATATTATAAACTTGTTAGTATATATTTTCTTGATTTTCATGAGTAAGTTCTAAATTTTATTTAGATTAAAATAAAACCATTATTTATTAAAAATTATTATAAATGACGACAAAGAAAGAATATAAAATCAAAATATGGTAATGGAAGGAAGAATCATGTGTTATCCTAGCACACAAATTTGTGAAACAATATGAACAAATTAACAATAAATTATTTTCTACAAAGTTTATTGTTGCACAACTAGAACATTAAATAATTTTATCTCCAAAAGGTTAATCAATGACTAGAATCTCAAACTATCATTCATTTAATATGTAATGATATAATTCAATTTATTGTTGCACCTACTTTAACAACTAACCATATAATTCAATTTAATAATGTTGCCTCCCTTGTAACATGTTACACCCACTTTTATATCTTAAAAGAAAAGTATTTCAATTCTTATGAAATGCTTGTGCCCTTTTTCTAAATGCATTAAACCTCCATGTAGGTACCACTATTACTTCATTAAATAAATGTGTCATGTTATTGTCCATGAAGTCTTTTCTTTTAATGTTTGTTCAGCCATATCTCCCAAATTAAAAGATATCTATTTTCAATAAATGATATGTTAAATTGTTAAATAAATTCAGGGTTTCTCAACATTATGCCAATTAAATTATAAAAATTTGGGAGATTGAAAATTACACTGGTAATGGGAAGGTAGAAAGGATGATGAAATTGTAGCCTAGACAAACTAGAGAAAGTTCATTGAATGACCAACGTATTGTTACCTTTTGTAGGTGACATGATTATGGACATGATTGAATTCCATTACAGTGATAGAGCACCTAACGAATGACTTGTTCTCCTTCCACACTCATTAAAACTACAACTACAATATGTTCTAGGTAGGCTTCTTTCTTCATCAAAGCATAAGCTCATTGTATAATGAGGAGGATCGAATCAAGGAAAATTCAACACAAAAAGAATATGGTGGTTTAGTTTTGCAAAAGCCAGACTAGTTTGATAAAGAAGATGTTGGAGCTACCAGTGTTTAATTTTTTTCTCACACCTCCAAGCTCTTAGTTCTCCAACACCAAGTGGGCCTCATTATGTGCTTCTCACAAGGCAACTTTCATTATTCTTTCTTGTTGTTATTCAAGTTGTATTGAAGCTAACCATATGTTTAATAGATAATAGATTACATAATTTCTTATGTTGATTTGGATTTGGACTGCTTACTTGTAAAAGTGAATGTAAGGAAATGAAAAAATTGAGCAAATGGAGTTTTCCCCATCATAAGAAAATGTTCTATTGTTTATAAGAAAATTTCCATAATAGATTTGTGGGCTAAAGGGAAAGTATGGATCTATTTCTTGATATTGAATAAAATGGTATTTTTTCTGTGGCATGTTTCCAGTATTGAATAACTTATATTTAGTAAAATTTCTATCTAGAGTGTAGCCTCTACAAACCCTAAACAAGAAACTTAAAGAATATCTGGTTGTCATCAACTTTAGTAGTCGTGTGATTGAAACTGAAGAGTAAATGTTTGTCAAGTCGTAAGCTATGTTCAATTCATTTTCGTTTCATGAAAAATAACCATTTTTTCAGAATGATATGCTGCCCACTTTTTAGCACATTTCTATGAACTTATGATTATTTCCAAGTTTGTGGGAACATAATATTTTGTAAGGGATTGTAAGAGGCCCTCCATTATAGGAGGCATTTGACACTTTTGATGTGTTCCTTATTTGAAAGAGTGGTTTATCTTAGAACAATGAAATTTATCAATAAATACTCGGTAGAAGCTCTAATTCAGGAAAGAGAGAAAAAAATTAATATCATGAATCAGATTTGGTAGTGAAACGAAGGATTTTGGGACCTACTTTCTTTTTAGAACTTCTAGAAATTTTCACCTAAAAGGAGAAAGATGGGTCCAAAAATGCACATTGTTTCACTCAAGATTAATGTGAGGATGGATGGAATATTGATGTGAAGTGTCTGTGGATGTGTTTACATGCTTAAAAATGCAAATAAATGAGTGTAAACTAATCTAATGCAAGATGATGGAAAACACAATGTTGATTGCAAACATGAACTAGAAACTTAAACAAAAGAAAACAAAAGTTGATGAGACTAATCAGAGTGCACTTAGAGACAGATTATTATTACTAGAAGGTTTTGGAAGATTCCAGGAGTCACTTTTAATTTCCATTGGGATTGATTCGCCATGGATGGTGAATTAGTCTTGCTTTTGATGAAAAGTCCACAAAAAAGGTTTTTGACTATTGGGAGCTGAAATCTGAAAAAACCACTTTTCAAGCCTACAAATCAGACTCATTTTCCATGGGTGGTGGATTATTCCACCTATAGGAATCTAAAAATTTAGGAGTAGATTATGTGGAGCTAGATCTACAATTCTGCTTCCTACAAGTGTACTTCTGAAACTATTAGATTCAAGTTTGAAAATAACTTTTTGTGGATTCTTTAACTCGTCTAATGAAGAGAGGACTTTAAAAACCTTGTAACTTGATCTTCAATGATTTCAAAGCTTCCAAGGGACCTAAATCTATAAACATACAAGAAGAGAAGAAGAAATGTCGATTGTTAAGTCATGGGGGTTTGCCTTGGTCAAACCTCATTTAGGTAATTAAACCAAAATGATGAAAGAATAAAATGAAGCATGCAATAATAGAATAGATTACCTTGCCATGGTGATTGATCTTGAAATTCTACAACATAACATGTAGAATCTTCGCTTGAATGTCTTAGGAAGCTAAATTGATGACTTACAATGTGAAAGCCCTAACTTGCGTGACTTGAGATAGAAGATAGATGATGAATGAATGATGTGAATGTGTTAATGGATGAATAGAAGAATGAAAGATTAGGATATGTGAAATGAGGAGAAAAACACTTATTTATACAACCTTTTGCCTTAGTATCATGTTAATACCTCGTCACAGGCTGACATCAAGTGATTTTGAATAAAATCCCAAAAGGAAATTTTAAATATTTTGAATGTGGGGCCAAGGGGGACTCATTCACCACCCATGGCGAATGGGTCCCACCTAGGACCTAAAGAAAAGTGTTAGGAAATATGTTGTATTTAATGATGTTTGTTGGGATAATACTCAAAAATACACTTAATTATGCATATAAGAGCATAAAGGTACCAAATAAAGCATGAGAAAGGGATAAATAGTGTTCAAACATGTGCCTAGAAAAGTGTGAAATCTTGTTGCAAGACTTTACAAAACTTCAAAATAGGACTTTTTTATGAATAAAAAGGTGATTTTTAGGTGGATTGTAATTAATAGAGTCTAGAAGAATGTAGAAATGTCTTACAACACTTCATAATACCTTCAAAAGATGTCGTTAAATGCATTTTATTTAATTTGCAAGGGTCGAAGACCTAATGTGGATGCATAAAATTCCTCACCACACCTAAATCAAGGCCTCATGAAGTCCAATTATTATGAATTATTTCCATGTCAAGCAAAGGGTACTTTTTTCTATGGCACAGGCAACCCTTACGTTGAGTGGCTGGTGTGCTTTTTACATTTTTAGTTTCTATGAAAAATAAAGCGCCTATTTCCAACTATCAAAAACCTTTGCCACTTGGTGATTTCCTCCCCACCACTTATGCTAGGGGTTCCCCTAGTTTATGTAAAAATAGGGCCACAACAACAAAAACCTTTACTAGTTATTTTGTGGAATATTTTAGAAGAAATTTTGTATTATTCAAGGCAATCTTACTTTTTCTTAACATCTTTCTAAGGGGGGAATTAGTTAGAATGATATAGAAAAGGATACAAAGGAACGATCTTTATACCACTAAATCTCTTATTGTTCACCTCTAACATACCAAGAATTCTTTATAATGCCAGTTTTCTAGTTTATGCTAAGAGATTCTTCTTATGTGCATGTTTACGCCTTTCCAACAAAGTCATATTGAGACTTAATCTCATATATTTCTTGAATCAAAACATTCTTTTCAAAAAAGGTTCATACCTTCGATGTTTTCTTTATGTTCCACTATCACAATCTCTTGATCTTTTCCAATTTTATTGTATTCATCACCTCTTTTGGTTATATGGCTTTATTTTTTGGCTCTTCTAGTTCTTTTTATTTGCTCCCACATCTTTCACTTGGCTCTCAATGTTCTCTGCATAAAAATAAACAATGATTTTTTTCTCAATTAATTCTTCATTCTTTTCTGTGAAATGACAAATTTTTCATTTATAAATTTTTTATTTAGCTTAGGGTCAACTATCAAAAATTTTTATCGCTTCTTGTGGCTTTAGAACTTTCCTCTTCTTTTCTTTGTCATTTTATGTAGTAATAATTTCTCATAAACAAAATAGTCATCAAAAGACTTTAGGTTTTTGAATTTTCCAAACAACTTTTAATATTTAATAAAAACTTTGATGGCTTAAAATTTGTAAATTTCATCTATATCCCATTTGTTGAAAGAACTATTTCACTCTTCTTTTATATTTACTAATTTCATTGGTGCCTCTTGAATAAGATTTGTGATATCAAATCTCTATTTAACTAAGAATAAAAAAGAATCAAATATTGAATACTAACATATAACTACTAAAATTAACATGCAAACACTAAATTCTAGCATGCAAGTGTTGATCACTAACATGCAAATTTTGAAACTAACATGCAAATAATGAATTCTAACATGAAATTGTTGATCAATAATAGGAAGCCTTAAAATTTAACATGCAACAATTGTTATCTTCTCCAACATGTTGGAAAGATCATAGCTCTGATACCACTATAATATCCTAAATGAAATATCTTACCAAATTAGTTAAAATTAATGGACAACAAAATCTGATGCAAATCATGATATAGAACCCACATACAATTACTTTCAAATGTAAACTCAAAATACCCACAAATTCCAACAATTTCTCTAATGCTTAGGTGACCAGATTGACATAGTTTTATATAAAAAATAACATCAAATTCCTCTATTGATATTATCTAATAAAAGTACATAAAATATTCTATGACAAAAACAAAATCAACAACAAACACAACATAAACAAAAGTGTGAAAATATCACACCAAAATTTCTCACCACAAAATAGTAGCATGCACACACTAACAACATTGGAAGACTTCAAGGTGGATATGAATAACTAAACTCTCTAAATATGATGAAGACCCATATAATAGAAAAGAATATCCAAAATGTATTGCTACTAAATCACACACGCCAGAAAAATATAATCCAAACTGCAAGAAAAACAAACAGACTTCTTCACTTGCAACCTATAACTAAACAAGTACACACTTAAATAAACTATTCTACAAATCTTTTAAGGTCAAATGTTCAACTATTGATTTTTGGCTCCTATGGACAACTCTTGCTCTTCTAGGGGTTTTCACCTAAAAGGAGAGAGATAGGAGTAAAAATGCTAATGGTTAATTCAAATTATGCAATGTGTGATGTTGTCTAGCCTAAATGAAGTTAACTAAATACAATTGACTTATCTAAATGAATGAAAAAGAATGAAAAAGTGAGGTTTATGCTATGTTTGAAAACACTTTGTGTAACGCAATAATGAACTAAATGAAGAAAATATGTAGAATAGAAAGAAAAGGGATGAATTTGAGTGCACCTGGGTGAAGTATGATGAATCTGGAATGTTGGGGATGTTGAATGAAATCACTAATTTTTCACAATGGGACTCATTTGCTTAGAGTGGGGAATTAGTCCTCCTGGTGAAAAACTGTCAGAAGTAAGTTTTTGTCTGTCGGGATCTAGAATCTGAATTTTTTTAGATTTTCAGTCCTAAGGTGGGACTCATTTTCCATAGGTGGAAAATCAGTCCCCTCCCAAATTTCAAAAAAATTAGGAGACAACTCTACAACACCAAATCTAGAAATCACTTCTTGTCGGGTTGTCGAAGTCAATTCTATAGAAAATAAACATAAAACCTTCTCAAAGCTTGAAATAGACTTAAGTTGACTTGAAGCACCTAGTTGACTTGTAAACCAATCTTCAACACCAAAAATATTTTTAAATTTGCATACCTAGGTATGCAAACAAACATGAAATAGAGGAAAAATGGTTGAGGGTTAGTAAATAGGGGTTTTCCTTGCTCAAACCCCATTTTTGCTAATTTTAAACCCTTAATAAAATAATGAAATGCAAAGGACTGATAAACTAACAACATGTAATTTATATCAACTTACTAAACCCTTGATGATACAATTCTGAAGTAATGTCAATGGCTACTTCAAAGTGCTTGAATGGTGCTTGAATAGTGCTTAAAAAGATGTAAAATGATTGAAAGCTTGAATGAATAGGTGAATAAGTGAACTTGATGAATGGGGGTTGAAATGAGGTGATAATCACTTATTTATACACACTTGTTCCTTAGTTACCTATTCATACCTCATCACAGGTTGACATCAAGTGTTTTTGAATAAAATTCCGAAAGGAAATTTAAAATATTTTGAATTTGGGGCCAAGGGGGGCTCATTCACCACCCATGGCGAATGGGTCCCACCTAGGACCTTGATGATGTGTTTTTATGCACTTCTCAATAGAGGTAGTACATAGGCGCACTACCTCTCTTGAAAGACAATCTTCCACAATGAGATTACAGAACACTATCCCAAGGTCTCTAATGTCAGGTTTTGATAGTGCTTGGAATACCTCAGTTGTTTTATGTGATTTGCTGGAATCATAAGGAAAACTTACAGATGAGTTACAAAGCATGGAAAGTTAGGTTTGCAAATGGAGTTCTTAGGATGGGAGAGTTGTTATGCGTTTGTTGCAGGTTCAAACAACAATCTTGAACTCCATTTTATCATTGGATTTGGATTTACATTGTGCAATGAACCTTAGCATAGGTTACTTATTAAAAAAAGAAAAGGGTAGGGAAGAGAGGAATTTCCTAGATCTAAAACTATGAATGAATAGTGATCATGGAGGCCGCTATAGTAGAAAAAATCCCTAAACTAGGTTTTGCTTGGCCAAGAGGATCCTATAGTTACACAAAACCAGTGTAATCTTTGGAGGACTATAGATTTTCAAATTACACACACACATCATACACATGCAATCGAACTAAGTTGTAACAATGAAGGAAGGAATCTTAGACTAGCTTTGCAAAGTGATTCATCATAAATGAACCACAAAGAGCATGAGCTAGAAATTCATCAAATACTGAAACAACAATCTTCATCACCACTTCCATTCAATAGACTAACAACTAAACTAAAAGGGAAGTAAAACCATGCACACATAATGAGCAAAATCAAAAGGAACACCCATAGATCATGCAATGTGGCTTTCTATTGCTACAAAATGCCTTTACACTAGTTTTCCAACCATTTACAAATGAGGGGGAGACCCCTATTTATAGTTTTCCAAAGCCAAAATGAATGGCTAGGATTAAATCACATTGTGTGGCTCAGAATTGATTACAGCAGGGTTTCATCTACCCCTCAATATTCAACAATTTAAAATACAATTTTGTCCTCATTCTTATTTTTTCCTTTAGTACCCAGGTGCTGTAGCACTTTTTCATTTAGCAGATTTCCCTTTTCACTATAGCTGAAACTGCTTGAAAGTTGCCTTCTGTTGGATGGATTTGAAAAATTCCCCCATTAGATGAAACATGCCTTGTTTGTAGATTTTAATCATTGTTTGATAACTTAGCTGCCCTCCAATTTGATGAGGCAGTTCCTGATGGATCATGATAATCTAGTGAAGAATGAGACAACCTCCCCTCTTGCCTCTAGTCTTGGTGAACAACCATTTGTGTTTTGGGTATTATCTCTCCCTTGGAAATCTATCATGGGTTCATCCATCACTCTTGATGAGATTATTATAGTTTGGGCCACCTTTAGATAAATCATTAGGGTGTTAAGATCTTTTTCCTAGGCCTTATCCACAGGTGACCTTTAGGTATCGTTTCTTTGGCATACAGTCCTCTTGCCTGAGTCATGTTCTTTGCGACTTCACTTCCCCTTTCCAACAATACTCATTATTTTAGTATCTTTCTATGGTCGGCATGTGCAACTTGAACAAATGACCCCCAATCCTTATTCTTGATTCGAATTCCACCCCATAGCACAATTTGTTCATCTACAAATTTTTCTCCTCTCATCCTAGTCACCTTTTGGTCTTCCTTCAAGTATGAACCCTCGGGTAAGTGCACTGGAGTTGTTGGTCCCACATTCCGACCCCTCCTTGTCACGTATACAACTAAAAGCAACCCTTAACAACAAATAGTCAAATCATACTTATAAGTGACACTAAACGATTAGCATATTAACAAGGAAATTTAAATTTCATTAATAGTGCAAATATTAAGACATAGAATATAAAGATATCACCAAGGTAAAGCGAATATTCTAGGAGGAACAACTTATTGTGGGCCCCACTTAGTTTCTTAGTCCAGTAGTCATTCTTTATTTGAATTGCATTGATTCATTCATACCATCAACCCAAGTGAATACGTGCACTCAGTTTTGCTTGAGTCCTTTGCGAAGGCTTGGAATCTTGGGAGCTCGATATGAAGAAAACCTTTATGTTTTACCCACTTCTACCGTTTATGAGACATTGTTTCATTTGGAGCTTTTGCATATGAGTGCACATGGAGTCACTACATATATATAATTGTGATCCTTGGTTTGAAAAGAGAAGCACGTAACATTGCACGAAAGGGGAGGCATTGTAGGTCATTTCTAGGACGACGCCCTGAGAGAACAAGGGTGGTCGATGCCCACGATGAGCTGGTAGTCGAGGTATGCACATTGGGTGTTCATGAAGGTAAAACTGTTTGGCCGTGGCGGAGATAATCCCAATCCCCATGATGAGTCACCTGTGAGCCCATATTTCATTGCAGTAGAGATCACTTCCTTCTTCCCTAGTCTCAATAGCCTCTCATAGTACTCGCATTCATCTGTTTTCATCTATCATGCCTTCATAAGTGTTCATTCTACCTCAATAGCCATTGCTTATTCCCTCATTTCATAAGTTCTTTGAAGAGATCATATGCAAGTTTAACAGTACTCATAGACACTAGGAGGGGCCCTACATTCTCCTAAACCTAATTGTTCCCTTTAATCAAAATTGGGCTATACAATATGCATGTCAAATCTTATGGTTAACCAAGAAAGATATCCGGTCTAGAGACAAGAGCCCCTCGAAACCTTCGTCAAGCCTACCGACCATCGCTCCGCTAGTTTTTCCTCTCATTGTAATTGTGTACATTTCACTCCCTTCCCACAAGAATATCATTCTAAATATTCTTTATGATCAACGCTCCATACCAAGTGATATCATTCTCTTTTAACACTCCACTGTTGTTTGCAGGAGCATCAATCATGAGGACCATCCATGAGGATGAGGGCACGGGCAGAAAAAGGGGAAGATGGCATAGAAATGCCATTATGATCATAGATAAGTCGGTAATCCCTTGAGGATACAGAACCCGCACTCATGGCCTCCACTTAATCAAAGGATGTGGAGTGTCGTGATTGGAATGTTGTTCGCGAGGCGGCCAGAGACAAGCGAACCTCTGCCCCATGGGCCCTGCGAGTTACTAACACTTCCCCTTGCTTTGATACTTAGGGGCCAACAACACTACACATAAAGATGAAAGGGTGATCAACAGTATAAGGAGGGTGTAATGGTTTTGTCACCGTTCATATTCTCAGTGATGCATTGTATTAATGACAAATAATGAGTTTATTTCTTTATGGTGAAACCTTCTCCTTTCTTCATTCTATCAGGCCAGGCCTTTGTTTCATTGTCAAGTTTTGCCAGTAGAGTCGTAGCCTCTGCATCCTCCTGAAATTGCAACACCAGCAGTATTGTAGGCTGAAGTCATAGGAGACCGAGTAAGAGCACATGGAATGACATCTACAAAATGTCGTTTGAGGATGTTGTGGTGAGAGTGGCGTGAAAGGAGCGGAGATCCAAGCTTCAGGTCTCAAGATCGTGATATCCGTTATGCATATACGAGGCAACCTCAAGAGGTGTAGACCCCTCCATGAAAGTAGCCATCAAGAGGATGAATGCGAGCGATGGTAGTAGCATTGCTGCTTGGAGAGTTGGCCTTGCTGAAACAAAAATATGTATTGGAAGCTCCTAACACGGAGAGGAGGTTATCACCAGTAGAGGAGGCCATTTGCCATTTTTATCCATGTGATATCCCCTCTCTATATACACTTGACCCTTCGGCCATCAGAATTAGAAATCTCATGAACCTTTACACCGAGCACACCAAGGATTCAGAGAGCCGACATCTCCTAGTATCAAATATTCAGTCTCAAGGAATTAATTCTTCATAACCCAACGACCTTACTACCAAGAACCTCCAATGAAAATTTTTCTTGGTCATTGCATGTGTATCAGTGGACCCGATCTGTGCTGCACAATTGATTAGCTCACCATTATTGATTCCTTTCATGCTCTGATGGGAAGCCTACCGTGGGTTCAGCCTGCACTATCTTGATATGCCTAGTCCATCGTCTCCCTATTCCTTTTGTAACCTGTCCTTGCTAAGGATTTAGCACACACAAGAAATGATACTTCGTCAATCCACTTATTAAACTTACGTTCCTGTCACCATGACAATTTAGCCAGATCCAGACACATTATATATCTTTGACACTCATAGGGAGTGGACGGGGCTGAGAAGAGAAAAACATGACTTGCACTGAAGCTCTTGATAGAGTAACTTTGTAAAGAACTAACTGGTGTGCTGGTGAGTGGAACCTGAGCCCGCTACTCCTCGGTCCCCAACATTATCAACACTCATCAATCATCCTTCGTGGAAGTTCACAGTTCAAAATCAACAAATAAGGCATTACTTTCGAGTGGCCCGATCCATGTTGCAAGTACTCTTCCATTGTAATGATGCTGGTGTTTATCGAGGCTTTCATGGTAGAGCATATTTGAATGCTCAACGGTGGGCAGGAGGATGCCGAACCTTGGATATAAAATAATGAATGTCATCATTCAGGATGGCGAAGTCCACGACCTCCACAAGCCATCATAATTATACCTCTAGATTATAGCCCCTTGACATTTTCCACAGGACTCTGGTTGGTATTTTAGTCTTGCTCACATTCATCCCATTCCGATCCGCACTGGTTTGATCTTCAGGATAGATCCCGATGCCAAGAGTGGTGGGTTTGTTGATCCCATTGTATTCCTGCCGCCAAACCTGTTGTAGATCATCATTTGCTTGTAATGCACAAAAGGAAATTTTTGAAAGAAATGGTTGTAGGGAGTGCGGGGAAAGGATAGCGGATGGCTAGTCAAGAATGCCATTGAGGAACAATAGTGAAAACGGCGGCGGGCTAACATCCTTAGTGCGAGCGGATCCATGTATGATATCGCTATTTGAGAGAGTGGGTGATTGAGGGTTGGGGGATGAAGTGCAATAGCCACAGCAGCGACAGTGAAGACCAAGGGTCACCACCAAACTGGAACCCGCCTATGCAATTGCCATTTGAAAAAGTCGTGTAGGCTTCGGGTCCCGCATAGAGAACCACTGCAGGTTGAATAAAGTTCCGATGACGTTACTAAATTTCTATCCAACAACGGCTGACATTAAGTAAAGTTCTGCCCATGAAGTCCCGATGGAGCTTGAGAGGAGATTGCCTGCCACAGCGTAAAGGCCAAAAGACATGGATCGGGCCACCTCCCGTATGAGTGACAAGCTCCTAGATTTTATACAAAATGGCCTAGCCTACTTCGTTACTATTTATACCAAGTCTGCCAAACATTTAAATCACTCACCAATCACCATTGATGGGTTTCCATGAAAACTCACTTAGTAGTGAATTCTATATAAAAGATAGCTTTATCAACCCAATAATCATCACTTAACCCTTGAACATGTCCAAGATCCACTTGGAAGGCAAAGATTTAAAGATCATTTGGGAAAGAGGCATTTGATATGTGTATTATTTCCTCAAGTTCATTATTGTGGACTTTTCCCATCAAGACAAGATTTTCTTCAAAAGAGGATGCCAAGTATTAGGCGCAGGTGAAAGAGGGGGAGAAGCCCATTGAGGAAAGTCACCACGACCCTAGTAGTGATAGGCATTAACTATTGGGTGGTCATTCAAAGACTGTTGTCTAGGGAACAACCAAAAACTAATCAAGGTCCACGAATGAGGAAACAACAATGGCAGGCGATGGGTGATCTGTGATTAGAAAGTTACAAATTATTGCACTTAACTCCTAATTACATAATTTTCCCGATCCACGCAAAATTGGGTGATTATGTTGTTTAACTTTTGAAATTACAAACTAGGTTCACTTTTACACAATTTAATGAAATTAATGAATTACTAAACCCAAGTAATTAGAATTCAAATGATAATTGAAAATACTGAAATAACTAGAGAGAATTTAAGACATAAGAGAGAAGAATGAGATAGAAGACAGAAGGATTAGAATGCACAGATTAATAAGGGAGTTCATCCAATGTGGACTATGTGTCCAAATCCACTTCTTAATGCTAGGACCAATTTATTGATAATGCCAAGCAAAACTATGCTTTGTTACAATACCCAAGCCTTCAAAACCTACATACAATTTCCTCACAATCTCTCAATTTACAATTTTTGGTGTATGCAAACACTTTGTAATTTTCTCTCAAGAAGTTCAAACTCTCCAAATATCCCTTACAAAACACTTGAATTATTTCTCCAAGTCCCACTTAGCTTTACAAATCCAAACTCACCCCCCTTTTCTACGATTACATTTGCCTATTATGGTAGAAACCATAATATTATACAAATCTTCTATTTGCACCCATAATCCTCAAAATATTTTTCCCAGATGGCCCTTGGGCTTTACAAAAGAAAAAATAATCCTTGTTTGAATTAATGGTTTACATTAATCTAATATCTTGGGAATTTTATCTAAAACCCATATTATCTTTCTAACAGGTTTATTCTCCTATTTATTAGGGAGTATTTTGTTTCTTAACCCCTAAGTAATAGGGGAGGA
This sequence comes from Sequoia sempervirens, assembly GCA_007258455.2. Lineage (NCBI taxonomy): Eukaryota > Viridiplantae > Streptophyta > Pinopsida > Cupressales > Cupressaceae > Sequoia > Sequoia sempervirens. Next base: position 170,705,498 of record VDFB02000008.1, on the reverse strand, counting down.
GATATATTTTTAAATATTAAAATAAAATATTTATCCCATAAAATAGGGATCACCACCTTTACTATGGATTTTTATCCCATTTATGGGGCTCATAGGTTTAAGCATGGGATACCCTTTTATTTAGGGAGGACCCACATTTTAAGGGGGAGCACTCCTTTTGGGTAGGGGCCCATCCCATGCATTTTATATTTAATTATTTTCATTTTTAGATATATTGTTTTATATATTGTTTTATATATATTTTTAAAATGGAGATATTGGGTGGAGTGTGCCACATGGGATTTGTTGGTTGATGTGTTCGTTGACTAGGCTGATGACAAGGTGTTGACTAGTCAATGTATGTTGCCAACTTTGAATGCTTGTATCTTGTGAAATGGACTCCATTTTTTATGAAACAAGTTGCCCCAAAAAGCTCTCGTCAAGCTCTTCATGATGACACTCCATTTGAACACCTTTGACAACTTAAAATTTTTGCACTTTCCCTGAGCCCTTTGATTTATTAGTTGACCATAACTTTGACTGCTCGTAACTTTTGCATACGGACTCCTTTTGAGCTTGTTCAAGTTGCATCAGGTTCATGTCAATGGGCTCTACACAATGACTCCAATTCTCAGAGATTTTGAGACTATGAAAATTTTAGGTTCTTCTAGATCCTCTTGGATCAACGGGCCTGCACAGTGGGGAGGCGATAGAGGTTTTACCATTCTAAGCAGTGATAAGGTGACAGCTTCTCACCCATGGTGGCCTACAAGGGAAAACTCACCAACTGGCACAGACATGAGAGTTTACCCGTAACACATGACTTCATTTGAGGAAATGGTACATGCGGGTCCCATGAAATAGGGCCATGTGCAAAGTTGGCCATTTATATGGCGGTGATCAAGCAATGGAAATCCATGTGAGAAGACCCCACAAGCTTGGATGGGATGATTTTAAAGGAATAGATCAGCCTACGACAATGAGGACAAGGGTGGGGGGTTAAGTGCAAAGCCGGCCATGTGAACGGATGTCAAAGGTCACCCACGTGAAATGGTGAAATAGGGATGCAGTCTCAACTAGGGAGATTTGTAGCTATAGACCCACAAAACATGAAGGACATAGCAGCAACGATGAATGCAGGGTTCATAGATTGAATGGATGTCAAAACTTGGTTGTTGGTTGATGACGGAGTGAAACTACGAACGACTAAGGGAAACCCACACATGCAGGTCTGCAAGGGTCAACATATGTCGGGCAAGAAGTGAACAAAAGAGTCTAGGACCTAGTGCACAGGGAAAATGATTTAGCGAAACTCAGTTGGGTGACCTTGTCCAATATGAAATTGATCATTCTTAGGCTTAGTACCAACTTGGGCATGGAAATGGAGGCATGCAAAATGAGATGAGGTCAAAATGACTTGTCCCAAGCAAAAGAGGGGGTCCCTACCAACTGTGGGACGTGTGTGTAAAATATGCACAACAAACTTGAAAATATGTGTCAGGAAATATGTTGTATTTAATGTTATTTTTTGAGCTTACATTCAAAAATACACTTAATTAAAGCATATGAGAGAATAAAGGGGTCAAATAAAGCATAAGAAAAGGATAAATAATGATGATGTGCCTAGAAAAGCATGAAAGCTTGTTACAAGACTAAATACAACACTTCAAAATAGGACATGTTGATGAATAAAAAGGTGATATTTAGGTGAATTGTAATTAATAAAGTCTAGAAGAATGTATAAATATCTTACACCCCTTCACAACACCTTTACAAGATGCCATTCTTTGAATTTTAGTACCTAAATATGCATGTTCAAGCCATGTTGCAACATAAAATCAGAGAAAAATAATTCCAACACCATGAAACAAGACCTAAAAGGCCATGAAAATGACAAGGGGCCATTTTTCTATGGTATATTTAGCCCCCACTTTAGTGAGAGGATAAACCTACTTCAAACTCACATGAAAGTAGTCATTAACATTGAGAGGAGGGTTCAAATGCACTTATGCTAGCAAGATGGAATGAAAACGATCAAGAGTGATGATCAATCCCCTAAGATGAAGATCCCATGGTAAACTAGACATAATAACAAAGGAACACAAAAGTGTTGAGATGAATTGGATGAAGCTTCGATCATTAATCCAACTAGTCATGGATTAGATGTAGGCTGATTGTTTGAAAAAGAGACTCTGTACTTACTCTGTGGCCACAAAACTTTAGGCTATCCATGGGGTGAGAAGGCCTAAATGTACTCACTCTAGGGCCACAAAACTATTTTTCCATGGAGTGAGAAATCCCAAAAATGTAAGATACATATGCTAGTTGGTATGTGCTCACAAACACAAAAGGTGGCTATGGGGAAAATTCATTCCACTAGGTGGGCTTCCCACTCAACCATATTAAAGTTATACCTACTGATAAATTTAATAAGGTACCACAAAGAAAAATGTTATGAACAAAACTACAAAGTACCACAATCATGCAAGTTGTGTTATGTACGGTGGAAGAAAGGTAAGAATGTAAAATGCAAAAAATGTAAAGTGTAAAGATGTAAAATGTTTGGAGTCTTGTTTAGTTCATGCAAGGTCACTCACTTAGGGAACATTGTGTCTAATGTATCCAAGAGAGGACCAATCAAAGAATAGTATATTCACAACTTAGGGGATATCGTGTGTTGCACCAAGCCACCAAGAGGAATGTAATATGCTTAGAAAGATCACACTTATGAAGGACATCACATCCAATGTTATCCACAAAGTGATGAAAGCATTACATAAACGAGAAGGCTGAACAAGGAACCAAGAATGCAAATGAATTAATGGTAATGTATGCCCCCCACTTTAAAGGAATTTCTACACATTGTTCTATCTGCAATTGGTTTAAAGTAGAGACAAAAAGAAAACTAGACATGAGAGCCAACCTAGAAAGCCCTATGCCAAGTCATATGTTTTGAAGTTAAGTTGTATCATTTCAAGGAAAAATGAAAAGCAAAGAAAGGGAGTTTCCCCCTAGAAAAGAGAACACAACAAACACATAAGGGATCTACATATTTGGGGTTAGTATATTCATTGCTGCAATATTTTTACGAAAGAGAGTTGAACTGTCATCATTCCCCAAAGCACAAAGAACTAGAAAAATGACACAAAGAGAGCAAAAGCAATGGAAAATGAAAGTTTTTTTGGGTCAACATGGAAGAGACATTGTGGTCTTGACAGTTTGCATCATGCCCAAAAGGAAAACACAAGTGAAAAAAAAAGGAAAAGGCAAAAGAAAATGAAAAAGCTTTTGGGTCAACATGAAGGAGACATTGCGGTCTTGATGCCTTATGTCATCCCCAAAAGGAAAACACAAAAAAAGTGAAAAAGATAAAGACCTTGTGGATCAACATGGAAGAGACATAGGGCATCTCTATGCTTTGTGTCATCCCCAAAAGGAAAACACAAAACAAAATAAAAAATGACAATGCACGATGAATAGAAGAATAGAGAGATACAAATAGAAGAAGTGTACGAAGAGAGGGAACATCAAACACATGATACACTGGAACACAATATGCATATGAAAAGGAAAATAAAAGGAGAAAAGCAACAAAAAGGCTAGTTAGGCAAATGCAAGTAAACCATCTAATAGGTCATTAGCTTCCCAATCATGTTCAGTGTAATGTGAGGGCGGTTGACTATCCAAAGGAAGAATTGCAAGTGCCCAACCAGGAGTCATACTAGGTGCTTCTCTTGGTGGAGAGGTATCTTTTAGGCTCATTGTGGATGAAAATAAAGAGTTTAAATCACTATGCACTTCTTCATCTATTTTTTCTCTCGTCGCATTATCATCATCATCATCAAGAATAATGATAATATGAGGATGACAAGTGATTTCTAAGGATGGATGTATCAAAAGTTGAGGTTGTTGGATTGGTTTATTTTGTTGCAAATGTTACACTAGAATGTCATGTGGCAGGTCAAGAGAAGGAGGGTGGCCATCTATTACTTTTCTCAAAGGTAAAGGTTTATTTTCTTTATTTTCTTCCATGTGAGATTGATGAGCAAGGAGATTATGATGACGCCTATGTTCCCTAGCACCGCAGTTTCGTTTAATTTGGTTTTGGAGTTGTTGAGGTGTAAGAGTGGAGTGAGTCATCATAGGATCTTTTTCTTTTGAACAGGGAAGAATAGAAGAAACTAAATAGGATGGATCAACCACTTTATCTTTAGCTTTATACACTTATTTAAGGCAAGGAGGCATGACGAGAGTGGTTTCATCTTCTCTTGGTCATTTAAACAATGGTAGGGAAGTATCTAGGGGTGGTTGTTCAAGAGGTTGTATGGTTTTCTCAATGTCATACTTAGGGTGAAGCATGGTTTTGTCTATGATAGGAGATGCAAAAGTGGACAGGGTTGAGTTATGAAGAGAGAATTCAACTATCTTTTTGGCTTTAAAATTTTAATAAGCTATGAAAAAGAATTTCATTCATGGGGTGATGGGTTCCATAGGTGTAGTCCAAAAGGCTTCCAATGAAAAATTAGCTTTGTAAGATAAAGGATTAAAGCCACTATGGTGTATGGTGACTATCTCATTGTCATGTGGAAACTTCAAACACTTATGAACAACTAATGAGACTGCTTTCATTGAGCAAAGCCAAGGGTGGCCTAGCCATAAACAAAATTAGTTAGATTGTGGAATAATTGAAAATGTTACCTCCAAAGTTTTAGGTCCTATCTATAAGGGTAGCATTATCAATCTGATTGTAGGGCATGCAAAACTAGTATGTGTCTTAATCCATGCAGTTGGCTTATTATATTCATCTTGATATAGCTCATGTAATACTATAAACACCTCTATGGTCACATTCTCACCACAATCGAGATCTATTAATATCCCATTAGTGGGCTTATCATAGATTCTACCAGCTATGTAGAGACGACCATCAAGAAGCTTTTGCAGTATGTCTTTAGTAGAAAAAGTGATATCAAGAGACTTAGTGGTTTGGCTCTTACGAGGGATAATGTCTATCATAGCCACTAGTTCATCCATAGGACTTTCTATAGTAACAATGGGAGGTGAATCATGTTCATTGTTTATATCATCAATCATTACATTAGTGGTTGAAGGTTCACTAGCCTTGATAGATGAGGTAGTATGTTTGGACATGGGATTAGTAAAAATTTGAAAATTTTTGTTAGGGGTTGGAACAAAATTATTGCCTTGATCATTAACACCCATAATGGACAGATGGCCTGAATCAATGAGGTCTCGAACTAAATGTTTTAGAGGCTTGTAGTGTTCAGTGTAATCTCCATTCTGGAGATGAAAATGGTAATAAGCATTAGGTTTGAAGGTGGGTGGTAATGGTTGGTTTGGATCAAGTGCTCTAATGGGTGGCAAAGTGAGCATGGGTTGTTGAATTAATTGGTTTATCATGTTATGAAGGGTATCAGGTAGGGAGTAAACTATCTCTTTAGGTCCCCATAGGTATAAGGCACCACTACTTTAACAACTGCCACTTGATTTGGAATGGATTGGGTTGGCTGCAGTTGAGGTTGAGGAGGTAGATTAAACTGTAAAAATCCTATATTTGGTTTGCATGAGTTTTGTGTGTTATTTTGGTTTTGATTGCTATGCTCAAGTTTGTGAGCTCAGCTAGAAGTGGATTTTGAATCACAACTTGAAACTGAGTTATGGTATTCACATAAGGTTGTGTATAAATTCATAAACGAAGGGAATTTCATCATTCTTAATTTATCCTGAAGGTGTGTGTGCAATTTTTTGATAAAAATATTTTGCAGATGTGCATCAGGAATCTTGACATCAATTTGAGCATACATGTATTGGTATCATGAGATATTAAAATATGTTACTTTTCCATATGTGTTTTGTCTACATATCATGAGGTCATTCATTGTCTTTTTGGGTGCCATGTGAACTTGAAAGTGACTAATGAAAGCATCCACCAATTCATTGAATGAACGGATGAAATGATTAGGAAAGTTAGAAAACCATTCTAATGCAGTGTCTTTCAAGGTCCTTGGAAACAGTTTGGCTAACAATTTATCATCAAGGATGAAATCACTACACAAAGTTGTCTAAGCATTAACATGGTTGACAAGGTCTCCTTTTCTTCCATATTTCTCAAACCAAGGCATTTCTATCCCTTGTGGCATCAGGGTATGTAAGATTTCTAATGATAAAGGGCTACTATAGACATGATAAGTAGGTGAAGTGTATTGGCCTTGGATAATTTAGTGGAAATTTGATGTTGCATGGATGAAATGGTGGTAAGGAGTTATGTAAGAAGGGGATTGAGGTAAGTGGGTAGAGGTGGAAGGGAAAATGGTGATGGAGTATGGGTGATGTGAGGGGAAGTGAAAGGAATACTATGGGGTGTGAATGTGGTGGAAGGGACTTGTGATGCCACAAGAGAAGTAGGAATACTAGTGGAAATCGGGAAAGAGGTAGCCGCATAATTAACCTAATGCATAGTTGTATGGACTTGCAAATTTGTATAAGTTGGTATGGAAGCTATGGTTGAAGGGGCAGGAACTTGAGGTCCTCCTTAGCTTACAAGAATGTTTGCATATTGGATATTAGAAGAAGCATGTTTATTGTAAATCTTGAAAATATTCATCACTTGTAAGCCATCATCACTTTCAATCAAATGATGAATATTGTCAATGGTAGGTATGGCAGTGGTGGAAATGTTGTCAAGTGACAAGTCTTGTTGTAAATGTGCAAAATCCTCATGAATATTAATGACTTTTTTTTGCAGGAGAGAATTGTTTTGGGTGTCAACATTCATTGGATAGAAAGGTGAAGGCATAGAAGTGGCATTGTTAGTGCCTAATGCACCATTGTCCATACTAGGAGTAGGAGCTTGTAAGATCCCAAGGTCCACAATGAAAGTGCTATCGTGGGAAGCCATGAGTTCAAAACTTCTCACTAATGTATTATCAACAGGGCACCAAATACTCATACAAGTACTATAAAGGAGAGGTGAATGAAAATGAAAACTAATATAAGAGTTTCAAATACAAATAATAGAAATGATACTAACTATAACTAAGATGTAAGTACAGAAAACAAAAATGTAGAAAAATGCTAGAAAAATGTTAAAAATGTTGTTTAATGAGTGCAAAGGGACTGATTCGCCCTAGGTGGTGAATGAGTCCCGGTATGATGTTTTGGTGTGTGTTTCATAATTTTTAAGATGATTTTAATGCTCTATAGAATGCAACCAAAGATGAAGAATGCAAATTTTTAGTCTTTTCAATAAGATTAAGTGCAAAAATGAAATCAAAATGAAGTTTTCACTAATGCAAGATAAAATGTCCTCGAATGCAAAAAGAACAATGTACTAATTGAATTTAAATGGAAATATAAACTAGGATGCAATAGGTGAATGAAATCAGAAATGCAAAGTGCTCAAAATTTGGGTTCACCAAAATCAACCATTGATTTTTGGCTCCTATGTACAACTCTTGCTCTTCTAAGGTTTTTCACCTAAAAGGAGAGAGATAAGAGAAAAAATGCTAATGGTTCATTCAAATTATGCAATGTGTGATGTTTTCCACCCTAAATGAAGCTAACTAAATACAATTGACCAATCAAAATGAATGCAAAAGTGAGGTTTAAGTTATGTCTGAAAACACATTTTGTAATGCAAAAATTAACTAAATGAAGAAAACATGCAAAATAGAAAGAAAAGGGATGACTCTGAGTGCACATGGGTGAAGTATGATGAATCTAGAATGTTGGGGATGCTAAATGAAATCACTAAATTTCCACAATGGGACTCATTCACCCATGGTAGCGAATTAGTCTTTATAGTGAAAAACTATCAAAAGCAAGTTTCTATCTGTTAGGATCTAGAATCTAAAAAAAAAAGTAGATTTTCAGTCATAAGGTGGGACTCATTTGCCATAGGTAGAAAATCAGTCCTCTCCCAAATTTCTAAAAAATTAAGAGACAACTCTGCAACACCAGATCTAGAAATCACTGCTTGTCAAGTTGATGAAGTCAATTCTACAAAAACTGAATAGAAACCCTTCTCCAAGCTTGGAATAGACTTAAGTTGACTTGAAGCACCTAGTTGACTTGTAAACTAATCTTCAACACCAAAAATATTGTAAAATTTGAATACCTAGGTCTGCAAATAAACATGCAATAGGGGGGAAATGGTTGAGGGTTTGTGAATAGGGGTTTTCCTTGGTCAAACCCCACTTTTGGTAATCAAACCCTTAATAAAATAATGAAATGCAAAGAAATGATAAACTAATAACATGCAATTTCTATCAACTTACCAAACCCTTGATGATGCAAGTTTGAAGTAATGCCAATGGTTGCTTCAAAATGCTTGAATAGTGCTTGAAAAGATGTAAAATGCTTGAATGCTTGAATGAATAGGTGAATAAGTGAACTTGATGAATGCATATTGAAATGAGGTTAAAATCACTTATTTATACACACTTTTTCCTTACTTACCCATTCATACCTCATCACAGGCCAACATCAAGTGTTTTTGAATAAAATTCCGAAAGGAAATTTAAAATATTTTGAAGTTTGGGCCAAGGGGAACTCATTCGCCACCCATGGTGAATGGGTCCCACCTAGGACCTAAAAATGTGTGTCGGGAAATATGTTGCATTTAATGCTACTTTTTAGGCTTACATTCAAAAATACACTTAATTAAAGCATATGAGAGCATAAAGGGGTCAAATAAAGCATAAGAAAATGATAAATAGTGAAGATGTGCCTAGAAAAGAGTGAAAGCTTGCTACAAGACTTTACAACACTTCAAAATATGACTTGTTGATAAATAAAAAGGTGCTTTTTAGGTAAATTGTAATTAATAGAGTCTAGAAGAATGTAGGAATTTCTTACAACACTTCACAACACCTTCACAAGATGTCATTCTTTGAATTTTAGTACCTAAATATGCATGTTCAATCCATGTTGCAACATAAGATAAGAGCTAAATAGTTCCAAGACCATGGAACAACACCTAAAAGGCCATGTAAATGACAAGGGACCATTTTTGTACAACACAAGTGCAATCCCTAAATTATGTTTCTCTTTGAACAGAAGGGGTTTCTTCCTTTTATTCTTATCTTCAATGGGTTTTCATCCATATAAAAAATTTGTATGAACACATATGAGTGGCTCTAGTGCAATCCATAAATTAATTTTCTCTTTGGACAAAATGGGTTTCTTCCTTTGATTCTTATCTTCAATGGGTTTTCATCCACATAAGATTTCACAAATGTGTAACTACCTCCAAATAAATAGAAAAATAAATCAAAATGTCCCTCTTTGATGGGAAATGAATAACGTAAAATAAAATTCACTCCCATAACTTTTGGTTAGAAATACTCCATAACTCTCAATGCCTCAAATAGTGGAGCCATCATAAACTAAATATTTAATACTTAAATGGCCTAATTAATAATATTTGAAAATTAAAATATTTTTTAACCAAATTTAAATATTAAATAAATTATTTTCTAATTACTTACCATAGCCATGGAAAGTGTTGGAATGGGATAATTGGCTCACCATTTGAAATTAATTATAAGGGGGCATAACATGGTTACAATTACTTTCTTACTTAAAATATTAAATCAATTAAATATTTTATATATAATGTTTCATATGATATATATGGCTCTTAATGATTGTTATTACTTTGTCAATTAAAAAATCATCCAAATCATCCCATTGAAATGCATAATAACCCCTCCAGCCTAAACTGTAATGGTTGTTGGAATTTAAGTTTCACCTAGTATCCTCTTTTAAACCACCTGAATAAATTATTTCCCTCTCCTCTCTAGTTCTCCCTTCCACTTTGTTGCTCCCCATGTCTTCCCTTCCCTGCATTCCCTCAATACTTTCCTCCCTTATAGACAATGATCGGCCTCAAGTTGAAGCTCATTTGTGTTCTCCCCATTCTTTTTCCTCCCTTCCTTAAAGCCAATGATCGACCTCAAGTTGAAGCTCGTTAGTATTATCTATAAGTATATTATACTAATATTTAATTTAGCTATAATTAGTTTTAGAATATATTGTTGTAAATATAATATTTTAAATCATTTTATAGTCTATGATCTCTAAATATATATTTGTTTAAAAAGGATTCTTTTTAAGAGTATTAAAAGTATTTTTCTATCTATTTGTCTATTTTATTTTTTTGTTGGATATATCATAATATAGCTTTCTATTTGTGTACATTATCATAAAAGAAATATAACCAAGTATAAATAGCATAATATAGTAAGATAAGTAAATTATCTTATAGTAAATCTTTCAAATTATCTTCTCATAATCTCAAGTTTATAGTTAACGTTTAATTTAATTTTAATATTATCATATAAGTATTGTGTAGTTAAACGTTTTTAGCTATAATAAATGCATATTTTAGATATTATTGTATAGCTTTCTAATTTATATTTTTTCATATTTTAGATATTTTAAATAATATTATTTACCATATTATAACTATATTTTGATTGTTATCTCTTTATTAATTTTAATATTAATAATAGATATATTATAATACTATTTTTTGGAGTTACAATTATCATTATACTCTAATATTTGATTATATTTCTTATGTGCATTCATGCTTGCATATAGTTACCACTATAATATGATATAATATTAAAATACTATAATATGATAATTAAAAACTATAAATAAAATGTCCTTTTAATGTGTTATTATAAGGTAATATAGATAATATTATCCTTTTAATTATCATTTTATAATATAGATTATAAGTTAATTTGTTATAAATAAAATAATTAATAGTTATAATATGTTAATGTGTCTCTTTTCCTTTCATTTATTTAGTCATTTTGGTCTATTAAAATCTTCACATTTCTCTTCTCTTGCTTTCATATTCTAATATGGATCATGGAGTTTGATCCAAAAAATTGTTAGTAAAAATATACATTGATCAAATTTAGAAAAAAATTTGACTAACTCAATATGGATTGTGAAAATTTCATGTTTTTAATGGTAAATATGCAACCAAGCAATCTTAAATTTATAATTAAAAAGAAAATTAAAATCTATACTTGAATTTCAAATGAAATAGTAATATTTCATTATGTCATTGTTATAATAATAAAGTTGTGTCTCTATAAAATTAATCATGATTTTATGGGTATGTGTAGGATCATCATGGAAAAAATAGGCCCTTAAGTGGTGATGAAAATTCAAAAAATCAGAGTTAGGCAACTTGATGTAAAAATTTGAATAAGTTATCTATATTATTTCAAAAATATGTAAGAATAGAATCTATAGAAAATTGAATGTAGTTTCTAAAATACTAGGTTTATTTATTTTTTTTAAATCTATTTGGTGAAAATTTTAAATTTCAATGTAGTAGTACTTAAATTTCAAGGAAAAAATAAGTAGGTGTCTATCTAACCACCCTAACCACAATAAAATGATAATATTCTTTTATAAGATTTTAGATATAAGTAGAGGACTCATGTCTCGATCTGATGCATATTTTTTTGTAATTTTTTCCAAGTAAATAATTAATTGTGATTTTTTATTACAACTCTTAAAAAATATAAAAATTATATGTCTGACCACCTTTACTTGGTCAAAACTTCATGAAATTCAATTCTTGTTTTTTAATCCTATAGTATATGAAGCATAAAATGTGACACATATTTTAGATTCAAAAAATGTGATACCGTTTGAAAGCTATAGATGTTTTTCAATTAGCATATCAATCAGAACTTTAGTCATAATTCAAATAGAAAATGAATAATAATTATTTGTTAAATTCAAAGTAAAGCATAATTTATATTGGTGGAAAGCTGAGAATCTCCTTTAAAAACCCTTTTCGTTTCATCAATTTTGGGTTAAAAAAAAATTCATCAACCACATGGGCCATCATATCACTTACATATTGCCACTTTTTGGCACATCATGATCCTGCACATACCCTTATTAAACCTATATACAATTACAAACCTAAAAAAATTATAAAAAAAAAACAAATGACTATATTAATATTTTTTTTTATTTCTATAATTGTAACTTAATATATAAAAAATAGAATGTAAAGAAATGAATAACAATAATTAATTTTTCCAATTCATAGCTCCTTTAAAGTGTTTACCTCTTGAATAAAAAAGAAAACAATAATTACTTTTAAAATTTACATAAAAAATTAAAAATAATATTTTACTCTTATAATTAAATGTAAAATTTAAAATTGATACAATTAAAAAAAATTTAAAATATTTTAAATAATCTTAAAAAGTACAAAACTTTCAATAAAAAATAATTTATATTTAATCTTGAATAAGCTCTCATAGAATGTGTATCTCCCCAAAAACTACAAATCTTCGATCTCAAATAACACCATTTTATTCAATCTTAGGAAATAGATAGAAAAGCTCCATTTGTTGTTCATTTGAAAGGCTCTAAGTGATAGAATAAATTTGATGGTTGTATAGCCGTATTTATGTAGTTTTTCCATTATAAATCTATAAAAAAATTGGACATGTATCAATAAAAGGGGAGATATTAGACATGCTATTATAATTTTTAATAAAATGATTATACCTATAATATTTTTAAAAAAAAAGTTATTTCCATCATAAGAAATTCACTCAATAGGCTTAGTCGACTGTCAAATTTATGCTCAAGAATTATTTGTTCATGTCAACAAATTTTATTATTTGTGAGTGAATATTGTTAAGACTAAATAATTTGGTGACACAACACCATAACACCAGACATCGATTTTTCTCTCACATTTTTGTTTCCTTCCATTCTCTTTCCCAAATCTAAATCGGCGTCAGAAAATCTCTAATTTTTTATCTATGATATTTATCAGCTCCAATACACCTTGTATAATAGCAAGCTAGTGTAATGAAAGCTATCTGGTATGAGATTTTGGTGTGAGTTTGAAGTACATAATGAGGCCCACCTAGGACTCAAGAAATGAAAGAGCTTGTTGGTGTGAAAAAGGATAATGACACCCATTTGAGTGTCGCAGAACACACAAAGCTTCTACACTTTCTTTATCAATTCAACTCACCATTTGCAAAACATTACAATCTTATTCTTTCTATCCTAGATTTTCTTCAATTTGATTCTTCTTTTCCCCTTCTATAGGGGGATGGTCATTCAAACAATGCTCAGGTAAACAAGGAACATCGGCCCCATGAGCAAAAGAGAGTAGTGTTAATTTTTGTAGCTTGGACATGTGTCTCCATTGTCCAGTATTATTTAATTAATTAATTTTTCTAGAGACTTCTAGAACGAAGTGAGTTGTCTAGATAATTAATTAATTGATTGATTGATTCCTCTAGAGACTTCTAGAATCCAATTAGTTAGGGTTTGTTAAAGTCTAATTAATCTTAGCCATTGATTGAGATTAAATCATGGTCATTGGTTTTTCAATGAGAAAAGTATAAAATGGTATCAATGGGCATTTGGAGAACACACACTTGAGAAAGACTAAATTAGTGATAGCAATTAGATTTGTAGTGAGAGAAAATAGTTTTGCAATGATAGCAAGAGAACAATGATAGTGTTTGGGACAACAGCTGTGGAATTTCAATAGGAGAAATTGGGAGAAGAATTTTTGGAGAAGAATATTGTCAGAGCTCTTCCAATAAGAGGCAAGCAGCTTATGTATCTCTTAATTTGCTGAAGTTTAATAAAATTGCTCATCTGTAGTACTTGTTTTTCCTTCGGAGTTTTTCCAAGGACCATTTGTCCAAAAATATTGTGTTCATTATTTTGCATGTTTTCTTCTCTATTCTTGTGATTTTATTTGTGAAGTTTTAGTTGTGTTATTTTTCAATATTTGCTATGAATTTGAATTAATTTTCAGTATTCAAATAATATATATAGATAGGAGATTAATAATCAGTAACTATAATAGAATTTTCACATGGTATCAAAGTTGATATGAGGGCAGGAAAGGATCAATGCAGGCATACGAAGGAAAAATTGAGGTTTATAAAACCTAGTTCTACCTCTTTAGATTTTTATTATTATTATTTTATCTTTTTATATGGCCTCAATAGATTTAAGAGATTGGGACAAATTGGATGGAACCTTGAATTTTGGTGTCTAGAAAGCAAAAATTTCATTATTGTTGGAAAAGAATGGTATCAAGGAATATGTGAATAGTGTTGTAGTTGTACCTACAAATCCAACACAACTCTTAGCATATAAGAAGGAAGATGCCAAGGTGAGGAGGCTGATTCTTGATGGTGTCAAGGACCATATTGTTCTACATATTGTAGAGTTAGATATAGTGAAGAAGATGTGGGATGCTATTATGAATCTATACCAAAATGCTACCACTAAACATAAGCTAATTCTGCGATAAAAGTTGAGGAATACTTAGATGAATAAGGGAGAAGACGTTGCAAGTTACCTCACCATACTCAAACTTGTCAAGGATGAGTTGGTAGCTATTGGAGATAAACCAAATGATGACAAGCTAGTATGAATAGCCCTAAATGTGTTTACTAAGTAGTGGGATGTCTTTGTTCAAGTCATCAATGGACGAGCCACCTTACCGAGTTGGGATCAACTATGGAGTGAATTCACTCAAGAGGAGCTTAGACTAAATCTTCTTAGTGGAACTGGTAGTAAGAGTCAGAAAAGTGGCGTAGAACAAGAAAATGTTTCCCTAGCAAGAAATGGGAAATCAAAGAAGGGGTCTAACAAAGGATTAAATGCATAAAGAAAGAAGAAGGACTTGTCTAAGATCAAGTGTTATGGTTGTCATGAGTTTGGCCACTATGTTAACAATTGATCATAAACAAAGAAGAATGAAAAGAAAGGTAAGAAGAAGATGGCAACTTCAGCAAGTGCAAATGAGCTCTCTAGTGGAATGGAGGATGAGTTTACACTCATAGCTTTTATGGTTAGCTCAACCTCATAGGGTGTTTGGTATATAGATAGTGGGGGATCATTTCATATGACAGGAATTAGAGAGTACTTCTCCAGTTATAAGGAGGAGGACATCATAATCCAAAATTCTATGGGGAACATGTACAAACTCAATCCAGTTGGGAAAGGGATTGTTCTATTTTAGAGGGAGAATGGAAAGTCGATTCCCGTTCATGATCTATTGCATGTTCTAGACTTGGGTATGAATATGATTTTCTATATCCATACTTCAGAAGAGGTTTGAATGTGTTAATCAAGCATAAGGATTGGAAATCACCCATATCTATTGGAGTTAGGAGCGACTGAATTTACAGGTTGTAGTTTGATACTAAAAAGGCACTAATGAGCAACAATAATTCTAGAGATCAAGGAGAGTTATGGAATAGGAGGATGGGCCATATACATCATGGAGCACTTAAATTACTTCATGAGATAGTGATAGGTTTTCTAGAGGTGAGCATAGAGCATGATGATGTATGTAAGGGATGTGTGTTGGGGAAGTTTGTGAAAGCAACTTTTCGAAGGAGTGACCAGGTCTAAGGGTGTTCTTGATCTTGAACATTCAAACATATGTCGACCAATGTCAATGAAGTCTCTCAGAGGTGACAATTAATTTGCTACTTTTATTGATGATTTCTCTAGGAAGACTTGGATATACTTCTTGAAGAATAAGGATGAGGTTTTCAGTCGCTTCTAAGAGTTCAAAGATCTTGTGGAGAATTCGATAGACAGGAAGATAAAGGTTTTTTCTATCAAACAATGGAGGCGAGTACAAAGGGAAAGAGTTCCAAGAGTTATGTACTAGGGAAGGAATCAACAGAGAGTGGATTGTTCCTTACAACCCATGGTAGAATGGGGTTGCTAAGAGGAAGAATCAGTTTATATTAGAGGCAGTAAGGGATATGTTGTATGACTAGGATATTCCACATTACTTATGGGAAGAGGCATGTAGTGTGTAGTATACATACAAAATAAGGTTCCACATAAGGTATTGGGAAACATGACACTAGAGGAGGAATTCTCAAGGAAGAAGCAATATTTTAGCCAATTTAGGATAGTTGGGAGTTTGGTGTATTGTCACATTCCAGGGCCTACATGTTCCAAGTTAGATGAGACTACAGAGAGAGGGTAATTTGTGGGGTATAATGGAACCCCAAAGGCATATCATATATTTATTCTAGGGGCCAGGAGGATTATATTTAGGTGTGATGTGAAGTTCATGGAAGAAAAGGCATATAGGAGGTCTAGAGATTTTCAAAAAGATGATCAAAGTGAGCAGCCACCAGAACCTCCAAGGATTGTGCAACCGGATCAAGGGTAGTGAAGCTTGAGTATAGTTACTAGTACAAGCATAGGCTCAGGTGTTGAGAGTTCATAGAGTATGGAGCAACATATGTTATATATCCAAGAGATGAATCAGGAAGACATGGAGGTTGATATTTCATCCTCTATAGTTGGTAGTGGGAACCAACATACACATATGGATACTCAAGAGTTTGTGGGAGCTCCTAGGATGAGTAGTAGACAACAAAGACAACCAATTAGGAATAATGACTATATGGCATTATTTAGTTAGTTGGTAGATAGTGAACCTTCTAGCTATCAAGAGGCTGCACAACAAAAAGTGTGGCAAGATATGATGGTTGAGGAATAGAACAATGTGTGGGAGGTTGTGCCTAGAAAGACAAATAGGATAGTAGTTGGATCATGCTAGATCTATAAGATCAAGCATGGTGCAGATGGTAGCATCAAGAAATACAAGGAATTTTTTGTGGCCAAGGGGTTCTCACAAAAGGAAGGAATTAACTATGAGGATACATTCACTCCAGTGGCTAGGTATACTTCTATACAAGTCATGATCTCACTTGTAGCACAAATGGGATGGAAGATCCATCAAATGGATGCCAAGACAACACTTCTTAATGGTGAATTGAAAGAAGAGGTATACATAGAACAACTAGAGGGCTTTGTACAAACTCAAGAAGGCTCGCAGGGCATGGTATGAGCACATTGATAGATACTTGCAACGAATGGGCTTTGTGAAGAGTGAAGCAAATGTGAACCTCTACTACTTGGTGGTTGGGGGTGAGGTTCTCATTCTTGTTCTATATGTGGATGAATTGTTTTTAACAAGTTCATTTGGGATCATAGAGGAGTGCAAGAGGACCTTACAGTAGAGTTCGAGATGAAGGATTTGGGGCTTATCCACTACTTTCTAGGCATGGAGGTATGGTAGACAGATGGAGATATTTTCCTTGGACAAGGGAAATACTGCATCAAAATCTTGACAAGGTTTGACATGAAGGATTGTGGAGCCATGTGTACTCCTATGATCATGAATTGGAAGAAGGTAGAATCATCCAGGGAGAAGGATGTAGACCCCACCTTATTTAGGCAATTGATTGGATCTCTCATGTATTTGGTCAACACTAGGCTAGATATATCCTTTGTAGTAAACTCTCTTAGTTAGTTCATGGTTGAGCCGAAGAGAGTACATTAGACATCAACAAAGCATGTGTTGCAATATTTGCATGGTACTATCAAGTATGGGATTATATATGCTTGAGGTGATGGTATCAGGTTGATAGGCTATACTGGCGCAAATTGGGAAGGTAGTACAACAGACAGGAAAAACACTTCAAGTTTTTGCTTGAGTTTGGGATCAGGGGTTCTCTCTTGGTACAGTAGGAAGTAGAAGTCCATGGCTTTGTTTTTTGTAGAGGAAGAATACATATCAGCTAGCATGGCTATGTGTGAGGTGATATGGCTTCAGTGTTGCTGGTAGCCTTGTTTTCTTAGAGGGTTGAGACTATGGTGATACATTGTGACAATTAGAGTTGCATCAAATTGTCTAAGAATCCAATGTTTCATGATAGGTATAAGAATATAGACATTAGATATCATTTCATCAGGGATTATGTACAGTGGGGGATTGTTCAGCTATAATATATACCTATAGATCAGCAGGTAGCAAACATTTTGACAAAGACATTGGGGAAGGAAAAATTCATCTTCTTTAGAGATAGGTTGGGTGTCATGCAGAACAGCTTCCTCACTAAGAGGGAGTCTTAATTTTTGTAGCTTAGACAAGTGTCTCCATTCCAAAGGATTATTTTTTTTATTTTTTTTGGAGACTTCTAGAAAGAAGTGAGTTGTCCAAATAATTATTTAATTGTTTAATTGATTCATCTAGAGACTTCTAGAATCTAGTTAGTTAGGGTTTTTTAGAGTCTAGTTAATCTTAGCCATTGATTGAGATTAAATCATGGTCATTGGTTTGTCAATGAGAAAAGTATAAAATGGGATCAATGGGAATTTGGAGAACACACACTCGAGAAAGACTTGCAGTGATAGCAAGTTGACTTGTAGTGATAGCAAGTAGATTTGTAGTGAGAGAAAATAGTTTTAGAGTGATAGCAAGGGCACAATAATAGTATTGGGCACAACAATTGTGGAATTTCAACAAGAGAAATTGGGGGAATAATTTCTAGAAAAGAATATTGCTAGAGCTCTGCTAGTAAGAGGCAAGTAGTTTATGTATCTTTTAATTTTTTGAATTTTAATAAAATTGCTCATCTACAGTACTAGTTCTCCCTTTGGGGTTTTTCTAGGGACAATTTGTCCAAAAATATTCTATTCATTATTTTGCATGTTTTCTTCTCTATTCCTTTGATTTTATTTGTGAAGTTGTAGTTGTGTTATTTTTCAATATTTGCTTTGAATTAATTTTTGATAGTCAATAATCTATATAGATAGGAGATTAATAATTAGTAACTGCAATAGAATTTTCACAAGTAGTCCTGCCACCCGAGCACAGAGCTAGGTGTTCTACATAGATACTAGGGATGGAGAATAATCCCACCACCCTATGTATGGGCATGAGATTTCTTGCAAAGGATGACACATAGTCCTAAACAAGTCAAGTGGAGCTACAAGGGAGATTGGAGCTTTGAAATTGAGTACTAAGGGCACAAGCTAGTAAGTCTATAGCAATTCATACAATTTCGTGTGTGTATTAGTTGGATGTTAGGGTATCATCTAAGGTAAAGTTGTATTCCATTTCACTTAAATAGCTCGATCCACAATGAAATATCAATAATATGTCTAATGTTACATAGGGAAGTGGTCCAGTTGGTACCAAATTATTGGAAGGATAGAGTAAGATATTTGGAGAGGCAAAGGTTGACACTAGAGTCGTGGAAGCCAATCAAAATATTTTATTTGAGGGGTAAGTGTGTGCCAAATCTATGAATTGACATTAGATTGGAATGGGGTATAAGTTGAGATTTGGTTGTTGAGTTGGGACTTGGTTGAATAGTAGAGATTTCACTAAGGGTACTTTAAATCATTAAAAAGTATGATGATGCTTTTGGACTTCACATCAAGTGGTACTTATCTCAAGATCTATTAAGGATGGATTGAGTATCAACAAATAAGTCAAGGGAAAGAATCTTGTAAATAAAATGAGTTAAGATTTATGGCTCATGAGTTTAGGAAGATGAGAGTAGGAATCTCATAGGTCAATCAATTGGAGCACTAGGGTCTCACTAGAAACATAATGGAAGGTTTGATCTCCATTAATTAAAAAGTTTTCATTAGAAGAAGCCTTCTCTTATGAGGTAACAAGTGTTGAGGCCTTTCAAAGTGTGATCTAGAGGTGATTAGTTATGGGACCACTATTGAATTAGAATTAGGTTTTAAAATGCTAAGGGTATCTTAAAGGACCAAAAGAGACAAAGTTGAAGGAAATTAGTGAGGTAAGCATGAACACAAAAGAAATTCCATTTGAGTAAAATGAGGTTAGGCAAGTTACTCGTGAACACCAAATAAATATGACAACATTGAGAATGTAAAGAATGTCGTTGGGAATGCAAAGAATTACACATTCGTAAACTAGTGTATGTGGGATATGATGGTAGATAAGAGGGGGATATGGGTGGCTTGAGGAATCTATTTGTCGTAACTGTTACAAAGAGGGAATTGAGAATTTTAGGTGGAACTAAGGGAGGCAAATGCAGTAGTGCTTGAGCAATGCCAATACAATGTTGAGCCAACTTAGGGTGTTTGGAAAAACATCATAGAGTCCCTTCTAGTTGTGAAATGAGGTGTAACACAAGGGAGGAGCCATCAAACTAGGTAACACATGAAAAAAATAGGATAGAAGAGAATCAATCCATGCTAGAACGAGATGCTTATTAGGGAATTCAAGTTCTATCTTGGGGAATAAGTGGAAAGGATTAGGGAGTTAGTCAAGGATATTAGATGGAGGAATTGGAGTTTTGGAATGCGGCCAAAAAGGAGATTTAATGATGAAACATGGTTGGACCATGAAAGATAGGAAAATGGTGTTGTAACATAACAACATTCAAAGAGTAAAAAAACATCAGGAGGACTTTGTTATAAAATATGGAGTAATGAGTTATGGGGATTGGTGCTTTAATGTGGCCAAAACATCATGGAACAAGACTCAATGATAGGGGCATTGCTCCAAGGAGTAAAAGGATTTAAACCACATGGTCAGACCATAGAGTAGGAGATCATGACAAGGTTAGGAGAACTATGACAATGGAAATAAACATGTAGTTGGGCCACTAGAATATGTTGAGTTGGTGTAATGATAATAACTTACACGTCAATGATGCAGTCAACATGGAAATGAAGTCAAGAGATACTTATTTGAGGTGATTGGATACCAACTAGTTTGTGAGTCAATGGGACTTAATGGATGATTGGGTTATGTTGCTAGAATTAGAGTGAAAAAGTCAAGGACTTGGATAGTGAATACATTCCTTTATAGAAGGGCATTGGAAAACTGTAGAATTTTGAATGATTGGATAGGATGGGGAGTTGATGATTTATTGAGTTAAGTATTAAACACAAGAAATGAGTCAACAAAGAAAAGTTGCCACTAGGATTTAAATTGCACAATGAAAGGGTTTTGATGAGCTAGAGGTGATGAATGTGAACTTGGGATACAACAAGGGGTGCTACTCATGTAAAATGGTCTAGTGTTGAGGGTGTCACCTATTTTGAGTGGGGGAAAGTGTAGGGGATAGTAACAAGAAAATGTCTAGCTAAATAGGAAACATGCAATGTGTCACATCACGTTCTCACTTTCTCTTAGAGGGCATATTTTTAATATTTAATAAATCATAAAATGTGTGAGTATTTTATGGTTAAATGAGATGTATTAAATGTGATTATATTATGATCAATATGTTATTATGATAGTTTATTATTCATGAGTATTATTCAAAATATTCATGTAAACTATTAAATGTTTGGAATAATATTTGATTGCTTATGATGTTTTAGAATTCTTATCATTTTTAAATGATTGATGAATCATAGCAGGTTATTGGTAATTATTCATAAATCTTATGTGGCTAGTATTTTATTTATTATTACTAGTTTGTGATTATAAGAACCTATTGTTGATGCAGACTAACTATTGTCTATTAGCATGAGGTGGATGTAGGTTAATTATTTCACACTTGCATATAGAGGGAGAACATAGTCTAGGAGACAGCTAGATTTTGAAAATGGGGAAGTTATACATACCTTCTAAGAACCCATATACTTGTATGAATTTATAATTTGATAAATGGTAATATATTCAAGTATAGTAGAAATCTACTTATGAGTGTTGTCAAAAACATTGGATAGGAAGTCATGGTTTCTTTTGAGTGTTTGCATGATGTCTATAGCTTAAAATTTTGTTAAATTCAATTATTTATATTAGTAAATTATGTTATTTTATTGTTTGAATTATGGTATTTTTATTTTTAGTATATTAAGAAAATTAAAAATCATATTTTCTAGCTTTACTATTTGATGAGCTACTATGAAGAACATATATCTCATTTAAAATTGTTTGAATTTTTTATTTAGAAAACCTGTGAGAAAATATGGGAGATGGGTATTTGGTTTAGCCCTAAGTTGTAGGTTTGTTGTGGGAAGAAAGGTCAAGCCAAAGGCTAGAAACTCAAACTAATTTTTACTATTTTCATGCATTCAATTAATTAGAAGGGATTATTTTGAATTTCTATTGAAATGTTGAAGAAAACAATCAACCATGGAGCCCATGAGGGTGTGCCTAGAAGAGTAAAGAAACAAAGAGAGGTCATAGAGCTTGTTAGAGAGTTATTTCGATCCATTTTTATGGGTATATGTTGGAGATTTTATCAAGCATTACCCTCCATGACTATATATCTATATATATACAACATTGTCAATGTGTGTATACTATATGGTTGGGTGTTTTCAAACAGTCATGGGTTGATTATATGTAGATATGAGTTGATTTCTTTTAGATATATTCAAATCTTTTCAATAAGAAATAAGAATAATTTTAGTGAATTGTATATGGATGTACATTTTAAATCCATTTTCAGTGAATTTGAATAGAACTATACATAAAGATTATTAAATTATTTTATCCAATTTAATTTTGGCTAAACATAGATGGTTTTAATCAATTTTCAATGAATTTTAATGACTGTACATAGAGATTTTTAAATATATTTTAACCAGTTTTATTATAGAACTAGAAGTTCTAAATCCATTTTATAGAGGTTGAAATTCATTTATATTGATGTTATATATGACCGTGCATAGAGGTTCATATGCATTTAAACCAACTATATATGAACTATGAATAATCATTTCAGCCAATTTTGTATGCATGTTCCTAGAGTTTTTAAATTCATTTTCAACTAATTTAAATAGCATTGTAAACAAATTATTAAATAGATTTTATCCAATTTAATTATGGTTGTATATAGAGGCTTTTCGGCCAATTTTAATATGGTTGTACATAGGGATTTTTAAACTTATTTTAGACAATTTAATTATGGTTGTACATAGAGGATTTTAATCCATTTTAGGGAATTATATTATGACTATGCATAGATAGTTTTAAATATATTTTAGTTGAATGTACTATGGCTTAGTATAGAGGTTTGAATTCATTTAAATTGATTGTATGTATGATTGTTCATGGAGGTTTATATGCATTCAAACCAATTATATGTTGTCAACTATGCTAATCATATATTTTTTTTAAACTATGCCAAACATATTAGCCAATTTTACATAGATGTGCAAAGAGCTTTTAAATGCCAATAGAGATTATTAAATCTATTATTGTGAAATTTTGAAAATGTGGGATGGATTCTATCATATAGTTTTGGACATAGAGTATACCCACACTTCCAATTTCATTCAAGTGAAACCCTAAAGATCTCAATGCAAAAGAGAAAGAAATCTTGTAATAGGGATGTCCTAGGGACTGAATATGATCTAATGAGGGGTTCAACACCAAGCCTAAACTTGGAAAAGACAACTAAATGCAAGATGTGATGAAAAACCCTAATTCAATGCAATGGCCTATAGAATGGCTTATAAAAGTTAATTGAAAGCAACAAAAAATTATAGTAAAATAGAATGTGTGCACTTGGAAATTCAAAGAGGGTAGAATGGAGGTGTATAACACTAGAAAAGTTATTTTTACTATTTACTAGGACTCATTTGCCAAGCTGGGTGAATTAGTATTATTATTGGGAAACTGTACGAACATAAATCTGCCAAAAGGGTATTAAAATCAGCAAATTCTTGAAAAGTGACTAGAACTAGGACTTATTCACCAAAACTGGCAAATCAATCCAGTTGGGCTTTTCTATAGCTTCAAAGGATGATCTTGCTCCTGTCCATCTACTTTGTCCTTCCTGATTGGTTTTTGATTTTGAGTCTTTGATTTGCAATCTGAAGGTCTTCTCAAATGCTTTCCAAGGCTTAATGGCAACTTGAACAATAGTGAATTATTTGCAACTTTTCTCTAATCTTCCTCCTTAAGAAATATTCAACCTAAACTTGTAAATCACAAAAAAAGGAGAGGGGAAAATGTTGTTGGGTTAGTGGATAGGGGTTTTCCTTGCTCAAACCCCTTGTTGGTAACTAAATATTGAAATGAAAGCAAATATGAATGCAAAATGATGAATGAACAAAAGAAAATGTTGTAACTCACCAAACCCTACCAATAAGGTGCTACAAATATGCTTAAGATGACTGAAATGGATGTGATTCTTGACTTTTGCTTGGTTGATGTTGATCTTTCTTGAAACACTTGCTTGAATCATAAACCCTACATCACATCTATTAGTACAATAACAAACATGATGGATGAAATCTTTGACATGATGTGATCCGAAGGATCTTCATCAAAAATTAAAGTTTCCCTTTTATCTTCAGAATCAGTATCTTCAACAAGAGGGTGAAATCTTGACTCCAATGAAACTCAAACGGAGTCAATCGGAGTCCCGAAGCTCAAAATATGTAAGGTCAAACCTATGGTCAACCCTCAGAAAATAGGCCAGAAAAAGGGAAAAAATCAAAGTTGTCAAAATCGGCCAAAGTCAACACCATTATGTAGTGCTCATCTTCATGATTCCGACGAAGTTCGTTTCATGAAAAATGGAGTCCATATGACGAAGTTACAGATGGTCAAAATTTGGGTCAACCTGATGACGTCAATGCCCAGTTAGCACCACGGCCAATCAGCCCTTGACACTTGTCATCTCCTCAATCCTCCATTTGGAAAATATTTTGGAAAAAAATATATATAAAAATCAAAATAAAATAAATGAAAAAAAAGTACAAAATTAAACTCCTAAAAAAGTGGGATAAAAGCCACCCACACATGGGGGGCGACCCGGCACCACCTAACATAGGGATGGCCCACATTTTGTGTGGATCCTTCCATAAAGGTGGAATCCCCACATTTAAGGAGATTTTCAATATTTTTTTCCTAAAACAATTAAATTTGCCACCCCAACAAAATGAATCAAGATTTATTTTGTAACAACAAATGCCCGGAAAGAATAAAATTAGGGGCTTGGAATTTTTAAAGGGGGATATTATTGTTAATTTATCTATGTAAAGGAGATTATTAAGATTTTATGTAAAAATGGAGAGATAAGGTGGATTTTGTAAATCATTTGGTTGTTAACCAAATTGAGTAAACTTTTTGTATAAAAAGGGGAGATTAGAGCCTTAGAGGGGAAATTGAGAATTCCTTAAGTATTGGAGGCTTAGAGCATTTTGGGAGATATTTTTTTGTTCCTGTACATCGGGAGAATGCTAGAATTTCGTCGTGCTTGAAGGGAAGAGCTTGCAAGCTGATGTAATGCCAAATTTTTTAAGAGATCAATCAGATTGGTTTACTCTTTGGAGAGGGCCCCGGAGATGTAGTCGTTTTACGACAAAATCAGATATCAAGCTATTTGCATTCTCTCTTTCTTGTCTCTTTCTGAATTCTGTCTTTTTCTCAATTCCATTAGTTTAATTATGTTATGCTGTTGATTTCATTTTAGTAATTTGGAGATTGGAATTGTAATCATTTTGCATTCTTTAAGCAATCATCTTAGATCCTAAATCAGATCATTTTGGTATCAGATCTGTGTTTTGACTAAGTATTGCAGATTCAAATGCTTACATGCTCCTAGCTTCAACAAGGAAAAGGAAAACTTGAAGAGTATAATCCAGAGATTGGAAGATGAAGAGCTCATTCACGAACATAAATGGCGGATCCAAATGATGGACAAAGTTCTGAGCTTGGTGAGAAGGATTTTATCTACATGAAGGCCATGGTCGAAGTCTTATTCCAGGAGAGGAAAGAAAAGATGCAAAGATATGAAGCTCGTGTAGGTAAAGGAAAGAAATCAGGAGATGATCTTGAGCCTCTGAAGACACCTCCCTCTTCTCCTTCTTCTCCCTCTTCTCCCTCTTCTCCCTCTTCTCCTTCTTCTCCTTCTTCTACTCATTCTATGCCTTTTAATCCTTTTAAGGGTGCACATAATCCCAAAATTAAGTTGGATGTAAAATTTGACTTACCAAAATACTATGGTGAATTAAATGTTGAAAAACTAGATGATTGGATTCAGCAGGTTGAAGTCTATTGTAGAGTCCAAAACCTCATAGATGATGCTGATAGGATCCCATTTGGTACTCTTCGGTTAGGGGGTACAACTCTAACTTGGTGGGAGAGTAGGAGTAGAGCAGAAATCTCCCAACATGGTAAAGTCAACTTGTCCTGGACAGAATTTGTAAGTTCTCTTAAAAAGCAATTCTATCCCTTAGGCTACATGCAACAGCTAATGATGAATTGGAAAATGTTTAGGCAAGGGAAAGGTTAGTCCATTCAGGAGTACACTCATGAATTTCGTAAAAGGGCTATTGCATTAGATGTTCCATTGTACACCCAGGATACTTTGTTGAAGTATATAGGAGGTCTTCATTCCTACCTTAGAAATTCAATTTTGGTTTTGAATCCTAATAACCTTGACGAAGTTTGTGTCCAAGCTACCCACTTAGAGTCTAGAGGTAAGGGATCATTCATTGATAAGTTTGATAAAAATCCATCTAAGTCTGATGGAAAGTCTAAGGGTAAAGATAAAGAAAAAGATAAAGGTAAAGGAAAGAAGACAACTACGGTGAAGAAAGAGGGTGAAAAACCCACATGCTCACATCGCAAGAAAGAGGGGCATGATGAATCAAGGTGATGGAAATTGCATCCGGAAGCAAGGCCAAAAATATTTGGAGGCAATAAAGGCAAACAAAAGACTACTACTGCTATCATTCAACAGGATCTTGGATCTGATTCCGAAGATGAGACAAAGATCATTGCTACCGGGATCCAAGGTAAAGGGAAAAGTATAATTCTCTCTTCTGATGCAAGTATTTCTAATGCAAGTACAAGTAATGCAAGTAAAGTATCCACTTCTAAAGTTGATAAACAACGAAATGAATTGTTCCACATTCATGTGGTAACTAAACACACAAAGATTGATACACTATTTGATTCGGGCTTTGAAGTCAACTTGATTTCTAAAGAGGTTGTTAAGAAATTGAATCTAACTACTACTCCTCATCCTAAGCCCTATCCACTTGGATGGGTATGTAATGATGCATAGTTGTAGGTGACAAAATAATGCAAATTGCATTTTTCCATCACTGCTAATTTCGTTGATGAAGTAGAAGTAGATGTTGTACCTTTGGATATTTGTGGGCTTGTATTAGGGAGTCCTTATCTGTTTGATAGAAAGGCAATCTTTTATAGGGGGAGAACAAGTATCATTTTTTTAAAGATGGGGTATAATACATTGTACGTGCACACAAGGTCAAGACTAATCTCACACTAGTTAATGCTAGTCAAATGAAAAAGGTTAGTCAACTCTAGTAAGAACTTTGTGTTAATGCTTGTAAAAGACAAAGAAGAAGATAACTCTGAGGCATTTAAGGGGTGTGACCCAAAACACAAGGTTGAAATGGTCAAAATTGTTTCTTCTTATGATGAATTGTTTCAGGAACCAAAGGGGTTGTCACCCAAGAGGGAAATACAACATGAAATTCAGCTGCAGCAGGATGTGCCATTTCCTAATATCAGCTTGTACCATTTGTCCATTATGCAGAATGAGGAAATCAAGAAATAGGTTCAGGAGTTAGTGGAGAAAGGAGTTATTCATCCTAGTACATCTCCTTGTGGTTCTCCAATTGTGTTGGTTCCAAAGAAAGATGGATCCTGGAGAATGTGCATTGACTACCGCGCCCTGAACAAGATAACGGTAAAAAATAGGTATCCTCTTCCAAGAATTGATGATTTACTTGATCAGTTGAAACATGCACTTTATTTCACTAAATTAGATTTGCGAAGTGGTTATCATCAGATTAGAATTGTAGAAGATGACATTTGGAAAACTACTTTCAAGACAAAACAAGGACTTTATGAATGGTTGGTTATGCCCTTCGGGCTTTGTAATGCACCTGCAATGTTCATGCGAGTCATGAACGATGTCTTTCATCCTTTCATTGATGATTTTGTCATTGTATATCTAGATGATATTATTATATTTAGCAAGTCTTGGGATGATCATGTAAGTCATGTAAAGAAATTTTTTGATGTTTTAAGAAAAGAAAAACTTTATGTAAAGATGTCTAAATGTGAATTTGCAAAGACATCTCTAGTGTACTTAGGCTATGTCATAGGGAATGGTCAATTGAAAGTAGACCCTGCGAAGGTCGAAGCTATTGTAAACTAGCCTAATCCAAGTACTGTAATAGAAGTCAGAAGTTTCTTAGGTACAATCCAGTACTAGAGAAAGTTCATTGCAAACTTCTCCTACATTGCATCATCATTGCACGCATTGACAAGTACAAAGACAACTTTTCAGTGGGGAGGTCCACAGCAAAAGGCCTTCAACAGTTTGAAGGAAAAGTTAAGCATTGCACCAGTTCTGGCTTTACCAGATCTACACCAGCCATTTGAGATCGAGACTGATGCAAGTGGGTTTGCCATGGGAGCTGTTCTTATGTAAGGAGGTAAACCAGTCTACTACCACTCTAAAACCTTTTCATGAGCAGTAAGTAACTATCCTACTTATGATAAGGAAATTTATGCATTAGTTCAGAGTGTTAAGAAATGGAAACATTATGTAATGGGGAAAGAAACTATAATCCACACTGATCACCAACCACTACAATACTTGCAATCACAGTCTAAACTATAGCAAAGTAGGCATTTTAGATGGATGGGATTTTTGCAATAGTTTCACTTAGTAATTAAGTATAAGAAAGGTACCCATAACAAAGTAGCAAATATGCTTTCTAGGCCTCCTGTTATGAATACTTTGATCATCCTTAAAGGTAGTTCCATGGTGCATGAAAGCTTTCAG
Source organism: Sequoia sempervirens (assembly GCA_007258455.2). Lineage (NCBI taxonomy): Eukaryota > Viridiplantae > Streptophyta > Pinopsida > Cupressales > Cupressaceae > Sequoia > Sequoia sempervirens. The sequence goes on along the minus strand of VDFB02000008.1, from coordinate 170,676,861 downwards.
GAACAATATGCTAATGATGAAAACCTTAAGGATATTTATTCAGCTTTAATTGCAGGCAAACAGATAGGAGAGAAAGATTACTATGTGCAGGATAAACTTTTGTATCATTTGGGCAAGTTATGTGTTCCAGAAGATGAACAAGAACATGTAATCCGTGAAGCTCACACTTCTTTGATTGCAGGACATTTTGGGGTAAGTAAAACACTTACTCAGTTGCAAAAATATTGTTACTGGCCTAAAATGCAAGAAACTGTAACCAAATACATTAAGGGTTGTATTATGTGTACAACTAGTAAACCAAGTAACAGAAAATTGGGGTTGTACACACCGTTACCTGTCCTATCCCGTCCATGGGAAAGTGTGTCTATGGATATTGTAGGGGGTCTACCTATGTCTAGGAAGGGTCATTATTATCTTTATGTAGTAGTCGATTGGTTCAGCAAAATGTGTATTTTGATGCCATATAAAAAATGAGTCACTATTGAACTAGTAGCTCAAATGTACTTCCAATTTGTATGGGATCCTTTTGGGTTACCTACTTCTATTGTATCAGATCGAGATTCTCGATTCCTAGGGGAATTTTGGTTAGCTTTGTGGGGACTCATGGACACCAAACTGAAGAAAAGTACAGCCTTCCATCCATAGACTGATGGACAGATAGAGGTGGTAAATAGGATAGTTGTGCATCTACTCAGAGGCTACTGCAGCAAGCATCCCAAATTGTGGGATGAGAGTCTGCACTATGTGCAACATGCTTACAACCATGCAACACACTCTTCTACAAAGAGGTCTCCTTTTGAGACTTGTTTTGGTTATGTGCCAAAGACTTCGATGGATTTTGCTTTTGAGAAAGATGATGTTGAAGATGGATGCCATGATGCAGAAAAGGTTTTGAAGTTCATCTAGAAAGTTCAAGCCATCCATTAGGTAGTGGAAGCACAGTTGGAAAAGATTCAAACCAAATACAAGGCTCAACATGATAAACATCACACTGATCATCATTTTCAAGTCGATGACCACGTTTGGTTACATATCAGCAAAGAAAGAATGCAAGGCAGAGGAAGAAAGCTCAAGCCAATTCAGTATGGTCCCTTTGAGATCTTGGAAAAGATCAGAACCAATGCTTTTCACCTCAATCTTCCTCCATACATGCAAATCTATTCAGTTGTCAATGTTGAGAACTTGAAGTTGTATGAACCTCCGATGATATTGGATGAGGAGACTGACATTTAGGTTCCTTCAGTTGATGATCTTTCACCAGAGTACATGTCAAAGTTTCCTAAAGACATCATCCTAGACAGGAAAACCAGGACTTCACGAAGGGGAGTAGTTGAGTACCTCAGAGTGGGACTGAAGGGAATGAATCCAAGCAAGGAAAAATGGATGGAGATTGGTAAAGTGAGGGAACTTTACCCTCACTTACTTTCTGAGTAATCAAGCTTTCAGAGGTCCAAAAGCTCTCCAGTGGGGAGGACTGATCCAGAGAATCTTCATCAAAAATTGAAGTTTCTCTTTTATCTTCAAAATCAGTATCATCAACAAGAGGGTAAAATCTTGACTCCAATGCAACTCAAACGGAGTCAATCGGAGTCCCGAAGCTCAAAATATGTATGGTCAACCCTTAGAAAACAGGCTAGAAAAAGGGCAAAAATCAAAGTTGTCAAAATTGGCCAAAGTCAACACCATTATGTAGTGCTCATCTTCATGATTCTAGTGAAGTTCATTTCACAAAAAATGGAGTTTGTATGACGAAGTTACAGATGGTCAAAATCTGGGTCAACCTAATGACGTCAATGCCCAGTTAGCACCATGGCCAATCAGCCCTTGACACTTGTCATCTCCTCAATCCTCCATTTGGAAAATATTTTGGAAAAAAAAAAATATAAAAATCAAAATAAAATAAATGAAAAAAAAAGTATAAAATTAAACTCCTAAAAAAGTGGGATAAAAGCCACCCACACATGGGGGGAGACCCACAATATGTGGGAACACCACCCATGTTATGGGGGGTGACCCACCTAAAGTGGGGGTGCCACCTAACATGGGGATGGCCCACATTTTGTGGGGAGCCTTCCATCAAGGTGGAATCCCCACATTTAAGGAGATTTTCAATATTTTTTTTCCTAAAACAATTAAATTTGTCACCCCAACAAAATCAATCAAGATTTATTTTGTAACAACAAATGCCCGGAAAGAATAAAATTAGGGGCTTGGAATTTTTAAAGGGGGATATTATTGTTAATTTATCTATGTAAAGGAGATTATTAAGATTTTATGTAAAAATGGAGAGATAAGGTGGATTTTGTAAATCATTTGGTTGTTAACCAAATTGAGTAAATTTTTTGTATAAAAAGGGGATATTAGAGGCTTAGAGGGGCAATTGAGAATTCCTTAAGTATTGGAGGCTTAGAGCATTTTGGGAGATATTTTGTTGTTCCTGTACATCAGGAGAATGCTAGAATTTCATCGTGCTTGAAGGGAAGAGCTTGCAAGCTGATGTAATGCCAAATTTTTGAAGATATCAATCAAATCGGTTTACTCTTTGGAGAGGGCCCCAGAGACGTAGTCGTTTTATGACGAACTCCGTTATCAAGCTATTTGCATTCTTTCTTTCTTGTCTCTTTCTAAATTCTGTCTTTTTCTCAATTCCATTAGTTTAATTATGTTATGGTGTTGATTTCATTTTAGTAATTTGGAGATTGGAATTGTAATCGTTTTGCATTCTTTAAGCAATCGTCTTAGATCCTAAATCGGATCATGATGATTGACACTTGAAGAATGATCTAAAATGCTTGATAATCTACCCTTGAATGCTCTTAAATGATCTTGAATACTCTTGTGAATGCTTAATGATCTCTTGAAGGCTAGGTGTGAATATGAGTAAAAGAACCTTGTATTTATACTTAAATATGCAAGAATTCTCTAAATTACAACACTACAAGTCGTCATCAAATCTAGGAGAATAAAATTTTGCTAGAAATTTGAATTAAATTTAATTTTGGGCCACATGGGACTCATTCGCCCAAGGTGGTGAATGAGTTGCATCAAGCATAATGTCTGGGACAAAAAACCAAAAGTACTTAGAAAATATGTGAAAATCAACTTGAGACCAAAAAACTAAGGTGGGGCCCATTTTCCCAAGGTGCGAATGAGTCCTAGATAACTAAATTAGGTCGCATAATCTAGAAATACATGAATTATGATTGGTTAATAATTTGTGTTGGGATAGTCCTCTAAAAGATGTCATAAATGAGGCTTGTGGATGTAAAATAGGAGCAATTAAAGCATGAGAAAGCCCAAGTATTGATGACAAGCCTAGAAAAGTGTGAAAATGTGTTACAACACTTTAAAAAAGGCAAGGTTAAGATTTATTTTGATTAAAAAGAGGTTCTTTAATCTTGGTTAATTAATAAAACCTTAGAAAAGTTTGAAACTGTGTTACAACACTTTAGCAAGGTACCATTTAAATCCATTAGTTCACAAGGGTCAAAGACCTAATGTGAATATGTTAGGCATGGCATATTACAAACTAAATCAAGGCTAGGTTAAGGGGAATGTTGATGCCAAAAATTGGCAAGGTAACAACCTTTATGGGAAATTCAGTTAATGGGGGGGCCAATTGCGCTAAACTAAGTAACCTTTGGGTTTTTAAAGAAGTCAACTTCTTCTGTAATTAGGTTTATGGAATGAGAAAAGGAAGAAAATATAAAAAAATAAAGGTCTAACTAAGGTGATGCGCTAAGGAGTAGATATAGGCATGGTAAATCTATCCTTTGGGATTCAATTAAAGGGCTTGATCAACAATCTACTATGTTCCAAAATAACAGAAATCAAAGATAAAGATCTAAACAATTCATCTAATGAAATAAATAATTCTTACACACATTCACTAAAAAGAGGAGTCAAAGACATGATTTGAACTAGAACACTTGTATTAAAATCATAGAAGTTCTAAAAAATGAACTATTCAAGACAATAATAACACAGTATTAATGTTTTATCAAATAGCTTAAGAAAAATAGAAAGGCCAAACAATGGCATAGTATGAGAGTCTCATACAATAATATAAAAGCAATATTAAAGGCCTGGTGTATTTCCCTTTTTTTTTTGTATCTTTTGAACTCATTTACAGAAGAAAGATGCAATATATATAGCTAGTAATCCCACCGCCTAGTGGGCCAGTAATAGAAAAGATTATGTATCTCAAGCAATGATGGTAGCAAAAATGATTCCCCTTGGTCATTGTAATAGAAAAGATTCAGGCCATACCACATAGTCACTCATTAGCTAGATGCTTCCCCTGTGAATGATGGTAGTTTTCCTAGAAAACCTTGCACAAACAAGTGTCATTTACTTATGAAAGCAGTTAAGACATGTGGTAGCATGTCATAGCTTATTACTTGCTCCATCCTTCCTTTTGATGAATTCCCCATGAAAGGGATTCATGGCAATAGGTTGGAGCCCGCTCATTGATTCCTCCTCTTTGAGTTGAGATACTACATAGTGAAGATGCATGGAGGCATTTTTTACCATCAACACCAATTGTGGGGTCCACTAAAAGTGTATGAGAATGAAAGCTACATAGCATGTAGATGGGGCTGACTCAAAAGTGAAGGGAGGCATCCTTGAAGTTCCCATGATGATGACACGTGGATGCTTTGTGGGAGCCAGTAGAAGAGTGAAGGAAGTAATCATTGTGAGGAGTGCTTGGAGGACACGTAGCAGCAGCCGACAAAATTAACAAAAAGAGACCTGATTGAGAAGCAAAGCATAGCATTTTGAACATCCGAGGCATGAGTCAATACTTAAAAAAAACAAAACCACCCACGGGGAGCTCGAGGAATCTTATATTCATAGCTTTTGGTGACTACCAGGGGGATTTCACCTATGGAACAAGGAACCCAAAATTTTCTCTAGCTTGTAGATGAGAGCCACCATCCATAGGGTGATGGAGTCAGAGCTTAGAAAAAGTGTCCTATGGAGGCAACTAGTAAGCTTCAAATGGTTTCAATATTTCACATAGATTCACTTGTGCTCCACTCATATCGAGCATTTCTTTGTAAGGCAATGTCACAGGTAAACTAGCCATAGACTCAAATTGGAAGAGTAGCCACACAATCAAATGAGTGACACCTTCAATATCTGTTGTAGTAGGGGATTGGATAAATCTCTAGAAATAAGATGTGTCATGTTGCTTCTCTTCAATCTTCACCACAATTTTCTTTATGGTGGCCGCCAACTCATCTACAAGAAACGGGGAGGGCAGGGCCATCTTAGTTAGCTAGGAGAAATTTTTCCACATGATAACCATAGTCTAGCTCAAAGTGCTTCTGTATGTGTTAGCATGAAGGATAGCTGAGTAGTAGTGGATAAATTTGTTCACAGTCTTGACAGCACCCTTCTAATCCTTGATCCCTGGATTTTCTAAGTCTTCATCTAAGACCATATATAACTTAGTAAATTTTTTTCCTCAGGAACCCTTTTTACGATAAACTATGGGAACTACTCAATTTCTCCATAGACCTCCTTCCTCAAGCTTGTCGCTTGTGACATAAATTGGAGTGTCAGTTGTAGTGTCAAGTAGAAGGCCTTGACCTTTTCCCAATATGAAATGTATAGCTATTGAGCCATTGGGATGAGGTTTGGTTGGGTAGAAAGGGCTTAGGGAATACTCCTTAGAAGGGCAATCTCTGCATCTTTCAAGTTGACATCTTGTGTCTATTCTACAACCCCCTTCTTTATGGATGCAAATTGTTCTTGGATGTTTCTTAATTCCTTGGACCAGTTCTCCTCAACTTGGATCTCATTTGTTGACTCTGTTTGAAGAGAAGACTTCATCTCCCAGAGCTTCTTTTCCAATTGGGCCTCTTGGCTCCCAAAGTGTGCATCCTTCTATTGCATTTTTTGCTCAAATTGAGCATGATATCATTCAAACTCCTCTCTCTTTTGTTGTAGTGCCTACTCTTCTAGAGCTAACTTACTTTGATAGTATTGGTTCCTCCATCATAGTGCATCAACTAGGGTGAGGTCAACAAATTAGGACTTTGCAAGTTCCTCCTAGAGTTTATTCTTCTCTATCTCTTCTACCTGTGCTTTCTTCGATAAGAATTTAGTTTTTGCTTCCATTTTCTTTTCCTTCACTAGCAAGAAATTAACCCTGTCCTTCACAAGTTTCAACTCCTCTTCTTTCTTTCTTAGTTGGCAACCAGGCTTGAGGAAGTCAGTCGTCACCACCCACTATTTTTTTTCAATGAGATCAAATTTTTCATATGGTTGAGCTATCTTCAGATTGAATGCCATGGTGAACATGTTTTAATCATCAAGATGCATCTCCCCTTGTAGTTTGATGATGTTCAAATACATGGTTGTGAAATGGATCAATTTTTGAGCTTCATTGTAAATAGTATACACATTTGTCTTTGTTGGATTGTTGTCATCCTTTTCCTTTTGCTTTTGAATTCTGAGAGACCATGCTTCCTTTGTAACATCACCTTGGACCATAAATTGGGTTGGGAAGTAAACTAGCTCACCTGTGAAATTTTCACCAGGAGGTAGGGTGAAAGGGAACATGATGGTAGTGGTTTCTAGAATTCTCTTCTTTGGAAGATTGAATATCTATGGAGAGAAATGAGGGAAATTCCAAAGATTAGTTTGTGACCTAGTGAGAGGAATCATCGAGTGTTGTGGCAATAGAAGAGTTGTGAAAAACTCCATCTACTAAGTGGACTAAGTTGGTTTCAATTTAGTGGTAGCAAGAGGGGTATCAATGGTAGTTACACTTGCATAAAGAGAGGCGAAAGAAAATTGGGTAGCAGTAGATAGTGTAAGCATTCTTAGAGGTGTCAAGATAAATGGTCTCACCTAGGAGAACTGGTAGAAACCCCCTATGACCATTACGACAGAGGTGGAAAAGGAAGGGTTGACACTTGTAGTAATGGGAACTATAGAGACAATAGGGGACACTAAGGATTTTGAAGTAAGAGAAAAGGGAGTGAATGTTACCTACTAATTAGATGATTATGGTTCCTGGCTTGCCATGGCCTCCTAGCTTGCTGCGAGTGCTTGCGAAATCTCTCTGATAATTGCTTCTATGTGTTGTCATTTGGCAGGTAGAGAGTCCACCTCTATGGTTTTTGACTATTATTGATTCATTCTTCTCCTTGCTACGGTCTAGGTGAGTGTCTATGAGGCTCTCAATATGTTTATCTACACATTTAAAGCAACCTAGCTAGGCTACTCTAGAGCCTTCCTTTTTAGCTGAGCAGAGACCAATGAAACTTTTGATTCCTTCTCTTTTCCCTTCTCCATATGCGCTTTGGGCTCCTCATCATAGCCATCATCCTTATTAGCACTCACATCAAAATCCATGTGCGCCTCATTCCTCAACTTATCAAATTGTTCATCCAACTCCATGTTTCCATAAGGGGCTTCAGGTTGTTTGATCTCTTGGTGGTACAAACAATTTTTTTTGATTATTTCCTTGCTCCATCCATCTATTTTTGATAACTTGTTTCAAAGGCGAGCTCCCATTTTACACTTCTCATCATACTTTGTTGTAGTGAAGTAGAACTTATTCCATGGTGTCCTACTATCATTTGTAGGAATGTGAAACAAGTCAACCAATAGATTATCCAAATCTTTTAATGAGTTTCATCTCTTTTCCCAATAAGGTCAGGGGCTATGTGGTACCTTGACAAATTCATTTGGCAAGTCATTTTTTAGGGTTGTAATTCAATTTATCACAAATAATTACCAACCCTAAATGAGCCATCTTATCTTCCAACAGCTGGTGCATCTTCTTTTTGTTCATGACCACCATTTTAAACCTTAGCAGGCAGATAAAAAATTGCTTCTTCTTTGTTAGTCCTCCAAAAATGGTGTAGTTGATAATGGATACTTGTCAGAACATTTCAAGGGCCAAAAATCTATTTGTGAGACATGTTAGAAGGAAAAATGGTTCCCCAGTTAAATTGTGCATGTCCAAATGAATGTGAAATCTACTCTAAGAAACCAGTCACATTTGGGGGTGAAGTTTTACATATACCCTTTCTACTCCTTCGTGATTCGGTCAATACCATCCTCTCCTTTCAAATATTGCAAAATTGGAGTCAAGAAATAATCTTAAAATGCATAATAATCGTAAGTAAAGGAGAGGAGATCAGTCCATATAGAATCAAGCCTTCTTTTTCTGAATCTAGCAAAAATAGCCAACTTCACATGCTTCTTGAAGAAATCAGGGTTCTAATGTAAAAACATATGGGAAAGGAAGGAAGGAAACCTACACTTCCATTGCATTTAGTAGTCCCTTAGTTTCCTTATCATTTCATCAATGAGGAATTGTGCAAAATCATACCAGAAATAGGAATGTTGCTTATAGAACTGGAACCCCAGACCCAACTGAAAATCCTACACATCCCTTTTGGTGTCTATTCCACAAACAAATTCCAACATTGAGAAGGCCTCCTACATGTCTATGGGGAAGTAATTGTGTGGTGTCAAGATCTTTGGTGGATTTATTTGATCTTCCTTAGGCCTTTGGGTTTCTTTGTTATAAAATTACTGAGTCTTTTGTTTAGTTCTCCATATTTCATCCCCCTTTTTTGGAGTGAATGGTTCTATCTTTTTGAATTTGTAGCTTTGGTCAGGAAAGCACAACAAATTACAAATAGCTCCTAGGAAGATATTAACTTTCAACTCTTGGCCTTCAATGGTGTTGGTGCTTTGATTGAAATGTTCGATGGCCACATCAAATAGTTCTGGGCAATAGTGCACAAACGTGACCATATATTGTTGGAGTCCATTGAATCATAGCTTCTGTATCAAAGTATCTGATTTTTTGAATTTCTTCATCCTCTCATAGGTCACCTCCCTCAAATACTTAGGGTTCTTTTCGAGGATGGGATCATGAATATTATCCCAATCCTCCTTGATTAGGCTCTAGTTTCTATAACTTTTAGGCTTGTCCAAGACTTGTTTGTTTACCCATTTTGGCTTCTCTAGTATACTAGGAAAAGTGTAAGAGATGTCTTCAAAGGCATAGATGGCTAATGTTGTACGAATAGCATAAAAAAAGCTCTAGGTTGCCTCTACTTGTGACTCTACTTGAGAACTTTCTACTATTTTCCTTCTACTGGAGACTTCTACTTAGCTCAAGTTTTCTACAATTTACCTCAGCTACGGTTGTGCTCAAAGCTTCTTTTTATCTAGGTAGCATGTTTGAAAAGCTTTCACAATGTTATCCTTTTCGCATGTGATACTTAGTTATTTCCTTCTTGGGGTGGTCAACAATGCTCACCTTTTAGCATTAAATTTGGCATGTACCACCAGTTATTTGCTCATGTGAAATGAATTACTTGCCATTTTGAAATGACAAGAATTCATAATGACCTTTGGTAATGATGTACTCAAGAATGATTTCTTGGAAATTGAGCCAACAATTTGAATGCAACTTAGTTGTTCATATGTCATGGAAATTAATTTCCCAAATGGAATGATTAAGCCAAATATGCAATAAGTTCTTGCAAAGATATGGGGTTTTCCTTGGAGTTCAAAAAATGCCAGTAATGCAACACCTCAACCTCCAATCGTATGGACTACCACTAATTATTACCACTAGATTATGCTAATTAATTAGCTCCTATTAATCCTGCATGCAACAAATCCTACCTAGCAGACACAACTAGGTGGGAAATTCAAGCGATCCTTGGTGCAATTTTTGAGATGGTACCTAAGGGTGATCCCATAATAGTGGTTTACAATTTTTGGCCAAACTGGACACTAAAATTATTATTTTTAACTAAATCTTCACATTCAGGCACCTATAGCGGCTAAACTGAGGAATTTGAAGATGGTGCAAACTAGAGTCTCATCAAATTTTGTCTGTAAATTCTAAAAATATTTTTTTCAAAATTTTTGGAATCAAATTGCACTTCTTTTTCCATCTCCCATGAAAATAGATTTTTTTCAAAAAACAACATTTTCAAAAAGTGACGCACACCATATAATGTATAACTTTTTTTCCCACTAATTTTAGATTACCATAACTTTGTATATGTTAAAATTTAATTTAATTTTTTGTTGGATCAAGGACTTCAATATCTAGTGCAATCATATTTTTTCAATTTTTTTGATAATATTCTATTTTTCCACATGTGAAGAACAAAGAAATTCATTTAATGAAAACCTATGTTTAATAAAACTTAAAAACAAATACATAACAAAACCAAACAGTAAAATTATATTCATTGGATAGCTTGTTCTGAGGAATACCATAATAATTTGAAATAAATTTTAAATGAATCATTTGATCCCCAAATCTGAATCAAAAGTGATTTTTATCAACATTTTGATAGGTGTAAACATTTATAGGTATGGTTTAAAACTAGCAAGGTTCTATCCAAGGGGTTTTGATCTAAGGTGATTTGATCAAACCATCTTCAATTGGAATCCTTAAAATGGAACTTTTTAAGGCTTAAATCATTATATTTTCTAAAAATATGTGATTTCAGCTAAAATTCATTCCTCTCAGGAATTGTAAACCACTATTGTGACAGCACCCCTAATTAACATCATGTTTATAGTATGCAAATTACCATGCTTATCCTAGCCATTTCTATAAATAGACACTTATGAAATAGAAAAATCATGCTTAGTAATCTTAGCAGAATTGGTAATAGGTAATTGGCTTAGCATTTGGCATTAGTAATTGTGTAGAATTTGCATAGAGCTTAGACTGAGGAAATTTTTGTAAAGCTAGGTACCAAACATTTGTATAGAGATTGGACCTAGGAAATTTACATAGAGCTAGGAACCATGAAAACTCCAATTAGGTTAGTCTAAAAGAAATCCCAATCAGCTTTTCTTGGTGAAATTTCAACTGGGTGTCTCAAAAGAATGACCAAGAATATGCATTTTTTGGCCATTATAGTGATAAATTGGGTTCTGGTAAGGGACTATGTTAACTATGAGGACAAGGATAGAGTTAATACTTATGTATGCTCTCACTTTGTTACATCCATACTCAACATTCAGGTTCCCAAGTCGTAGGTTCTTCATCTAGTGCTTGAGATATTTTTGAAGAAGTACCTGGGCAGCCTTAGAGAGGTGGTGGCAAACATTTCATTTGGTATAGGCTTGCCAATGGCAAGAAACCACTACAAGTACATTGAAGAAGATGTAGTCATATGATGGGTTTCATTCCTAAGTAGTTTCTACATCAAGTTGCAAGAAGAACATCACCAAAGGGTGACCTGTGCATGCCACTTCTTGTTTTACTTATACAATATTGTTCCTTTTTATGACATTGACAGGTACACTGACTTCAAGAACTTGGTGTTCCCTCTGCCACTTGCCATTTCTCCTATGGATGTTTTTGCTAGTCCTAATGTTTCCCCTACTGATGAAGTGATTCTAGATGCTACCATTGATGCCTCCATTGTTGTTGCTCATGCACATGACTAAAAATTTCTTTTTATGCTTTAAGAACTTATAATTGTTAGTCTTTTTTTTGTACATATGATTGGAAAAGGCTTTACCATAGATAGATAAAGAAGATACAAAAAATATATAAATGTATACTCTAAAAATGGGGCATATGAGCAATTTTCACAATGTACTTATCAAAGTATATAAATATAATGAAGATACAACTTATATGACATTCTATCTCATTTGGTTTGAAATGTAGTTCTCTTCTTCTTTTCCTGCATATGTGTGTTCACTTTTCTCTACTTCATGGGTTGCTTTTAGTTTTCTCCACACTTTCCAATAATGAGTTCCATTGTTTTTGCTTCTTTGCACTATAGAATTTAATTATTGAAAGATCAGTCGATGAAAAAACATGAAAGAAAAGAAATTACACTACTTGCATATTTACATTGGTAGGATAATCTTGAAGCTTAATTGAATAATTTTAGCTGAATTATGTTAATAGGAATCCCCAATGCTTCTTGCAAAATGTTTTCTAATTTGAATGCATTATTCTACTTGCATTGAATAATTTTGAAAGGGCCTTCCCAGAGGTTGTCGAACTTTTTGTCTTGACCTGGCTTTGTAGCCCTTTCATTGAATTTTAGCACTAGGTCCCTGCATTTTAGACCTTGGTCTAAGGCTTTCTTGTCAAAGATATCTTAACCACCTGCTAGTAGTTGGACATGGCTATCAGGGCCTTTTCCCTATTTTCTTGCACTTATAGCAACTCAGCCAATTGTACCTCCATGGTGCCATTTTTCTCTACCTCAAGAGATTTGAGCAATTGCAGTGTCAGAATCTCCATGGAAATATGAAATAACACTTCTTTCCCATATTATACCTCATATGATGAATTCGTGAGGACTTTCTTAGGAGTTATGTGGTCCACCCACAACACTTCCCAAAGGTTTTTATACCATTGTTTTTGGTGGTCTGAACCAATTCTTTTGATGAGTAAGACTAAATTTTTGTTAGTTGACTCTACCAGGCCATTCCATTATAGGTAGTAGTTTGATTATGTCTTTAAGAATATGACATGCATGTGTACGAATTGACATACCTTAGAGCTTAGAAAATCCTTGGCATAGTTGGAGATGATGGTTTTGGGTGGGCCAAATCTTGTCACCAGATCCTCAAGGAAGTCCACTATCTCTACCTCCATCACATTCTTTAGGGGCATCACTTTGGTCCACTTGCTAAAGTAGTCTATGACAGTTAGAATCTATTTGTGTCCAGTATTGGAGGTAGTATTGATCATTTCGATGAAATTAAGGCCCCATTGTGTGAAAGACTCATCAACCACTATCAGATTGAGAGGCATTATGGAATTTTTTCCTCTCCCTATGAAGAATTTTCATTCTTTACAAGCTTTTACTAGGGATTATAAGTCATTAAACAACATAGGCTAGAAGTACCTAGTGCACATGATTTTTATGGTAGTGGTCTTAGTGGAGAAATGCCTGCCCATAAGACTATTGTGGAAAGTGTCAAGAATCCACTTCGTTCGCTCTATGGTGACACACCGCAATACAACATTGTTGAAGTTCCTCTTGAAAAGGACGCCTTCAATGAGCACATATCCATTGTTTTGCAACTGATAGAATCTTTTGTTTTGAGAAGGAAGGCCAAGTAGATATTTTCCTATGTGCATGAGTCTCACTCTGTCTACCAGCTAGCATCCTTTCAATTCAAAATCATTTATTAGAACCAACTAAATTTTCTCTTCTTCGACTGTCATTTCCTCTTCATGTGCTAAATACTCACACTGTCCTCTTCCTCGAACAGTCTTTGTAGGCTTGACATCAATGTCATATTCAAGGATCTTATTGATCCAATTAACACTATTTTCAGTGATTTCTCCTTCCATGATGTACTCCCACACACTGAAATGTGTGACATAAACAATCACCTTATTACAATATATTAGGTTTCAAAACTTCTTGAGCCCCTTAAAAATTGTGAACGCTTGCCTCTCAATGAAGTTGTAGTTCATCTCATATTCCTTCAAGGTCCGGGAGTGAAATTTTGTCAGATGTTCTCCCTTTCCTTCAACATCCTTTTTAGTTAAGATAATAACAATTCTTGACTTGCTACTAAATATATACATTATGAAGTCCTTTGATAGGTCTGGATAGACTAGCATAGGGGCTGAAGAAATAGAATCCTTAACCTTCTCCAAGGCGTCTCTATCTTCTTTAGTCCATTTAAATAATTGATCCTTTTTCAGCATCCCAATGATCAATTTAAATATCCCTACAAAATCCAAAATGAATTTGCTCACAAAATTTACCTTCCCCAGGAAAGATTGGACTCCTTTCTTGTTGAGCGGTAGTGGAAGTTCTTTGATTGCTTTAACCTACTCAGGATCAATCAAAATTCCTTCTTTGGACACTATGTGTCCCAATAGCTTTCCTTCTAGCACTCTAAAGAAACATTTTTTTGGGTTTAGGGATACCCCAAACTCTTGGCCTTTTTTGAAAACCATCTCAAGGTGATTGAAATGATAATCCTTATGTTTGGAGAAAATAATTAGATCATCCAAATATATTAGGATAATCTTCTTGATCAATTCGCTATAAGAAATATCCATAACCCACTAGAAAGTGGCTCTTGCATTTGAAAGGTTGAAAGGCATTTTAGCATGTGAATGTTCCCCACTTGGTAGTGAACATTGTTTTGTGTCAGTCCTCTTCTTTGACCCAAATTTTATTGTAACCAGAGAAGACATCTGATGAGCCTAGTTTTTGGTCCAATTTTGGTTAGAATCTATATTTATTTGTTGGTATATTTCATGGAATTTAATGTTAAATTTTGGTATTTCCATAATGTTCCCCTCAAACCATTTCCATTGGATTTAATCATATCTCTTCAAGATTTAATGAAATTTGGCATATTATGTAGATTATCTATATTGATTTTGCATGTGGTTAATGAATGTTCCTTAAGGTGGATATAAATGTGCAGTTATTATGCGTACTGATTTTACCATGTAGATTTAATATTCTAAGTTAAGGAAGACATTACTAGCTTGGTATGTAGCATAACGTCCATCAAAGGAATTGCTCCAAGTCAAAGGAGGCCAATGGTAGAATATTCTTCATGCAATTGAATGTAACTACCTTGTATTGGACTTTAATGATCAGGCATGCACATGCATTACTATTGAGTTGAATCTATGTTGGACTTGTATGTCTGACCAGATTCTATGCACGTGTAACTACCATCGCTCCATTTTCTTTGTTTTCCCTAAATGGCATCCTCCCAATTGTGGAGTTGACTGTCTTGTTTAGATTTTAGTATAAATAACTATCTAATGGTCCTTCTTCAATAGGTTTCACAATTTGATATTGTATTTGCACTCTCTAGTTTTTAGTAATATAGATACATTACTCTTTTGTACTCATGATTCATAAAGAATAAAATAAAGTTCCAAGTTTGAGCATCTGATTTTTCATTAGTTTTAGAGGATACTTATCCAAGGGGGACCACCTGGTGAGTAATATGTCTTCTTAGTTTAGCATTAGATTAGTATTACTTGTTGTTTAGTATTTAGAAATCTGGTACTAACTTTTCCTGTAGCCACTAGAATTTTATTCTATGACTATTCTTGCAGCCAAAGTAGACAAAGTTGTGTCCTTTTTTTTTCTCATATTTTATTCCTATCATGCATTTGAGCTTAGCATAGTCGTTGATTGATGTTCAACATTTGTTTCATTCCCTTCCAATCAATTCACTTTTAGTATTGTGCATTCCTTAGTTGTAGAATGAAATGGCTATTTTGAGCTCCTAGTGCACATATTGTACTGACCCATTTCATCTTCATGTCCCTAGGTTGACAAGTTAAATGCACCTTTATGATGATTGAAATGGATATTCAAGTTAGATGTCCAATCTTTGAATCATGGTTGTAAAGACTTAGTTATTAAGATCATTGTAGGAGGAAAACATTTTTGGCATCGTTGTCGAGGATTGTGTCAAACTAGGGATTCTTTTGGATTCATTGGTAGTTTTTCTTGTTGTAGTGTTTCTAGAAGTTGTTCTTAGTATATCCTCATTTAGGAAGTAATGACTCCCCCTTATTCTTTACCAATTATTTGTATGAGTTTACTGATAGTGCGTGATACCACATGCATAGAGGAAGGAGAAGGGAAGCTTATGGGAGATTCCTTCCTAAGAATCCTAATCCATTCTAGCTAGTTGACTATCAGAATCTACCAAAAGAAGAAGAAGATCCACACCCCTTTACTAATGCATATCCTAATCTGACAAGTTATGAAGTCTCCTCTAAAGATAAAAATCAGCTTGAGAACCCCTTTTCTTTGGAACCACATCAAGCAGGCATGGGTGATGCAAATAGGAACAGACCTAACTAACTAGCTTTTCCTTTCCCCATTTCCCATTAGAATGAAGTTGACAAAATCAAAAACATTCTTGCCTCAGCACTTCTAAATTTTTATGGACTTATCATAGAAGATCCAGATACATTTTTATTTGAGTTTGACATACCCTGTTGGAGTTATGATTATACCACTAATGCCCATAGTCTTTAGCTATTTCCTACCACTTTGAAAGAGGCTCCATTAAGATGGTTCATGATCCTAGGCAGAGATATTGTGGAAACTTGGGAAGACATGAAGACACAATTCCTTGAGAAATACAAGGAATATTGCAAAGATAGTGACATGAAAGGAGGTGACATTTTCAAGATGCAACAAAAGGAAGATGAGATCCTATAAGAATACATTGCAAGGTTTATGCCTTTCCTAAAAAAATCTCCACACCATACACTTATAAAGACTCACATTTTTTTTCCTAAGAGGAATCAATGATAGCTACACTAATGCCTGGGACCTTATGGGAGGAGGAGATATTTCTCAAGTTCCTTGGGAAGATATCAAGAAAATATGCTAGAAATACTCTAGGGAAACTTCAAAGAAAGGGAGAGCTTACCAATCTTCCATGGGTAATTCAACTACCAGTGAAGTCTCAAAAATAGAGATTACTCATTTGCTAGCGAAATTCAAGCAAGACATTATCAATAATCTAGCTACTCAGCTAGATACACTTTAGGCCAAGAAGAAGCAAGAGGAGGCAGAAGCAATGTTGGAAGAGTATTGCCCCCACTGCAAACAAAAGAAAAAGGACTGTAATGGTAGCTAATATTGAGAGCAAGTAGGTTCCAACTGAGTTCAATCCAATCCATATTGAAGAAGACAAAGTCTACTATGTTGCACAAAGGAAGGCTTGGGCTCCAAGACAAGGTATGCCAGTGGATCCACTATCTTATGTTGGGTCATATTTGAATTCCTTTTCATCTGGTAACCAATGGCAGGGCCCATATCCACCTAGTTATGGAGGATATCAACCATAGCCTTGGAGTAACCCTCCAAATGCTTGGCGCAGTCATCTGAGTTCTCCACCTTAGGGGAATTGGTAGCAATTTTAAGGGCATTGGCAGCAAACAAATCAATGGAGAGGAGGATAGCAATGGCCTACTCAGACAACTAGTTACATGTAGCCACCTTCTTAGCCCCAAAAGCCTACTATAATGCCTCTTCCCATTAATCCAAGCTCAAATACATCTAAACCTACTCAACTACCAGCTCATCCCACAACCAATCCAAATAACAAACCATAGAAACAACCTTCCTACTCTATTGATTTAAATCAATTCCCTAGATATATTGTGAGTGTAAGTGATATCCACTTGCGTTCAAGTACTAATTTACTAGCCCCTTCCAAGCACATTATCAATGAGCTTCCTATAGAAGAGGAAGAGGATCCTTTGAATGATCCCATTCAGCCTAGTGTATCTAAAAATTCTAAACCAGTCCAAGTCAAGTAGACTGAACAAGAGCCACCATTTTTGTAGAGATTGGAAGCTGCCAAGAAGATGGAAGAAAAGGAGGATACAAATTTTCATATCTTGGATCAACTAAAGCATATATGTGTCCAGATACCTCTATTTTAGGCCATAAAGGATGTTCCAATATACAACAAGGCAATCAAGGAGGCATGCCTTAAGGAGCCAGGTAGGAAAAAGAAGGACCCAACTATAGTTCATGTGGTGGGACAACTAGCTAACATCATGCTGGGAAAAGTGACTATTCCCAAGTGTAGTGACCCAAGCAATCCTATGGTAGTAGTTGTTATAAATGGGGTCCAAGTAAAGAATGCTCTGATTGATTTAAGGGCAGTAATAAATGTAATGACCAAAGACATCTTGCAACAACTAAATATCTAAAGTATGAGGTCCACTCCTATTATCCTATAGCTTGCTAATACCTCTATTGTTAAGCCTAATGGTGTAGTGGAGGATCTTGTGGTGGTTCTAGACTCCTGGGAGTATCTAGCAAACTTTATGATTCTTTCTCCTAAAGCTACACTAGGCGGGTATCCCATTATTCTTGGAAGACCATGATTGGCAACTGCAACTGCATACATTGGATGTCAGTCAGGTGGCATGACCTAATCAGATGGGAGGAGCACTAAAAAATTTGTTCTTTATCCACTTCTTAGCCATCTCATGATGAAGATAATCTTGTATGGTGACATGTTAGTGAAGAAGCTAAGGAAATTAACTCTATGGCACAGCTTATGATGCTAGGTAGAAGCTCTTTAATGCAACTCCAAGATGAGGATGAAGTATTGGATAACATCATTTAGAACCATTGTGAAGCGGAGGAAGCATCATCTTCTCATTCTACTACTTTAGTCAAGACATCTTTTCATGCTCTTCCTATAGCCACTATTCTTGCAAACATTCTTCCTATTGATTCTCTTCCTACAACCACTATTCCTATATATTTTCATCTTGTAGACATTGTTCCTATAAACATATTTCTGGTAGCCACTCTTCATGTAGCTATTGTTCCTACAATAGGCATGCCCCATACATTACTGTCATATGAGCTAAAGGTACCATGTGTTAATGAAGCAACCATGATATAATTAACTACACAAGTACATGTGTTAGAAGGAAAATATTTGAATGTTAATAGTAAATTGAATGAAGAACAACAATTGTTATTGGAAAATCTATTAAGGACCCATCAAAATGAATTTGCATGGGATTATCATGATATGAAGGGATTGGATCCTAAACTTTGCACACACAAAATTTACATTAGAGATGATTGCACCCTAGTAAGACAACCACAAAGAAGAATTAACCCTACACTAAGAGAGATTGTGAAAGGGGAACTAGAGAATTTATCTACCCCATTACTGATAGTCAGTGGGTGTCTCCATTAGTGATTGTGCCCAAGAAGGGAGGGAAATGGTGAGTTTGTGTTGATTATAGGGAACTTAATGTTGCCACCAAGAAGGACCACTTTCATTTAACCTTCATTGATCAAGTTTTGGACACACTTGTAGGAAAGTAATACTTTTCTTTTCTAGATGGGTTTAGCAGCTACAACCAAATCCAAATTGCACCAAAGGACCAAGAGAGGACTACATTCACCTGTCCATTTGGGACCTATGCTTATTCAATGCTCCCATTTAGCTTATGCAATGAACCTACAACTTTTCAGAGGGAAGTCATTAGCATATTCTCAAAAAAAATTCATGATTGAATGGAAATTTATATGGATGGCTTTACCACTTATGGTGTTGATTTTAAGCAAGCGTTGGAAAATCTTAGAAGGATCTTGCAGAGATGTGAAGACCAAAACTTGTCCTTAAATAGTGAAAAGTACTTCATGATGATGCAAGAAGGTGTAGTTCTTGGCCATTACATCTCCCATAAGGGAATTCAAGTAGATCCTCCAAAGATTGAGGTAATCATAAATCTTCCCACACCTACAAAACAAAAGAATGTTAGGAGTTTTTTGGGTCATGCAGGATATTACAAGTGTTTCATCAAGGATTTTAGCAAGGTAGCAACACCATTGTACACTCTTCTCACTAAAGATGCTAAAGTTTAGTGGATTGAAGCTTGTGACAAGGCATTTTCTGACTTGAAGGCAGCTTTGACTCATCTTCCTGTACTCAAAGGGCCTAATTGGGAGCTTCCTTTCCACATCCATACTATTGCATCAGATTATTCCATAGGAGCAGTCTTAGGATAGAAAGGAGTTGTTGAAAACACCATTTACTTTGTTAGCAAAAATTTATAAGGAGAAAAATTCAATTATATAATGATAGAAAAAGAAATGCTAGTAGTAATCTATTCACTGAACAAATTTAGACATTACATAACAGGCTACCAAATATTTGTGCACACTAATCATGAAGCCTTCAGATGTCTCATGAATAAACCTTTGATCACAAGTAGATTGGAAAGATGGTTATTTTTTATGCAAGAGTTTGATATAACCATTATGGATAAGCCATGGATGGTCAATGTTGTTGCAGATTTTCTTTCAAGGCTAACTATATCAGAATACAATCATCCCATAGATGACTCTTTCCCTTATGAGCATTTATTCTCCCTCAGTGTAAAAACACCCTGGTATGCTAATAGCCAATTACTTCATCACAGGTAGAGTTCCTTCTCACTTCTCTCAAAAAGAGAAAAGGGCACTCTTTGAAAAATCATTTCCTTTCTCTTGGATTGTTGGATGTTTTTTTTATACTAGACCTAACCATGTCATGAGGAGGTGTGTGAGAGAAAATGAGACATATGACATTTTGCATGCAAGCCACAATGAACCATGTGGAGGACACTTTGCATCCAAGAGGAAAACAATGAAGGTTTTGGACATAGGATATTACTGACCAACACTCCACAAGGATGTAGGAAGGTATACTAGAAAATGTGATAGATGCCAAAGAATGGGAAGAACAACAAAATCTAATGGGATGACATTGTGCCCTTAGGTAGTAATCACTCCCTTTGACAAGTGAGGATAGGATTTTGTGGGACCCATTGACCCTTTGTCAAATGGTAAATCTTATATATTGATATGCACTAATTATGTGGTAAAGTGGGTAGAAGTTAAGGCCACGAAGCATGCAAGGGATTACAAGGTTGCAGAATTTCTTTATGAGGCAATTTTCCCAAGATATGTAGTCCCAAAAGAAATAGTGACTAATCAAGGGGCACAATTCACATCAACCCTTGTTGCAACACTAGTTAATGAGTACAACATAAGGCACAAGAAGTCTACTCATCACCCATAGGCTAATGGCCAAGTTGAGGTGACCAACAAAGAGATTGAATCCATTCTGACTAAAATAGTAGCTATTCATAAAAAGGATTGGGAAAATAGATTACCAGAAGTTGTTTGGGCCTATAGGACAACCTAAAAAATAACTACAGGCTTCATCCCATTTGAGTTACTATATGGAAAGACAACTATGATGCCAGTTGAATTTGAATATAAGACTATGTGGACTATAGTAGATTTGGGGATGGATATTTTTGAGGCACAAAGAGAAAGAATCATGTAGCTAAATGCTTTTGATGAGATAAGAAGAGCAGCCCTGCAACATACATAAGTAGTGTAGAATCAAAGAATCAAGTGGAATAAGAAATTTCAACCAAGAGATTGGGCCTTGCTCTATGACTCAAGATACCAAGAGAATGCAAGAAAATTGTAGAGAAGGTGGCTAGGACCATAAGAAGTTGTTGAGGAATTTCCTAATGGATTTGTTTAGCTTACTACCATTGACCCTATCAGGGTCAAATTACTTATCAATGGTCATCATCTCAGATTATATCACAAGCCAAGTTACAAAGATGAGTTCCTACAACAATTCACCCAACATTTAGCACCCGAGCTTCTTGCAGTTGGAGGAAATGGACCTAGTGTCCCTCCTTCTAGCTAATTAAGGTACATACTCTCTCATAATGAAAACTTTCACTTACGTGGAAGTCCATTTCTTCACCCATCCACCCATCCACCCATCCATCACCACCTTTCTCTCTCTTCCATCACTTCATTCCACCTCACCTCACTCCACTTCATTTTCATTAATTTCTTAATTTATTCCCTAAAAGGTGAGTTGTACTTTCTCCATGATCTTTGCAGAAAATCTTCCACACGTTTAGGTATGTGTGAATTAATTGTTATCTTTAATCATCTTTTAAGTGTGTTCATTTAATCACTATACGTTGGTATATAATTTTACATAAAATGTCATCATCCCCTGTAAAATCACCACTCCAATCTCACATGTGTGGACACATGTCCAAATTTAGGTTGGGGGGAGGGGAAAGAAAAAAATGTAAATATATTGCCCATGTGTCAATTTATGCTAGGCTACATCAGAAAATTTAAAATGAGCTGATTTGAAATCTAAGTGAGAGGATGGCTTGCATGTGTGAAGTGACATTAACTGAAACTGTCATTTATTCCCATCATAATTCCCCTTTCTCACTCCTTTTTCTTGCTCTTATTGCCCCTATTGTAATATTGAGCTACAAGAAAAAAGGTGAAACAAAGAAAAGAACATATAGTCGATATTGGCACTAGAAATTTAGCAGGTACTACAAGAAAGTGAGGTTGATTTTTAGATGGGAATTGCAGGAAAGAAGTTGTAGAGAATTTATTTAATTGAAGACAATGGGAAGTGGTTTAATTCGAAATGAACCCATGGTGCATGATGTTTTATAGCAAGATGCACAATGCCTAGCCAAATTTAGAAATTGCAGATGGTTAGATTACTTCCTAAAGATGGATGGATTTGATGAAAGCATTTCCCTTGAATTTTCCCAAACATTTTATGAAGGGAAAGACATAGTAAAAGGGTTGGAAGTTGTGTCAACTGAGGAAATAATTGTAGAGGTCATAGGGTTATCGGTCGATGGCGAAAATTACCCTACCTCCAAAGACACCAAATAAGCCAGGGTCAAATTTATAGAGCTAAACAACCCCCCATTGAGCATTGATAAGCATGGTGCAAAGAGAATGTCTCTTCCCAAGCCATGGAAGCAGATAGTCATTTATGTTATCAAATACATCACCTATGAGGCTTGTATTCAAATTTGCATTTCGTAAACTTCAAGCTTTTGAATCACATGAGGCATGGAAGGAGGATCAATGTACCTAATGTGCTATACAATATTCTCTCAATCATGGCAATCAAGACCCAAAAAGGTAGGGATAACTCTATTTCCCACCATTTTTCTAATCAAATTGTTGGTTGAAAAGTCTTTGCATGATGTATCTACAATAACTTGGGAAAAAATTATAAATATTGATCAAATTAGACTTGATCACTTGCAATATATGGATTTACCTCAACCCTATAGGTCTAGCAAGAGATTGAGCATGGTTGAAGCCCCTCTTGGCACTTTGACCTCTAGTGCTAGCTCTTGTGTGAATCCTCCTACAATAGAAGAAACCATAGAAATTAGTTCTTCTAGAATAGAGCACTCAGAAAAAGAAAGTTCTTCCTCTGATTTTGATGATGACATTCCACTTGAAACCTTAATGAAAAGTAGGGCACATAGGAGAGAAGTAGAAATGAGAAAAGGAAAGGACAAAACACAGCCTGCAGAAAGAAAGGTGCTAAGCTCTAAAAAGGGGAAGGCTAACACTATTCATCCTATAGCCAAAGGAAAACATGAGAAACCTCCTAGGAAATCAAGACCAACTAGGCCTATGATTGGTATGCCTCCACAAGAAATCCCTAAGCCTAGTGAGACATCACATGAGGACCTTGAAGCTCCAATGGAGTAGGAGAATGTTGAAGAAGAGGACATATTTAGGAGAGTAGAAAATATAACACTGGTCGATCTTGCAAACATTGTAGAAGAGTCTGAGGAAAATCAAGATTTCCTACAGCATGAGCAAGAAGTCCTTAAACAACAACCTGAACTAGAGTAGGAGTTCTTGCAACCACAACAAGAATAAGAACAAGAGTCCTTGTAGCAAGAAGTGAAAGAAGAAATAGTACCCCTATAGCCAGAGATAACTAGATAGCTTGAGTCCATGTAGATAGTGCCATACGAGGATCCGTCATCGACAAAAAGATTGGTAGGAATTCATAATCCTTCTAATTTTATAGTACAAGAAACAATTTTGAATTTATGGAAAGAAATACAAAGAAGGGAGGAAGAATGGAGAAAGGAAAAATAGAAATTGAAGAAGGAAATTCAAAAGAAGGATGAGGAGATTGAAGATAAAGATGTAGAAATTGCCACCCTAAAGTAGAGGGCGAATGATATGGTAGCTTTGGCACCACAAATTTTGGAATGTAGGACCCCTCCAAGGGTATATGCTATGCTCCTGAAAGAGAAATATCTCTCTTTTAAGTTGTCAAGGATTTCCTTAGGTTTGAATCCTTCTATTGGCACCCCCATTGAATTTTTCAATGCTTATAGGATTGTCTCCCCTGAAATGAACAATTTGCTATGTGAGTTTTATTTACATAATTATGCTATAACTCAAGACCATGATTGGAATCTGTTATATGTTGGGGATGTCCAATTAAGGGAATTTATGTCTTGGGTACAAAATAATATTAGTTGGGGACAACAACATGGAGCTTATAAGCAATTGGAGTCTGATATCCCTCTGCCCATTAGAGTTGAATCAAGTAACCTGAGGGATATTTATAGAGAATAGCACAAAATGCTTCTCAAACCTAGTTATGGAAAAAGGATTATGTCTTGGATTGAGGTAGTTTATAGTGAGTATAAGGTAAAGATAGCAGCAAAGGAGGAAACTATGAGAAGATGTCAATCACAAAGATGGAATTGTCTAGCTGATGAGCTGAAGTGGGCTAAGCCTCATTCCATCCACCATTCTGCTGCAACACTAAAAAGGATTAATAGGTATACTCAAATTGGGAGAACACAGGTGCAATCTTGGCTTCCCCTAACTTTCCAGCCACCCATGCTCATGTGTCCCATGCCAAACTTTAGATTCTACTAGTTTGACAGTGCCGCAAAAAAATAGAGATGGAATAGATTTAACAAATTTTGAGGATTCTATTGGGATCCTAATTCATGCACTACAACCACTGATGTTGGACAGCTATCAGTTGCAAACTCCAGAGCTTTGACCAAGTAGAAGAACAACCCTTCCCTTGCTATAGGACCAACAAAATGTTAGGTTGGGGGGAGTGATGAGCCTAGTTTTTGGTCCAATTTTGGTTAGAATCTATAGTTTATTTGCTAGTAGATGTCATGGACTTTAATGTTAAATGTTGGTATTTTCATAATGTTTCCCTCAAACCATTGACATTGGACTTAATCCTATCTTTGAAAGCTTTGATGACATTTGGCATATTACGTTGATTATCTATATTGATTTTGCATGTGGTTAATGAATGTTCCTGAAGGTGGTTATAAATGTGTAGTTATTATGCATACTAACTTTACCATGCAGATTTAATATGCTAAGTTAAGGAAGACACCACCAACTAGGCATGCATCATAATGTCTAGCAAAGGAATTGCTCCAAGTCAAAGGAGGCCAACAAAAAAAGATTCTTCATGCAACTGAATGTAATCACCTTGTAGTGGAATTTAATGATTGAGTATGCACAGGCATTACTGCTAAGTTGAATCTATGTTTGGACCTACATGTCTGACTAGATTCCATGCATGTGGAACAACCATTGCTCCATTTTCTTTATTTTCCCTAAATGGCATCTTCCTAGTTGTGGAGTTGACTACCTCATTTAGTTGTTAGTATAAATAATGATCTAATGCTCCTTCTTCAAGAGGTTGCATGATTTGATATTGTACTTGCACTCTAGTTTTCAATAATACAGATACATTACTCTTTTGTACTCATGATTCACAGTGAATAAAATAAAGTTCTAAGTTTGAGCATCTAATTTTTCATTAGTTTTAGAGGATACTTGTCCAAAGAGGCCCACTTGGTGAGTAATCAATCTTCTTAGTTTATCATTAGATTAGTATTACTTGTTGTTTAGTACTTGGCTAGAAATCTAGCACCAACTATTCCTCCAACCACTAGAATTTCATTATGTGACTATTCTTGTAGCCAAACTAGATAGAGTAGTGTCTTGTTTATTGCTCATAATTTTATTCATGTTATGCATTTCAGCATAGCATAGTCATTGATTGATGTTCAACATTTGTTTCATTACTTTCCAAGAAATTTACTTTTAGTATTGTGTGTTCCTTAGTTCTAGAATGAAATGGCTACTTTGAGTTCCTAGTGCACATATTGTGTTGACCCATTTCAAGTTCACATCCCTAGGTTGAAAAGTTAAATGCACCTTCGTGATGATTGAAATGGCCATTCGGGTTAGATGTACAATCTTAGAATCATGGATGTAAAGGCTTAGTTATTAAGATCATTATATGAGGCTAACACCATCCAACAGAGAAAAAATTTCTGAACTTGCCACTGTTTGCAAGATTGACTCCATATAAGGCAGCAAATAATGAACCTTTAGGGATTCCTTTTTTAAGTCCCAAAAGTCAACACACAAGTGGATGTCTCCATTCTTCTTTAAAACTAAATCAAGGTTGGATACCCATGTGTTGTGCTTGATCAAGAAGACAATTTGAGACTGAATTAGCTTTGTTATTTCTTGTTCCATCATGGCTTCGATCTTTAGATTAACTGGCCTCTATTTTTGATAGACTGGTTTTGCAGCTTCCATCAACTCTATTGTATGTTGGATGATTTTAGGATCATGTCCCTTAAGGTCATCATATGACTAGGCCACCACTCCATACTTTTCATAGAAGTTGATGAGCCTTTCCTGGTTGTGATATGGGATGTCCTTCCTAACTTTGAGCTTTCTTCCATCTCCAACCTTAAGGTCTGCATAGTCACTTTTGTCTGCTACAAACTTCCTTTTATCATTTCTTGCATCATCACAATCAAATAGGTTTTCGAGAGTGACCAAACCCTTCAAAAGATTATTAGACCTTAGCTAAATTATTTTTCCATTGTAGGCTTCAGCAATCTTCGGTTCGATTTGGTCGACGAATTATCATGACTGTTGGATGAATGAGGTGATGTGTTCATCACTGTCAAATACCTACCAACTCTAATCATTATTTGGAATCAATGGTTGGACTATCACTCATATAGAGTGTTTGTTATGCATTAGGTCAGAGGTAGGTTCAAATTGAGATCCAATTGTGGCCATGCAATCTACATCAACATTTTGTTCTCTAGGCACTATTTGAATGTTGAAGGCTTCAAAACCTTCTATTAGGTCCCAGACCCTATGTATGTAGGATCTCATGTGAACATTCTTAGCTATGGAAATCCCTTGGACATGGTTGACCGCTAGTTTAGAACCTCTTAACACCATTAACTGCTTAATTCCCATCTACTCAGCAAGGTTCAGACCTTGCACTAGGCCTTCATATTTAGCTTCAATGTTCTAGCAAGAAAATTGGAAGCGAAAAGACCAAAGTGTCTTTTCATTGTGTGGGGATTCCAAACATATCCTGGCCACTATGCCCACTTTGCATCTTGCTCCATCAAAATGCAATGTCCATAGCTTTGAAGCTTGGATAATTTCAGGTTCCTTCATGACCTTCAAAAGCACTTGATCTTCATCATAGATGAAATAGGTTCCCAACCCGGTAGCATGATATTTGTCGAAAGGGTCAACATATATATATATATATATATATATATATTCTCAAGATAACTTCCTCTTGTGTGTGTGTGAAATGTGTAAAGTTAGTGTCAACACAAACCTTAATGAAATGAATTATATTAAAGATTCAAAGAAAATAAACTACTCTAAATTGCAATTTAATGAATCTTTCAAGAACATCTCATTTTCCTCTATTCTTAATGATTCTTTTAACATTTTGGACCTCAAATTTCTATGTACACAAAGGCTATTAGAATGAAACTGAAGAAACGAGATTAGTATTCAACATGCAAGCCAACTATGCTCCTACATGCAACTATATGATGGAAAGGATAATGGACACTATGATGAATGGATGATCAATATCAACTATATAATATATGGACACAAGGCCCAAGTACCTTTCCCCTATTCCTCATCAAGGCCAAGGATGAGAAGAAGGATGTATCTAGTAAGAATGATGGAATATGGATAAGACAAAGGATATGGTATGAAAGATATGGCTAGAGTGTATAGGATAAGATATATGATGTTCAAGAAGATCCTTAACCTTGTCAAGATCAAAGGTTGAAATGTAAGGAATGATAAGATGGATTAAACTTGTCTCTCAAGTGTAGAGTGCAAGAGGAATATGGAAAATAAGATATGGATGATAGGGACATGGAGGAAGGAATTAAGTGTCAAGTTTAACGGCCAAATATCCCTTTAATAAACCATGGCAATGGGGATTAAACTCATAAATGTTGGCCTATTAAAGGTATGATGGAAGAACTAAGGACCTCTCCAAAGGCTTGGATTAAAGGAGAATAATGGGGGATGAATGTTGGATAATAGATAGGAGGTGGAAAGGCTTGTTGATGGATAGATGGAAAGGATTGCAACGTCAACATTGGCACACACCTTGAAGGGTGGTGGAGTGATGGAGGAGAAATGGATTTGGAAGACAATATACTTTTAGATGGAAAATTGGAGAAAGCTTTTGGATTAGCAACTTTGGATGCCAATTTAGATTTTATTGCTTCTATGAGATTGTTAGGAATCCACATGACTTTTAACTTTGATTTTTGCTTTGTGGACCTTTGTAGCCTTTGAGATTTTTCTTTTTGATTTATGGGCCTTTGTGGTCTTGGAAATTTTTCTTTTTGCTTTGATGGGACTTTGTGGCCTTTTGAAATTTTCTTTTGATTTATGGACCTTTGTGGTCTTTGAAAATTTCCTTTTTGCTTTGATGGGCCTTTGTGGCCTTTTCGATTTCTCTTTTCATTTTGGATCAATTTTTCCTTTATTTTTGTATGCCCCTTCAAGGAGAAATGTTGATCCTTTGACACATGTGGATTTTGATATGGAAGCTTTTGAAATTTGGCACCCAAATTTATTCCAAGAGCAATGGGAGGGGTGGATTGATATCAATGGTAGGGAGGTATTATGGATGAGTGAGTGTAGGTAGAATTTTGAAAGGGAATCAAGGATGTGTTCCTTTGTTGTTCTTGAGGAATAGGATATGGACCTAGGATATATGGAAGGTTTGATGAACTAGGATGAGGGCCTAAGATAGATGGAAGGTTTGGTGGATTAGGATGACCTAAGCTAGATGGTAGGTTTGATGGACTAGGACACATAGGTGTATAACCAAGGCAGTGATAATATGGATTTTCCTGAGCAAAAATGGGTTCTAGGATACCTTGTTCATGAAGGCCTAATCCTTTTCCTTTGTAGTTCATACTTTGACACATTTGTTTACCAATGGGATAGGTATTGTTTGTGAAACAAGATGCAAGTCCATTTTGGGGAGGATATGATATGGATGAAAGGATAGGTGTTGGAAATAAACCAAAGTAGATAAAGGTGGAGGATCCCAATTTGTAGGTGTGGGGTTCATGAATAGCTTGTATAGGTGTGATAGGATCTTGAAATGGGGATGATGGGGTACTTTGATATGTGGAGGATCCCAATTTGTAGGCATGGGGTTCATGGATAGCTTGTATAGGTGTGAAAGGCTCTTAACATGGGGATGATGGGGTACTTTGATCTTGACTTGGAAAAGAAGTATGAGGTGTAGAAGATAGAGTATCTTGCTCTTTACTAGGTATATAATCATCATGAAGTGGTATGGAAGGCATATCTTGATCTTGATGAGGAAAGGAATCATGAGATTTTGTAGAAAGCATATCTTGATCATCAGATGGTAGGACATCACTAGATATGATGGAAGAACTATCATGCTCCCAGGATGAAATGGAATCATGAGATGGTTTGATTCATTAGATGTGGTGGAAAGAGGAGTTGGAAGAATAATTTTCTCTTGAGATGGAAAGGAATCATTGTGGATGAAAAGTGAAAGGAGGGGATCATCATAGAATGCTTGAGAGATGGGGTCTTCATCAAATATTGGAAGAAATTATGGAATTTTGGTATCATTGGATGAAGTGGAAAGAATGATTTGATCTTGAGGTGTAGAGGAGTCTATGATAGCATGGTTTTGATTGAGAGATTGACATGAATCATTGGATGTAGAAGATATGATAGAAGATGATGGTTGGATGGAATTGTTGACTTGAGTGAAAGAATCTTGAGGTATATTTTGGCTTATGGGAGATGAAGATAGATGCATGAAATGGTAAGATTGTTCAATATCCTTTGTATTTGAGGACCGAGATTTGGGCTTATTGAATTTTTGCAAAAATTCAAACAAATTGAGCTTGGATGATGTAGTTGTTGGTGGAGAAGGTTTCATGTCCATATTTTTGTCAGATGGATAAGAATAGATGTCTAAGAACAAATATATTTCTATGGTTGTTTCCCTTTGCATATACCAATTTTTTTGTTGATGGTTGTTCATTTAATGAGCTAAAGCATTCAATTGATCCTCATCTATTTCAGCCATGGCAGTTTGAGTTTCAATTTCTTGTTCTTTAAGTTTATGCTTTTTTGGGGTCTTGTTAAAATGGGTATACAAGTGTTATAGTTTAGACTAAACTTTTGATCTTTGTTTGGAAAAGTAACAAGGATGATAAATCTTGATGATGAAACTAGGCTTAATGATAAATCCTGATGATGATAAAATTTGATGACTTTGATACTTTGAGATGTTAAATCTTGGTTTAGGTTGGAAAATTCCACTTGTAGAGGTCAATTTTAACAAATTTAGATTCTAAGGTACCTAAGGAATGATTTTGGACTTCAGAAAGTTCCAAAATTTTGGTTCAAACTATGAAACCAGAGAGAAATTTCCTTCCTAAATGAGGTACTCAAATCTTTGGAAAAGTCTTGGATTTTGACAATAGTAAAAGATGTATAATTCAGAATTGTTCTTGCAAGATCTTTTGTAGAAATTGAAGGTCAACCTCTCTCTAAATTTGTAAAGTGTTGATAGGAGTTTTTGGTGTTCTTTTGGACTAAGAGGTTTGTACTTTGGTTTTTGAATTTTAATCATTCATGAAATCATTTGGTAACACACATGTTTAGACTCTATTTTACCTAAGGATTGGTTGAATACTTTTGAGGATTCCCAAGATGAGATTGATTGTCAGATAGGAGATAAACCTAGGTCATTATTTTGTGTTCTATAAAAGGCACCAAAATGGAGACAAAAGGTGCCACAGAATGAGAAAAAGGTACCAAAATAGAGACAAAAGGCACCAGAATAGGTGAAAACTTGGTTTTTTGAAAGTTTCTTGAAAATTTTCTTGGTTTTTTCTAATTTTCCAATGGGAGACTCAGTTGTTTCACTAAAAACAATTCTGAATCAGGGTTATCACTTTCGATATGTGACATTTTTTTTGTTTTGAAATCACTTTGATAAAGACACATCAAGTAATGTACACTCCTAAGGTTGTGAAAGATTGTATTCTTTTGGATTCCACATGGGTTTTACCCCAACCACACTTATTCTTAGTAGATGACGAGATGCTTGACCCCATTGTCTCTCCTCTAGAACACTCACTTCTCAGGGCAACCAAGAATCAATACCCATGAATCTCCCATGGCATATTTTTCATCTCTACTAAAAATTGTGAGAATGTCAATGCCTCCACAATGATCATTGCTACACCAAAGAATAGATAACGGTTTATGGCCAAACTATAAAAAGGGTTTTAATGCGGCCATTTCATTCATGGGGGATAATCCATGTAAAGACATACCAATGTTTCACTTATCATCAGAACTATCCTCATGATACTAGCCTTTGTTCTAGTATCGACATTTATATACTGGATGGAAGTCACTTGGCTTTAGCGTGTTACCAATTGGGTCATTCCCTTGGGTGATTAATTTTTTCCACAAGGCAGGCCCTCTAAGATAAAAAAAAAAAAGCAAGTATACCCATAGTTCGATCAATCTGTATTCCACATGAATAAAGAGAGAACACATGTGATAAACTCAACTCACACTTGCGCACAAAAATTTAATGGGTCTAGCTTTTTGGTCACCCAATTAAGGGGAAAGCATATGCCTACCATCCATCAAGCACAAAAGACACAGGGTTCATTAACCATTTAATTAAGCTATGTTCCTAACTTAACCAAAAGGAAACATGTTGTTCATTAACATTTTAATTAATCTATGCTCCTATCTTAACCAAAAGGAAATAAGTAAATCACTTCCAGCCCCTGCAATATGATAGTAGTTTGATAAGAATGTGTTTGACAAGCATTTTTAGTATAATGGATATCAAATACTTTTTCTTTCACTTCAATTCTCCATGTTCCTTTTAAAACCAACAATAAATGCTCAAAATGTTAGATGAGATCAAGAAATAAGAAGACATGAGGGTTAGGTGAATGATTAAGCATAAAAACCCTAAAACTTAGACCAAGTTAAAATATGATTTGACTTTAGCTATAAAATTGAAAATTTTAACTCCACAAAAATTGTGAAACACCTACACCATTTCATAGCTTATGAAATTACACCTAATTTAAAAAAAAACTACGAAAAAGACCTTTGTATGACCAAGATACGACCATTTTAAGATTGGAAAAAATGCACTAGAACAAAGAAAAAATGCACCATAGAATGGGGAAAAGGTGCCAAAATAGAGAAAAAATGTGCCACAGAATGGGAAAAAGGTGCCACAGAATGGGAAAAAGGAACCACAAAATGGGAAAAGGTGCCAAAATAGAGACAAAAGGTGCCAAAAAAAGTGTAGAAGGTGCCAAAATAGTTGCAGAAGGTGCCAAAATGGGTGCAAGAGGCACCAAAATGAGTGTAAGAAGCACCATAAGTCTCACGTTGAAACCTATGAACATAAATTTTCTAGCAAGTTAAAAATAAATGAGGCAAGGCCCCATGGTGGGCACCATTTTTTGTGTGTGTAAATGTGTAAAGTTATTATCAATGTAAACCTTAATGAAATGATTTACATTAAAGATTCAAAGCAAACAAGTTATTCTAATTTTCTACAAACTAAATATTTCAAGAACATCTCATTGTCCTCTATTCTTAATGATTCTTTTAATCTTTTTGGCCCTCATATTTCTATGTGCACAAAGGTTATTAGAATTCCACTTAAGAAACGAGATTGGTATTCAACATACAAGCCAACTAAATGCCTACATGAAACTATATGCAAATAATGATGATGAATGCTATGATGAGTGGAGGATGATGTTTATGATAAATGAAAAAGTGGAGGTGGATGATATGGTATTGAAATAGAATGATCTATATATGATTCTACATATGCTCAAATGCAAACTTAAAATGAACTAATCTAAAATGCAACTATGATGCAATGGAGGACATAAAATGCAACTATGATGCAAGATTTAATGCTAAGATGTAAATGCAAAAAAAAACATAATGTGAAAAATAGCTATAAGACTCCAAAATGCTCCAATCTCGAATGATAAAACCTACGTGATAACTTTACTTCAAATGTGGATGAAAAATACAAGGCCCAAGGGTTGTATTTGTAGCCTTTTCCAAGCATATAGTGAGGTGGCAATAATCAACAATCTAGATTCAAATGAGAAAAATAGATGGTGAAGATGAAGAGAATCAAGATGTTGTCCCCTTGACCAAATACAACATGCCATTTGGATGGAAGAATCTCTTGACCAATGGGAAACATGCCATTTGGATGGAAGATTCAAGTGTGAGAGGAGAAGACCATGTGCTTCCAAAATTGGTGGAAGTGTAGGAGGAATAAGTCATGTGCTCCAAAATTGGTGGAAGTGTGGAAGGAATGAGCCATGTGCTCCAAAATTGGTGGAAGTGTGGGAGGAATGAGCCATGTGCTCCAAAATTGGTGGAAGTGTGGGAGGAATGAGCCATGTGCTTTTTAAAATGAGTTGAAGATAATTCTAATTAAAAATTAGAGTTATTTATTTTCATGTGATCTTGGTGAGGTGTCACAAAAAGTTGTAGAAATGTGCTTTAATTCCTAATTGGATTTAGTGAAGTTTAATTAAATAAATAAAGTTTAGGGAACCTTGTTTGTTTAATTAATTTAGAAGAATATTTTTTAGATTCAGAGGATTAGAGAAGGGTGAACAATATAAATAAATTGAGAACTTTTTTATACGTAGTTGGAATATTAATCAAATAGCTAGTATTTAATTAATTAAAGGTGATGACCATTTTTACGTGTATACACCTCTTTATCAGTCTGATTTCTTGTCCCCTTTTCATCTTCTAGCAACTCATGAAATGTGTCTCTTCCTTAGTGAAAGAGGTATGGGTAGCTTCAAAGTTGATCATAGCTTGATTGGCCACATGTTCTGAATGCAGAGCTTCAAACACTATTTGCATTTTAGCTCCATGCTTGGTCCTTAGGATCAAATGTGACTAGTCTAGAGAAAGATACCCTCCTATCTTTGAAGTGAATTCTCGAGATAAGCAGAAACCAAACATAGGGGGAACATCTATGATCATAGTATCTTATGGAACTATGATGCTAGGGTAGGATAACAGAGTCAAGGGGAGGCATTTGATGACACCTACAATTTTGACTTTGTTCCCATCAAGTTGCATTAAACCCCTTCTTTAAAGGCTCATAACTAAGTCCTAGGGCTTTAGTTATTTGCTTGGGCATGATTGTAGTGTTAGCACTGGAGTCAATCATGGCATTGTGCAATAATTTTTCTCCCAAAATGAGGGTTAGGAAGTAGGGTTTCAGTTTTGGCTTGTCTTTATCCTTGGTAGGGGCTTCCTCTATGCTATTCGTGAGAAATTTGGTAGGAGGAAATGGATCAACAACCTTTCCTTTGAAAAATTTCTCTATTGGCTCAATGATTGAATCCTCCTAAAGAGCCTTCTATAGCAATGCCTTATGTTCTAGAATAGCTAAGATATCCCAAAGAGACACACTATTGGATGATTTTTTCAATTGTTCCACCACATTGAATGGTGGTGGATTTAGAGGCTTCTACTCCTTAGCTCTTTTTATAAAAAATTCCCTTTCTGGTGGACATTGTTGTGCCAGTGCAGGGATACTCATCATCTAGATGGAATAAATTTTGGGTTGTGGACTGACTAGATGAAAATGACTAATTCACTCATGAATCTCCTCTTTTAGTGAGTGTTATAATCAGACTATATAGTTTGCATGGTTTTTGATTTGGATGCATCATTTGTGAACAATGCCTCTTCTTCTTCCATTCATGAGAAGAGTGCATGATTGGGAGCATTATCCATTTCTTGCTCCAAGGAGATCCCCTGCATTTGTACGGTAAGCACCATATTTTCCATTTGTGGAGAGGTATATACATAACCTCCATGGTTGGACATCACACCTTGGATGTGTTGCTCCAACACCTTTTGTTGTAGGTTGTCACATGGGAAATTATGAGGCATATGTGAGTCATTGCAAGGGAAACACTAGGGGTTGGTGTCAACGATTAAATTGTTTTTCCCTATTGTTAGCTCTTTGCTTGAGCTTGGGTTGGCACTCTATAGAAAAGAAGGAATAGGTACTATTTGATTAGTTTGAGCCTACAGATTGGTGCTAGCACCTCATTAGAACTAGTTTTGTTGGTAAGAAGACCTTTCTCCTTGATAATTCTATTAAGTTAGCTTCGGAGGAGTAGCCTAGTTTTGATGATAGTTATTTCATTGGTGATGCTCTGCAACATTTCCTTGAACTCACTCATCTCTTGCTTTGAAGAGATAGATGTAGAAGAAATGTTGTATGGTGCATTCAAATATGTGTACATGGATTGGGGAGGTGTAGACGCACTGGTAGATGGAATTTCTTGGGTGAAAACTGATACTTCGGTGAATATAGGCATGGTGGGCCAAGGCAGCAACTTCCCGACGTCTATTAGATTGTTCTTCGCTTTGACTATGACACTGTATGCGTCTAGTAGCATAGTTCCACCAAGAGACTGGATCATCATCAAAATATCATGGTTGATAGATTTTAGATAGAACATGAACACCAACTCGATTGGTGGGTGGATAGCAACCTAGATTCTTTGCCAAGATATGTGGAACTAGGTGTTGAAATCAGTCATGGCTTCATATGGAGCCCATTTTATGACAAAAAATTGATGATATTATGAAGACCTATCTCCATCATTTGAGAATCTTTCATAGAAAGGGTCTCCAAGTTGATCCTAGGTACCAATGGTATTAGCTTGTAGCATACAGTACCAATATAGTGCCTTTCCTTTCAAAGAGGCGGTGAGTAACCGTAGCACTAAATTTTGGTTTGTAACTCCATGCACTAGACACACATCTACCACATCTTTCAGATGTTTAGATGGCGTTCTTAAGCCATCTTCGGTGAACTTAGGTAAAGCTTTTAAAGCAAATATTGGGATAGGAGCCTAGATGGTAGGTGCTAGTAGTGCTACAAGAGAACTTCTAATGTCCAATGCCACATAATTTATGTTTTTAGTGGGAAACATGGATAGCGGAAGGGGCAAAGGAAGTGTAATGTTCACTAATTGGGTCACAACTTGTACTATTCCTAGTGGTGGCACTAATAGCCCATGATTATTTATTGTTTGGGACCTAGTAATAGGCCGATGGCTCATACACTCTCTTTGAATTTAGATTCCTTTAAGCAAGTCCCACCACATGTGCTAAGAAAAAAGAAACTATTGCTGCCAAAAATTGGCAAGGTAACAACCTTTATGGGAAATTCAATTTATGGTGGAACAAATTGTGCTAAACTAAGTAACCTCTAGGTTCTTAAAGAAGTTGGATTCTTTTGTAATTGGGGTTTTGGAATGGGAAAAGGAAGCAGATATAAAAAATAAAGGTCTAACTAAGGAGATGTGCCAAGGATTAGATATAGGCACGATAAATATATCCTTTAGGATTTGATTTAAGGACTCGATCAATAATCTACTATGTTCCAAAATAACAAAAACCAAAGATAAAGATCTGAACAATGTATCTAATGACATATTAAAAAAATTATTACAATTTCACTAAAAAGAGGAGTCAAAGACATGATCTAAACCAACAAACTTGTATTAAAATCATAGAAGTTTTACAAATGAACTATTCAGGACAATAATGACACAATATTAGTGCTTTATCAAATAGCTTAAGAAAATAGAAAGGAAAAACAATGGAATAGTTTGAGAGTCTTGTACAATAATCTAAAAGAAATATTAAAGGCCTAGTGTCTTTCCCTAATTTTTCTATATCTTCTAAAATCATTTATAGAAGAAAGAAGTAGTATATATAGCTAGCAATCCCATTGATTGGTGGGCCAATAACAGAAAAGATTTTGTATCTCGAGAAATGATGGTAGTAGCAATGATTCCCCTTGGCCATTGTAATAGGAAAGATTCAGGCCATAGCACGTAGTCCCTCCCCAGCCAAATGCATCCATTGCAAATGATGGCAATGGTCACAGAAAAACCCTACGTAGACAAGTGTCATTTACCTATGAAAGCAGTTAAGACATGCGGCAACATGTCATAGCTTGTTACTTGCTCCATCTTTCCTTTTGATGAAGTCCCTACAAAAGGGACACATGGCAGTAGGTCGAAGCCTACTTGTTGATTCTTCCTCTTTGAGTTGAGAGACTACACAGTGAAGACACCTGCAGGCATTTTTACCATCGGCTCCAATTGTGGGGCCCTTTGAAAGTTTATGTGGATGAAAGCTACGTGGCAAAAAGATGGGGCCCGACTCAAAAGCGAAGGGAAAAATCCTTGAAGTGTCTGCGATGATGAAATGTTGAAGCATTATGGGAGCCAATAGAAGAGTGAAGGAAGCAATCACTAGGAGGAGCACCTGGCAAACACGTGACAACAACCAATAGAGTTAACAAAAATGGGCTTGATTGAGAAGTGAAGGGAAGCATTTCAAACATTTGAGGTGCAGATTGGTACCTAGAAAAATTAAAACCACTTGAATGGAGCTCGAGGAATTTTAGATTCATAGGGACATTTTTCCATCATTACATCTAGCCCCCACTTTAGTGAGAGGAGGAACTTGCTTCCAACTTGCACTAAAGTAGACAAAATACAACAATGACCAAGGGCGATTCAAATGTACCAATGTTCAAAAGATAGGAAAACCATGACCAAGGGGTTGTGCAAGCCCCCAAGACCAAGCTCCTATGGAAAACCAACATAAACATAAGGGAACACACATGAAAGTGGTAAAGAGAAACAACAAAGCACAAGCATGCACTGTTAAAGTAAATGAGATAACATGAAAAGGAAGAGGGGGTGGATCAAGCTTTGACCATTTGTCCAATGCAATGTAGATCATATCTATGTTATTTTTTTGACAAAAAAATGCATAATCACTCTATGGAAATGAAACTCATGGCTTTCCACTAGGTGAGAAGTCCAAAAAGGTGAGACACATACACTCATGGTTGGTATGTACTCTCACAAACACACACACAAGTGGCTATGGGGAAATTCATTCCTCGGTCGAGCTTACAACTCAAACCATACCAAAGTTATACCTTCTAATAACTTTAATAATGCACCATGCAAAAATGGTTTTCGAGCTTCATGAGACAAGAAAAAAATTGTATGCTTGGAGCTCATGAAAAAACAAGATGGCTCTATAGGGATGCAAGTCGTGTTATGCAAGGTGGCCATATAAATGAAAAATACAAAAAATAGGAAATTTTCAAAGGATTCTTGCGTAGTTTATGTGAGGTATTTAGCTTAGGGAACATTTTTCCTAATGTCTCCAAGAGAGGACCAATCAAAGAATAGAAAATTCACAACAAAGGGGATGTAGTGTGTCACATCAAGCCACTAAGAGGCATGTAATATGATAAGAGAGATCATTATCTTGAAGAAAAGTACACCCAATATCATACACAAAGCAAGAAATACATTATGGGCTGGTGCATGAAGTTGGGTACCAATTTTTTGGCCACTTTTAAATTTTTTTTACACAACACGCTCATGTTATAATGCGAGTGCGTTATAACGTGATCATGTTATTTCATGTTAAAAACAAAGAAAAAAGTGAAATTATTTTCCTTGGAATACCAACCCAAAGGTTGGAGGGCATTCCCAACAAGGCTACATATGTGTTTTTGCAAATTCTGCAATTTTTCACATAATCGGGTCCTTGCTCACCATCAAGATTGCATCTAGCTAAATATCAACAAAATAAAAAACATGGGTAATTTTAGGTTCTCTCTTAGCTATCCAATGATGTAATTTTTTTCACTTTTTGACAATGTTAAGCCTTTCATCCATAATTTATTTTGTTTGTATGTCTGTTTTTTGCCAAAAAGCAGTGTTTGGTGTTTTTTTTGCTATAAATTAACCGTTCATAAAAATTTCAAATAAATTACATTTTTAGAAACTAGAATCCATTCTACAAATTTTAAAAAAAGAAAAAAAATCAATTATTTTCAAAAACAATTAGGGGGAGCACGGCCAAAATTCTACTTTTCAGGAAGTGCCCACTTAGAAAATTAGTAAAAAATTATCAATTTTTTTTTGCATCAACTAGATGTTGTTACCTCACTTCTACCTATAGCAATTTAAAAAATACTACAAAAAAGTTCACCGTGCTCAGGTCGTACAAGAGTTGCTATGTTATGTTTTTCTGACAAAAACAACACCAATTTGTGGACATCCCTCTTTTGAACCCATTAATCTAAATCATTTTCAAAATAAATTAGTATTTTAGAAATTAGACTCAGAGCACTTCGATCCTTGTTTTTGTTCCATCTCAAAAAATTTAGTGTAACTATCCTCAATTTCACGTCCAAGTTCAACATTTCCTGATTTCAAAAAAAAAGTGGCCACTTAAGCCCCCTTTTTGGGAACCATCTTTGTGCACTTACCCTTGTATGAAATAAGAAAAGTACACCATGAACCATGAAAATAAATAATTCCAATGTATGCCCCCACTTTAAATAAATTTCTAAATACCATGCTATGAGGAATTACTTTAAAGTAGCAAATGAAAAATAAGCACTTTCCCACTGATTTCATGCAAATTGGATGGATATTTTCCCCTAGATCCGAGTTTCTATGAATCTTGACAACTTTTCATGAAAAATTTGATGGCATTTGAAACTTTTTGATTTTGGTACTTTTGAAGGCTTCAAATCTACTTTTCTTCAATCTATAAAACTGTAATCACACATGTAGAGAGGAGAAAAAATGTTGATTATTAGTGAATAGGGGTTTTCCTTGGTCAAACCCCTTTTAGGTAATTAAACCAAATGATGAAATAATGAAATATGAACATGAAATATACAATATATGAAATGAAACATGAGAAATGATACCTTGAATGATGTCTTGTAATACAAATCAGCAATCTAGCATGAAATGGCCATGAAGGATATAGATCTAGATCTTGATATAAGTGTAGAACAATGCTTGACCTTGGATATTGAATTCAACATCACAACACTAGATCAATAACATGCTTGATTCTTGATAATCTTGACATGATGATTGATCTTGAACTACTACAACAATTGATGAAGAATTATACCCTTCAATGCCTTAGAAATGATCTTGTAAGCACTTGAATGCTCTTGTGAACTCAAAATATCTATTATGAATGCTCTCACAAAATTCTTAGGTGAAAATGAGTGAAAGAACCTTGTATTTATACTCAATTATGCAATAATTCTTGAAATTACAACACTACAAGCCGACATCAAATCTAGAAGGATAAAATCTTGCCAAAAATTTGAATTAATCTTGATTTTGGGCTACATGAGACTCATTCGTCCAAGATGGAAAATGAGTCCCATTAGGAATAATTTATGGTACCATTTTTAAAAATGCTTAGTAAGGTGTGAAACTAGGTTTGGGACCCAAAAACCTAGGTGGGACTTATTCACCCAAGGTGGTGAATGAGTCTCAAGCCATTCAACTTGAAAACACCTAAATTATGATTGGATGCTGATTTGTATCAGGATTATCCTCAAAAAGATGGTGGATACAAAATAAGGCCAGTTAAAGCATACGAAAACCCAATTATTAATGATAACCTTAGAAAAGTGTGAAAATGTGTTACAAAACTTTACAACAGTCCAAATAAGGCACGATTAAGGTTAAAAATAGATTTATTAAGTTCAGTTAATTAATAAAATATTACAAATGTGTGAGTGTTTTACAACACTTCACAACACTTTAGCAAGGTACCATTTTAAGATCATTAGTTCACAAGGGCCCAAGACCTAATGTGAATGCATTTTAAACACATTACAACACTAAATCAAGGAACCATTAAGCTCAATTTACATGGAGGGCCCAAACAAGAAAGGAAAATTAGAAGGGAAACTTTTTTCGTTGCCACATTAACATATACAACTAGATGTGAAACCCTAATTGTTGCATGCTATACAAATTCAAAATAGATGTTAGAGATAAAACCATGCCCAAAATGGATGCTATATATCAAAAATGTTCTCTACAATAACTTTTGGCAGTTGAGAGACATGAGACTATGAATATGTGTATGTGAGGAGGATAAAAATTAAGTTGCATAACATTTTGCATCATGAAACCATAAACTATAAAAATACAATCTCCATTCAAATGTAAAAAATTTCCTTTTGTGAAAAATTTGCATGCATCTAGATGTGAGAAATTTTTTTACATCAAGATACAAGAAAATGGCCTCCAAATGAAATTGGAAAAAACTCAACTGCATCTACACTTATCAATGTGTTTGGTTTAGAAAGAAAGTCCTACAAATGACATCAACATGGGATGTGTCAACATGATGTCATCAGAGGGATGAGGTGGATTTTGAAGCTTAAAAAATGATGATTCCATGATGATGTAAGTAGGGGGAGATGATATCACATGACATCATCTAAGTATGAATACAAAAAATGAAGTGGATCTTCATGGAAAAGATCATTTGAGCTAGATGAAGAATTACAAAAGTGAAAGTTTAGATGGAAAATGAAAGTCTGTAAAAGGGCAGATGTAGGAAGTTGGGATTCATTTTCGTCCAACAAATGACATAACTAATTTAAAAGATGACAAAATTTGTAGGAAAGCGATCAACATGTAAATTATGGAAGAATGGTCACCAAGTGGAACAAGTAGGTTCACATGGAAATACACAAAAAGATTGGATGGGTAGACCTTTTCCACAATGAAAAAAACTTCAAGTGAATAGGATGGAAGTGGGATAGAAAAACAATTTAGATAGGAAAAGGGTTTTCATAAACCTATACTTTTTAAAAAAATTTAGTGCTCAAGACTGTTGCCAGAAAATCCATCAAAACTTCACCATACAGGAAAATGGATTGAAAGTGAATATTTGTAGGAAAAAAGCATCTAAAAAATTCAAGTGTGCATTTAAAGGGAAGTTCACTTTGAAATGTCTACAAACTCGATGGTTTCACCTTTCCTACAAAATCGGAAATACCAAGACCTTTGCAAGAAAATCCATCAAAACTTCACCATACATATGAAAATGGATTGAAAGTGCATATTTGCAGGAAAAAGCATCTAAAAAATTCAAGTGTCCATTGAAGGGGAAGTTCACTTCTAGAAATGGCTACAAACTCGATGGGTTCACATTTCCTACAAAATGGGAAATACCAAGTGAACTAGACGAAGAGTTGAAGGATAGAGTTTCAGTTGGTCATGGAAATCCTGTAAGACACATACTTAGCAATTTTTTTCAATATTCAAAACATATTGCAAACATTTCCAGTC
Organism: Sequoia sempervirens; assembly: GCA_007258455.2. NCBI lineage: Eukaryota > Viridiplantae > Streptophyta > Pinopsida > Cupressales > Cupressaceae > Sequoia > Sequoia sempervirens. Next base: position 170,634,815 of record VDFB02000008.1, on the reverse strand, counting down.
CAACATGATATTCATGTAGGAAAAATAAATTCAATTGCACCTTATGGGGAAAATGACTCAATCCAGATGAAAGATGAAGACCCACATGGGAATAAATTTCTTGCCTTAATATATTTTAAAAATAATTGAAAGGAAACCAAACCTAATTTTGCATGACCTATCCATTCGTGTAAAGAAAACCATCCTAATTGAAGATGCCATCTAGATTGGTTATAATTTTGAGCAAATTGGCTAAGGCACAAAAGGGGAAGGGACTCAAGGGAAAATGGGCAACTGCAAATTTGAGTTCTAATAGGTCTAATTTCTAATAGCCCAAGTGGGGTGTTATAAAGGAATAATGGATATAAAGAAATGAATATCATGGGTTATATGAGGGATATTATCATCATTAGGTCTAGAAATATCAAGAATAATCAAAAAAGATGAAGCATGACCATCATTGGATGCTTCAATAAGGTAGAGGGATGTGATTAAAGCCAATTAATTATCACATCATGAAAGGCATGCGATCATTATGATCTTGTGGAAGGGGAGGTGCTAAAGACACTCTATAAATAATGATAACTTAGAAACATGTTGAAATAATGTATTTGTAGAACATGGAGCACCATACATTTGGTTTAAAAGGACATGGCATTTGTTGACTAGTGTATTTGCACACATAAATCTCAAGAGTCAAGAGCTAACTCTTTCCTTGAAAGGAGATTGACTAGTCTCCCCAAGTTCTTGGGGTTTTTGGGTTTCATTATTAAATGTTAGTATAGTAGTGAAATGTATACTATTTTAATCAAATGACATATTTAGGAATCTCAATGAAGTGTTTTAGTGGTCATTTTTGTAACATCTCAAGTTAATGGGTTTAACTAATTAAAAAAAAAGAGATGAATAATATTTGCAATTAATCTTTTTGATGCATGTATTCATGAAAACAAGCAAGAGATCTATATATACCAACTCTAAAATTAGTTTCTTGTTTCATTAAAAAGTAAAAGATAGAAATATATTATTACTTGTTATACTAATCTATACAAATGAGTAATGAATGGTGTTTAGAGGAATAAGAAGAAGAAAATATTATTTGGATTTAGACTTATTTACTATGTTATTATGAAAATAAATAAAGAATTTATTCTGGGATATAATTTAATTGATTTCCTTATTTTGTGAAGAAAAATATATATTAATAAACATGTCAATAAATTTTTTTCCATGAGCAAGTTATAAATTTCATTTAATCTAAAACTAAACTATAATTTATTCTAAATGATGGTAAAGAAAGAGAAAAAAATAATGAGAGTAAAGGAGAGGAGAGTTATCTGTTATCTCAACACATAACAATATGTAAAACAAATAATGAACTATCTCTAATTGCACAACAAAAACATAAGAATAATGTTATCACCAAGAAATTAGTACACCAACAAAATCTAAAAAAATATTCATCATATTTACATATTAAAAAAATCCAAAATCAACTAAAATTATCAATAATTTATAAACTTCAACTTGTATTAAATATAGCCGGTATTGGCATGGTGTGATGGTTTATAGGTGGCATTGTTGTTCTTGCCACCAAGGTTCAAACCCCATTGGGGTGGTATTGTTGTATCCGGTTCATAGCTCCGGTCAAAAGCGTTTACCCCTTGAATAAAAACTTGTATTAAATAAAAATATTTTATTATATCTATTAAATCACAAAAAAAACTTAAAATACTATAATTTTTTTTTAATTTAGAGTCTACTTCTATCACTTAGAAAAAAATAAAAAATATATCTCTATGCCTTTATAAATCTATCTATATATCTAAAATCATATACATATGCATGTCTTTAAAAAGAACTATTTAAATCCTTCTTTATTATTACATCTCTATACAGACACCTACTTTCAAATCTATCTTATTATTTAATTTAATAAAGCCCATTTTTATCTTTCAAAACAAAATCATCTAATGAAATGTCTGTCTTTTTTCAATATTGAATCAAAGTAGTTATAAGAATACAATCTAGTAAAGGTATTCAAAATAAGACAACTAGAATTATTAGTCAATAAGTTACATATAGTGTGAGATTTGAGCCTGTTACGAGTCTCACACATGCAGAGTCATCAAAAAACAAGTTTTGATTGTGGATTAATGGTAAGCCAATTATCGTTTAATTGTAAAAGTCTCCAAAATATTAGACAAAAGCCTTCAAAATCTCATTTATCACATAAAAGGTAGATAATATTGATTTGACAACTGGATGGAAACATTATATTTCCATTTGTGGTGTTTGTTGTCAATTTGAGAACAACTTTATTTTTTCATTTGCATTGCTTTATGTTTTAAATTTGTATGCAAATATTTCATAATGAATAATACTTAATTTCTTTAAGAAAAAAATATAGATTTGTCTAAGTTTATTGCAATCCATTATTTAGCATTAATTATTAATTGTTTAATCTAGTCACATGCAATTAAAATGTGCATGCAGAAACATCTACTCTCTAACATATTAACATACATATAGTTTTCTATTGATGTAATCTTTGAACTTCTTTAGATGCAAGTGCTAATCATATTTACATGATAGTATTAAATGACGAGATAAAAGATACAAAACAGAATCATTTCATAAATTGACAAATTCTTTGACCGTAAACAAAATTATTATGAAACCAAAGAAATTACTCTTTATAAATGCTTATGTCCTTTATTAAATGGATTAAACCTCCACTTTACTTCACCCATTTAGGCTCCCATCTACTTGTGCTTCTACTCCATTAAGAAAGATTCCCTTTCATGATCTACCAAGATGTATTTCCTTTTGAGATGTATTTCCTTCTGTATCTCTTAAATAAATGGCTCTTTTTCGATTGACGATGTGCCTTTTTATAAATGCTCCCACATCCTTATTAAATAAACTATCTCCTTTTGATATGGTTCCATCGTTAAATAAACTCGTCTGCTTTTGATATGAATTTCCACATTGCATAACTCTAAATTGTTTTATTGTTTCATTTAAAAAAACTTATTATTACCTACTATTTAATATTTACAAGCAAGTCATGATTCACATTTGGAATAATAGGAAGAAAAATATATGAAGTGGATATCTTATTTACTATATTTTTATGAAAAAACCAAAGGATTATCTTAATCTAATTTTATTTAATTTCTTGTTTTCTGAAGATAAAAATATTCTAGTGTATTTATTAGTTTACATATAAGGCTATTTAGGTGTTCATTGTGTACATGACACTTGCACACACAAAGTGTCAAATTAGTTAGGATTTCTTTTGAGGTGTCATTGTCTTTTGACACATCATCCTACAAAGGTGTGAGAAAACTCGCCAACACTCCATGAATGAGGAGTCCTATCCTCATTTCATGGAGATTGGGTGCTCAAACACTCCTATTTATCTACATTGCACTCATCTAATTAACTAGTCCATTTTTGCAATTTCGTGATCTTTGTGCTTGGTTAATTTGTTTTTGTGTTCACTCGTAAATATATTAATAAAATTGTAAGTAAATATTTTCATGATATTCATAAGTAAGTTATCAATTTTATTTAAATTAAAATTAAAATAAGAATTTACTAAAAAATCTTATAAATTATGAAAAAGAATGATATAAAATTAAAAGATGGTAAAGGAGAGAATAGTCATGTGTTATCTTAGTACATGAATTTATAAAATACTACGAAATGATTTTTTTTTTACACAGTTTATTGTTGCATAACTAGAACATGAGATGGTATTATCTTCAAAAAATTAATCAATCACTAAAATCTCAAACTAGATCATTCACTTAATATCTAATATAATTCTAAAATAATCTAGAACACCACTCTCCAATATAAATTTTAGGATTTCTTCTAACGTATAACATGCAAAACAAAAATAATTTACCTCTATAAAAAAGACCTATCTTATCTCCATACATACACCTACAATTCAATTTAATGATGTTGCATGTTACATCCCATTTTATCCTTTAAAAGAATGTTATTTGAATTCTTATGAAATGCGTGTTCCCTTTTGCTAAATGCATTAAACCTCCATGTAGGTACCTCTATTACTTCATTAAATAAATATGTCTTATTATTGTCCATGATGCCTTTCCTTTTAATGTTTGTTCAACCATATCTCCTAGAGATTAAAAGATGTCTATTTTCAATATTTGATGTGTTTTATTAAATTAATTTAGGGTTTTTGAACATTATGCCAATTAAATTATAAAAATTTAGGAGATTAAAAATTAAAATGGTAATGGGGTTGGGCTTAATCAGCACACTAAGCGTTGACCGCTTATGTGGATGGTATGGGCCCATTTAAACCTTTCATTTCATGTTTCTTTTACCGTAGTGCTCTTCCACACTTCACGATGATTGTCACTATGACGGTTAAATTTCAATTTCAATTTTGAATCTACAACTCTCGCCCATAATAAAGAGCTATTACCTACTTCTAGCCGCACATTTCCACAACAAACAAATGTGCCGCTATGAAATTATGTTTGTAGCCTTCCTGTCAGAGCCGCCTATATTTCATTTTAGCTTGTACATGATGGTTTCCTTAGAAATAAATCAAAGCGATTTTGTAGCCATTGATCAAAGGTGGGAAAAACACCATTATTTCCCTCTCAATCTTCATCATATCAACACTATTTTAGTAGTCATTGGAGTCATGTGTTTATGCTCTTATAGTTGATGTCAATTAAGGTTTTAACAATCATAGATCTATCTAAAGCTCTACAAATTCTCTTTTCCATATAATAGAAACTCTAAGCACTACAATTGTATGTACAATTCTTTTCAACCATATAGTAATATAGTATTAATTTTTACACTAAGCTTAGCTAAACATATAAATATTTATGTGGAAAGCGGTATGGGACTTTTAATCTTATGACTAGCATATAAAATAATTAAATTGAAACAATTCAGTTAGTCAATTTTATACGTTACAAAGGTTAGAAAATTTTATATTGATAAGGAAACAAAATTGTGATTGAGATTCAAGTTTTTTTAATTAAAAAACTATAAAGGGGTATGTAAAATATTTTGAGGATAAAAATATTAGTTTGTTTTAATTAAAATTAATATGGTTCAAATTGAGAAGGTAATTGGAGTTCAATTTATAAATTATTTGAATGATGAGAATGTAAACAATGAATTCAAAATTAATATAAAATCAAATTCTATCCTAAAATACTTGCAAATTTTAGATCGAGCGTGAGTAGTATTTGCTTGTGCTTTTAAAGAAGTGTGGATGTTTAATGAACATGCAAACTTTTCTATAATATCATGAAAATTTTCTATAAGAATTTTGGATTTTACATAATTATAGAATAAAAACTAAACAAATAATGGTTCATTTGATCAAATTTGGAACAAGAGCTTTGTTTAAGAGTTAACTATTTTGATTGATTAGTTAACTACCTTAATTTTCTAGTTAACACAATTGATTGATTAGTAAACAAACTTAATAGTGTTAACTAATTTGATTGACTAGTTAACTAACATGATTGTTTATTCAACTAACATGATTTAGAGCTAACTTGACACAATAATTAGTTAACTTATTTAACATGGAGTGAATCACAAGTGATGATAATTATAATTAATTATTATTTTTAATTAGACATATGTGTTTGGATGAATTTAGATCTAATTACTTAATTAATAATGATTAATCAATTAATTAAATATGTGGTGATATTACCAAGAGTTAATTATGATTAGTTAATTAACTATATATGTGTGCATGGACTAATTAGGAGCTAATTAATTAACTTATTTATTAATTATGGGTGATGTAAGGGAATTTTTAATGGGATAAATTAATTAAAATAGTATATTTTTTAATCAACATGATCACTTAATATGTAACATGATTAAATTAAGAAGTTTATTAGATGATTAGTTAATGAGATAAAAATGTGATGATGATAAAATTTGTCAATATGATGAAGATAAAGGGATGTTACAATTAATTCATGATATGATAATAGGTCGATTGCAACACTAGGGTGGTGATATATAGGTCTCTACATTTTCCCCTCTTTGAAAGGGTGATATAGATGAAAGAAATAGTCTTTTTAAAGAAACTAGAAGAAGAAGAAAAAAAAAAAAAGGATATAGGAGGATGACCTAGGTTGTATGATAGGAAAGGAGATGTCCCCTTGGGAGGGCATCCAAGGATAAACGATATGGATGGATAATCAAAATAAGAAGAGCAATAGTAAATTGAAGGACTTGGGATAGAATAGACGATTAAAATCAAAGGTGGTGACAAGGAGTGGTTAAGAAGAAATATTAATTATGGATAGGAAACTAGAAGAAATATGTTTAGAAAAGAATGAGTGTGTATTAAGGATGTGAAAATGAATATTGTGGATCTTGTATAAATTATAGGTCTTTGAGAAACCTAATGTTTACTATATAGTATATGATAGGATGCACCATCATATGGAAAAACTATTATGAAACTATTTCCATGTGTTTTATAGGAAAAAAAACCCAACTAGGCATATGAAAAGATGCCTTTTTTTTATTGAATGGTCATGAAGGAATTGTGATAAAATGGCCCATGGAATAACACAAATATAAAGAAAAATAAGAAAAAAAAAGTAAGAAAGAAACAAGACATAGAAAAAAACCAAAGAATATTTTACTTTTGGTCATCCTAAAACCTAAAGATTGATTGACATGATGATAATAGCATTGTTAATTTATGTTCAAACTATATCTTAAATAAAATGTAGAGATGGGGAATGACTTTGTGTGAAATTGAACAAGGATTGTAGGAAGGCTATGAATAAAAACTATGGATGCAGTTTTGGATTTGTTTTGGACTATTTTGATATATTTATATTTAGTGTATACTTTACTCCATGTTTTTATTATTATAGTCTTTGGATTTTGGATTTTTTATGTTGATTATATTTGTATTGGATTTCCTATTTTTCATTTTAATTTTTAATTAGCTAAACTTTTAAAATGAGTTAGAAAATATAAAACATAAGGACAAATCCATTCTAGTAGAAGCATGGAGGTGCTAAATTGAGGGAAAATTTTGGGGATTTAGGATGAGAATTTGATGGATGGGACTCATGATAGAATTGGGGAGGGGATTTAGGATGTGATCACCAATGACTATCTTACATGTAGGAATGATATACCCACTTATTTATGTGTGATTCATGATTATGTGTTGAAGTTCTTGTCAAGGAATATTTGATAAATTAATATGTTTCTAAAACCATGTGTTCATGACCTTGGATTAGATCGATTACATTGAATCAATAAATTGGATTAATAGGGTTGATTGGGTTGTTGATTAGGTTGTAAAGGTTTGGGTAATGAAGAACATACATAGGATTCTAAGGTTTCTAATTGCTATCTTAAGGTTTGGAGATGATCTTGAACCCATCTACTTTTTTGAAAGAAGGGTCCTCTTTTGCTAAAATAGTTTATTCTTGGTGAAGGTTGAAATGCGGGCCATCTTTTAGAAATTTTGTGCTTCCCACCTTGTATAATTTTTGTAATGTAATATTAATATATATTTGTGGAACATGTAGGGAAACTAGGGGTATGAGTATCAAATGGGTAGGAATTATTTGGGCCAACTGTATTTATTATGTAACGTGGAGATAAATATGAAATGTGTGTTTTATATTATAAAATGTTTAACATTGAGAGAACTTAGCACCAAAAGGGCAAATTTACTAATGAGGGAGTAATATTTTGTAAGCTCGTGATTTATATAATACCACTTAGTGATTTTGAGTATGTTTATTTCTACAAAAGACATAACATGAGTAGTTGTTGATGTTGGATTGTTGGCTAAGGTTGATTGAGCACACCTTATAATTTATATATGTTAGCAAAGGAAGAATGGATTAGGATATATGATTAAACAATCATTTTCTTATTCACATAGCTCTAGTGAAATTAGGGATCTTAATATTTTAAAATCCTTGTATGGTGACTCTACAAGTGTATTATAATCTTTATTCACGAGGTAATGCATTGATAATATGAGTTATTTTCAAGAATTTTTTTTCATTTAATTTTTTTCTTAGATTACACCTAATGTCCTATCAATGTCATATTTGCATATTCACATTGTAGACCATGAATACTTGTTTGTATATTTTTATCTCTTGGGATCATTTAGAAATGGTTATTATGGCTATAAATTTCCTTTAATTTCATTTTAGATCTTTGTTGTTAGGTTTCAAGAGGAAACACTTTTCTAGTTGTTAACTCTTGATGGGAGTTGAATCTTGTGCATAGTTGAGTTAATTCCCTTTCAATATTAAAAGAATGAAGGAATTTTCAAGCTTATGTGTATTTTTCTAGATTTGGGTTCTTACAAATCTTAATTTAGATGGAGATTAGAGTTGTGTTTTTATATGAGATATTCATATTAAGGTTTTGGGGGTGATTATAATAGATACCTCTTTTGTAAAGACCAGTTAATTTTTAACCGGAAATACCACTCTGATTTTTTTTTTTAAGTATTCATTCACAAGTATACTCGGGAACTTCTATCCATACGGGATAGATATATCATCTGTTCATACGGAACAGGAATTCACTTCATCTATTCATATGGAATAGGAATACATCTATTCATATAATCGGAATAGGCATTTCACTTCATCTATTCATATGGAATAGGAATACATCTATTCATATAATCGGAATAGGCATTTCACTTCATCTATTCATATGGAATAGGAATACATCTATTCATATAATCGGAATAGGCATCCACCTAAACGAGGCAGGCATCTATCATATGATAGGTACGTGCTCTGGCCAGAGTCTTGGACTCATCGGGATCATCCGGATCCTGAGTCGCTTCCCTGATGACCACACTTTCTACTAAAAGTGCACCGAGGTCGTCGTCCTCAGGGGTATGTAAAATTGTAATTCTAAACTTGAAACCCGCCTCGGAATTTGGCCTAAGGGCCTCGGGGAATCAAGCAATCCATGCGGGATTCTTCCGAGTATAGTTGCATGTATTTTGGTTGATTATCTTATATAACTAGTTATGTGATCTCTCCAACCCTAAACCCCATTCCCGAACGCCTGAGTACTGGGAGCATCCTTCGTTTCCCAGACTGCCTACATACCCTGCTTCCAAACGGGATCAAGGCGTAAAATATGTAGTTCTATTTTCTAGGCTATGTTTATGTGAACTGTTATAAAGCGGGTACGCAACCCCTTCTAGGATTTTTATTTCCCCTAGACAGTTCCTCTGCGGTTGCCACCCACGATGGGAAGCATGGATAATAAACGATCATCTTGACCATTTATTGTTTACCTATTAACATTCACCTAACCCTACTCCCTAATGATGTTCGTCTCCCTTGACCCGTTTAAATGATTTCCTAATAATTTATCCGCATGATTTCATCTTTGAGTTAGAATTACATTTACACCACTGAAAATTCCTAAGTTACAATCTTCTAGGTTGTCACTAGCGGATTTGATTCATTTTTGTTTTATCTTTTTAGATTATCGATCCAAAGGGGATTTCCCTTCCTTTGGATTTTAAACAACTCGTGTCCCTTATTTCTCCCCGGCGATTTATAGGGACGATGCCACAGACGCCGTTATTGCAGCTGTGTTAGGCTATAGACGCAGTAGCTCAAGCGCGACGGCTTTACCCGTAAACGTGAGCCAGAGGCATCGTTAATACCGAACGCTGCTGGTTTTGTTTTTCCTTCTTTGATTAGTTTCCAAATCTATATCTAACATACTTAATATTAATTAGGAAAAGAAGTTCATAAGACACGGTAACTTTTAACAATATTCATAAAAGGAAACCCATGATGATTAAATAAATCAACAAGCATTGGTCAAGAATTTATAATAAGTTCTAATCTTAGTAACTTAAATTATTTAACCATTTATCACTCATAGAAGAAATTCCCATGCAACGTAATTAAGTGAGTACTTAAATTAAAGACATGCATTATTTTTGAGAAATTTGATAACATATACTGTTCCCTACTTTCGTTATCAAAAGTATACAAGAAATCACTTTTACCTAGAGTTAAAATATCTTCAAGAATCATTTCAAGGATTAGAGTCCTATTTTTCCACTTATATTTCTATCTTCTAGACGGTTTATTTAGCATTAGGATGTGAAAATTCCAATGACTATATTATGAAATGTAATAAGGTAATTATTCAACACTAACTAGGGTAATGGAGTACTTATGTTGTCTATTTCTTATAGAAGAACTACCTTTGTGTAGAAGGGGTTTCATTGTTCTTTGTTTTTAAATTAAAGGTCCTAGACCAACTAGAATAAAGGAGAACTTGAATGCTTCAATATATCAAGATAATTTTATCAATGTTAATACGTGGTTTTAGGCTAACAATATCTTTAATTTGATTATATTGCAAATTTCTAATCATACTAGAAATAATTTACAAATGCCAAGTGTTTGGTAAGACTCCCTAAACGGATTAGATCGTATAAGGAAATATGCATATATATAAATACCAAATCAACATTCAATTACTATGAAATAAAAATTAAGGATGGTTATTAATATCTTAGATCGATGCCCATTTATGAAGTGATTGGATTTGCAATTTTTGAGAATCCTTCTATGAATCTCCTATAATATCCTGCAAGTCCCATAAAACTTCTTACCTCAGACACATTTTTTGGAATTGGCCATTCCTCTATGGCTTTTATCTTATCCGGGTCTACTGCGATACCATCTTCTGAAATGATGTGACCTAAGTAATGTATTTTCTTTTTAAAGAATGCACATTTTGATAGCTTCCCATATAGCCTATGTTCTCTCAACCTTTGCAAAATTAACTGAAGATGTGCTAGGTGTTCCTCCTCATTTTTGGAATAAATCAAGATATCATCTAAGAAGACCAAGACAAATTTATCCAAGTAATCATGGAACACACTATTCATCAAGTTCATAAAGGCAGCTGGAGCATTAGTCACACCAAAAGGTACAACTGTAAACTCATAATGCCCATACCTTGTTCTGAAGGCTGTTTTCGGGATATCTTCTTCCTTTATCCTGAGTTGGTGGTACCCTGATCGAAGATCTATCTTAGAAAACATAGTTGCTCCTTTCATTTGTTCAAAGAGATCCTCTATGCGTGGTAAAGGGTACCTATTCTTTATGGTGACTTTGTTAAGCATTCTGTAATCAATACATAATCTTAAGGTTCCATCTTTCTTTTTAACAAACAAAACCGGTGCTCCCCAAGGGGATACACTTGGTCTTATGAGACCTTTCCCAAGCAATTCTTCCAATTGCATCTTGAGTTCTACCAGCTCGCTGTGTTCATTCGATAGGGTGCCTTAGACACCGGTTCAGCTCCTGGAACTATATCAATGGAGAAGTCAAATTTTCTTTTTGGGGGTAGCCCTGGTAGTTCTTCTGGAAACACATCACTAAAATCTTGAAGGTAAGGAGAATTTTGGAGCGTTGGAGCATTGCCTTCTTCCTTTTCATCCATGGTAACCATGTATACTAGAGCCCCCTTTCTCTTTTCTCTTTTCATTTGCATAGCTGATATGATTTCCATACTTATAGGTCTATGTTTCCCTTGAATCACAACCCTTTTCCCTATATCATCTAAACATTCTACCCATTTGTTGTAATAGTCTACATTTGCTTGATGGTTTGTCAACCAACTCATTCCAATGATCACATCATATGATCCTAAAGGTGCCACATAAAGGTCTACCTTTGTATTAAAGTTAGGGAATTGTATTTCTGCATCGGATAGACACTGGGTCACCTCTTTAACTGCCTTATCCCCATACTGGACTGTCCATGATGATTCCATATGATTAACTTTAAATACATTTTTCCTTACAAATTCAGGTGAAATAAAACATTCAGATGATCCAGTATCTATTAGAATTGAGACTAGTTTTCCAAATAGAGTACCTGTAGTCTCTATGGGCACATTCTGGGATCGAGTACGTCGATTTCTTACTGCTGCATGAATCCTTTGAGTAGGCCCCCTCTGAGGTTGATTTGCTTTCATCTGACTTTGCATCCTTGGACATTCTCTAGCAAAGTGATTCCCTCCACACATGAAACATCCACCTGGTGGTCCTCGTTGCATTGGATTTTTAGGCTGGTTATTGCTTGCTTCATTGAGCCTTGGCCAATTATAGTTCCTTGGTTCATTTTTGTTGAAGTTGTTTCTGTTAGTGTTATTCACATTGTACCTTTGATTATGATTTGGAGGTGGTCTTCTTTCTGATGAGTTGTTCCTTAGGTTCTTGTTGAAGTTTTGATTCCTTCTAAATTCTTGTTTCCTCTTGAAATTATTACTCCTAAAAGATTGTCTTGCTGAAGTTAAAGCTTGTAACTTCCTCTCTTGCTTTAAGGATTTCTCTAACACTTCATTCATACCTTCTGGTCCATGCATGTCAACCTCTGCTCCTATGTTGGTATTTAATCCCAAAATGAATTTCCTAGTTTGGCTCTTTTCATCTTGTTGATATATTGGCACATATTTTAGCAGTTTGGCAAACCTATCCCAATATTGTTGAACTGTTAGAGATCCTTGTCGAAGGTTGTGAAACTCAGTCATCTTCTCATCAAAAAACAATTGTGGTAGCCACCTTTTACGAAAGTGCTCAACAAATTGTTCCCATGTTATGTCCTCCTTGGTGTACTTATTTTGTTCCTTCACATTAGTCCACCAACTAGCTGCTTCACCAACAAGTTGGTAGGACCCCCATAAGGCCTTAGTAGTTTCGCTGAAATCCCTTAACTCAAAATACTTTTCCATTTCATTAAGCCAGTTTTCTGCCCTTTCTCCTAGTTGATTCCCATCAAATTTTGGAGGGGTGATTTTCTTCAAGTCCTTAGTTAATTCTAGAATAGGATTTTCTCTCCTAGGTGCAATAACATCCATTATGTTATGCTCTGGATTATCTCCGTCAGGAGGGTTTTCAATTTGAGGTTCAACTATATTTTCAATATTATCTTGTCTTGTTCGAAGTTCTTGTACCGTTTGCTCCAAAGAGTTGATTTTATCTCTTTGTTCAGTTAACAGTTCTATTATTGCTTCAATCCCATCATGAGCTTGTGGTTCATCATCTTTGTTCCCTTTTGGCCTTCTACCGACACCAGCTCGAGTTGCTCTTCCCCTCGGCATTTAGAATTCCTGTTTAAATATTCACATATTAGTATTATTCTAAGTTTTGAAAAAGGTTATTTCTAACTTTTAAAGTACATATTTTGATTGCGCGAATTGTAGTAAGCTCAAGGCCTAGTTTTTGAATCTCGCTCTGATACCACATGTAAAGACCCAATTAATTTTTAACCGGAAATACCACTCTGATTTTTTTTTTAAGTATTCATTCACAAGTATACTCGGGAACTTCTATCCATACGGGATAGATATATCATCTGTTCATACGGAACAGGAATTCACTTCATCTATTCATATGGAATAGGAATACATCTATTCATATAATCGGAATAGGCATTTCACTTCATCTATTCATATGGAATAGGAATACATCTATTCATATAATCGGAATAGGCATTTCACTTCATCTATTCATATGGAATAGGAATACATCTATTCATATAATCGGAATAGGCATTTCACTTCATCTATTCATATGGAATAGGAATACATCTATTCATATAATCGGAATAGGCATCCACCTAAACGAGGCAGGCATCTATCATATGATAGGTACGTGCTCTGGCCAGAGTCTTGGACTCATCGGGATCATCCGGATCCTGAGTCGCTTCCCTGATGACCACACTTTCTACTAAAAGTGCACCGAGGTCGTCGTCCTCAGGGGTATGTAAAATTGTAATTCTAAACTTGAAACCCGCCTCGGAATTTGGCCTAAGGGCCTCGGGGAATCAAGCAATCCATGCGGGATTCTTCCGAGTATAGTTGCATGTATTTTGGTTGATTATCTTATATAACTAGTTATGTGATCTCTCCAACCCTAAACCCCATTCCCGAATGAGTACCCCTTCTCCCAGACTGCCTACATACCCTGCTTCCAAACGGGATCAAGGCGTAAAATATGTAGTTCTATTTTCTAGGCTATGTTTATGTGAACTGTTATAAAGCGGGTACGCAACCCTTCTAGGATTTTTATTTCCCCTAGACAGTTCCTCTGCGGTTGCCACCCACGATGGGAAGCATGGATAATAAACGATCATCTTGACCATTTATTGTTTACCTATTAACATTCACCTAACCCTACTCCCTAATGATGTTCGTCTCCCTTGACCCGTTTAAATGATTTCCTAATAATTTATCCGCATGATTTCATCTTTGAGTTAGAATTACCTTTGCACCACTGAAAATTCCTAAGTTACAATCTTCTAGGTTGTCACTAGCGGATTTGATTCATTTTTGTTTTATCTTTTTAGATTATCGATCCAAAGGGGATTTCCCTTCCTTTGGATTTTAAACAACTCATGTCCCTTATTTCTCCCCGGCGATTTATAGGGACGATGCCACAGACGCCGTTATTGCAGCTGTGTTAGGCTATAGATGCAGTAGCTCAAGCGCGACGGCTTTACCCGTAAACGTGAGCCAGAGGCATCGTTAATACCGAACGCTGCTGGTTTTGTTTTTCCTTCTTTGATTAGTTTCCAAATCTATATCTAACATACTTAATATTATTAGGAAAAGAAGTTCATAAGACACGGTAACTTTTAACAATATTCATAAAGGAAACCCATGATGATTAAATAAATCAACAAGCATTGGTCAAGAATTTATAATAAGTTCTAATCTTAGTAGAATTATTTAACCATTTATCACTCATAGAAGAAATTCCCCCACGTGCAAGTGAGTACTTAAAATTAAAGTACATGCATTATTTTTTGAAATTTGATAACATATATTGTTCCCTACTTTCGTTATCAAAAAAGTATACAAGAAATCACTTTACCTAGAGTTAAAATATCTTCAAGAAGAATCATTTCAAGGATTAGAGTCCTATTTTCCACTTATATTTCTATCTTCTAGATGGTTTATTTAGCATTAGGATGTGAAAATTCCAATGACTATATTATGAAATGTAATAAAGTAATTATTCAACACTAACTAGGGTAATGGAGTACTTATGTTGTCTATTTCTTATAGAAGAACTACCTTTGTGTAGAAGGGGTTTCATTGTTCTTTGTTTTAAATTAAAGGTCCTAGACCAACTAGAATAAAGGAGAACTTGAATGCTTCAATATATCAAGATAATTTTATCAATGTTAATACGTGGTTTTAGGCTAACAATATCTTTAATTTGATTATATTGCAAATTTCTAATCATACTAGAAATAATTTACAAATGCCAAGTGTTTGGTAAGACTCCCTAAACGGATTAGATCGTATAAGGAAATATGCATATATATAAATACCAAATCAACATTCAATTACTATGAAATAAAAATTAAGGATGGTTATTAATATCTTAGATCGATGCCCATTTATATACACCAATTCAAATTTCAGTAAGAAAAGCAACAAGGTCCGTTCATTCATCTAACATGTTAGAGTAACCATATTTACATGGCCTTATCTTTTGGTACATAGACCTTGAATATCACTTAACCCAAAATATTTAAATTTTACCCTCATTTATAAAATGGCATTAAACAAAAGATTGTAACCAAATACATATATATATCTCCTAAAGAAAGTAATTGAGGTAATAGAGATAATTGGAACCATAAAGGCATGTCTTACACCAAATTTTTAAAAAGAGAAAGTATGCATGATTGATAAATATATATATAATATTAAATTTTAAGTATGTCAAACCCTACTCTATCACCATGGGTCGGATATCAAACAATATAAGGTAGCATATTCTAGATTACCTTGATACAATACAAACAACGCATAAGAATTTTCCTAAGATCAAAACTGCGTACTTGGACTTTAACCTACAAGATAAAAACTTCCTTAAGAGCTTTTGTCTAGTATAATGAATGCCCTATCATCTTATAGCAATGATTCAAATTATACCCAAATGCCAACCACAAAGAAAATTGAAAAAAAACAAAATCAAACTTGATAGGTGCAAGAAAATACAAGCTGAGAATAAACTCAGATCAAAGAAAACGAATATAAGTACAAGCAGCAATTTAGATTAGTCATAGCTGACTGCCATACTTGTTTAATCTATGCATATATTTGATAGAGACAGTGGGAGATCAAATATGTTGAAACCAAAAATGGGTGGCTAAGTTGCCTACCTGATGAAGCTTATCTGTGATACAGATCCAAGAGGTGCAGCTGTGAGTGACACGCCTGGGTTACTCCAAATTCTTTTCCTCAACTTTGAAAAATAATGCTTCACACTTACAGTCAGGCTTCTGGAATCACTTCAAGAATGAAGGACGCTGAGGAGGAAGACTGCCTTTTCTCCCATAAAAGATAAACAAAAGAACATAAGACTGGAGTGTCTTCCCAACCCAGTTTCGTCCCTTAGATTTATAGGTAAAAAATGTATTAATTATTTCCAACTGTAGTTCGAAGTTAGCTCCAAAATTTATTATGGCAGTTGAATAAAATCCAACGTGAGAAACATGGGTGATCATAAGTCTAATTTGGGTGGTTGGGAACGGCGCGATGTATCCTTGCCAGTGGGTTTGTACTGATAGATATTTAATTCATATGTCTGCGCCTTTACTTCCACAGTTGGCGAATGCAATCTGTCTTCCATTCAAAGATCTTTAGCAGATTCCTTTCTCATCGATAGTTAATGGCTAGACCCAACTTGCTGAGTTTTTTAGGAAATGTGGAGATAAACATCATTTCATGAATATCAAACGTGACATGCATTTACCTTTAGCATTAAAATCCATCAAAATATGTAGTTGGGAGGAAAGGAGTCATTGACATCTTTAAAAAACTCAATCTCACTATTGAGTCTAGAAAAATAATTCCTCTAGATGTATGCATGGCACAACTATGTTTGCAAGAAAAATAAGCATTTGTGGGGAATGAAAAAAAATCTAGTTTGAAAACCATACAATCTACATAGATCCATACACTCGTTGGTCCATATAAGTGTTTTATCTATGCCAGTAATTATATTGGTTACAAAAAATAATATGGTATTGCACAATACCTACATTAGTTAGTTTTGTGGTGTCAATAGAAAAGTATTTAAAATTTTATATTTGAAATTAATGATGTTATTGATAGTATTTATCTTCTTAGCTAGTTTTTTTTTTTTAAATGACACTTCAAACATTATTTCAAAGATGGGAATGAGTGAAGCCACAATAGTGGTGTACAATCCAATTGAGGAAGGAAAACTCACAAAAATGACCCCATGACAAAAAACTTGATTTTAGGGGTTCGTACAAACCTACTGGTTCGAGCGAACCCTTTTAATTCTTTCCCACTAGAAAACAAAAAAAAAATCCTTATGGAAGGGTGGTTCACTCGAACTAGGATTCAAGCAAACCCCTAGGGGTTTGTTTGAACCCCCCTTATCCCTCATCCCCCCCGAGACACAAAAGAATCTAAATTTTTGCACTTCAGAGCTTAGGTTGAAGAAAAAAATGGTGGAAACTTCGCAAACCAATTGGAATCAAGTAGTCCTCTAAAAACGCTATCCAAATAATATAATTTTAATATGTTTTGGTTTTATTATGTATTTGTTTTTTTAGTTTTATTAAACATAGGTTTTTCATCAAAAATCAAGCTCTTTGTTTTGCACATATGGAAAAATAGTAGATTATCAAAAAAAAAAATGAAAAATATGAGTGCACCAAATATTGAAGTCTTTGGTCCAATAAAAAAAAAAAGAATTTCAATACATACAAAAAAAGTTACACGTTATATGGTGGAGTACTATGTTTAATTGTAATTGGTTTGACTTTGAAACTTGATTAAAGAAAAATATTTAATAAAAAACTATCTAACCAAGTCGAGGTACTAGATATTAGAGTTATAAATCTAAATTTGAAAGAATAAGAATTTTATCCTTCATGGAAAAAAAATTGTGTTATACAGTGAATGTCACTTTTTAAAAATGTTGTTTTTTGAAAAAAACTAGTTTTCAAGGGAGATGGAAAAAGAAGTACAAACTGATCCAAAAATTTTATTTAGAATCTATAGACAAAATGTCACAAAACTCTTGTTTGCATCATCTTCAAATTCTTCACAGTTTAGCTGCTATAGATGCCCAAAAGTGAAGATTTAGTTAAAAAAATTATTTCAGTGTCCAGTTTGGCCAAAAATTGTAAACCACTATTGTGGGATCACCTAAATATTGTATTTACTAACATTATTCTCCTAATTACTCAACCTTAATTATTGCCATATCATTCATTAATCATTTGTCACATTAGTATATTATTGTCATATTATTAATTATCATCACATTGTCATTTACAATTTATTAATTAATAGTTATCATTTATCATTTATCATTTATCACACCATTATTACTAAATTTTCTATTAATTAAATAATAGTTTATTATATAATTAATGATAGCTAATTATCCATTTGTATTTAAATAAATTAATAGTTTTTTAATTTTTCATCTCAATAGTTAGCTTCATCTTCAAACTGTTGGGAATCAAGGTGTCTCAACCTTTGCAATTTCCTAGCATTAAAATATTAGTTTATTAATTCTTATGTTGTAATTTCTTTCTCATATTAATTTGTCATCTACTATGACTTGGCACAATGAGTTGTTAGTATATTAGGAGGTGACATGGGATGTAACATGAATGTTGTGGTCCCTACAAGGAAATATAGGCATCCCACTTTGGGAAGATATTCATTGACATGTGTCGACATCTTTGAGGGATTTTATGATGATTTCATAACAAATTCTTATGAAGATCTTATGAAAGATTTCTATTACGATATTATGATGCATAAGAGCTAGATTCTATAATAGGTTGGACAAGTGTTGGAAGACATATTTGCATGGGGAAAGTGGGCACCCAAGTTTGACCTATGACAAGCTATAAAAGAATGTAAGAAGCATCTTCTTTTTTAGTCAGTTATGTTAGATTCTCTTATAGTTGTAAGAGTTGTCATATATGATGAACTTTACGAAATTGTAAGGAATCTATCATGTAACTATTAGGGGCACATTTGGGATGCCCAAATGGAGCCATGGAAGGGGGTAAGGAATCATTGCACAAGTGTCATAAGAGTCAACTATGTGTTAGAAAAATATGCCACATGGATTTGGATGCCCATCTCTTGTAGCTTTCTCTAGAAGCTACCTTCATACTTGTATTTCTCTATATATTGGATTTCTTGAAGTGGTTTTAGTATGTTGTATTTGTAGGTATCATTATGTTGTCAGAAGAGCTCCAAAAATCAAAATTTGTGTACTCTTCGAAGAACTTGCATTGCAAGTGATTTGTAATCAATTGATTAAATAATACATTGTGCAAGTTTTGGAGTGGGGTTTTTCTCTGGAAGGAGATTTTCCCACATATATCTAATGTGAAGGAAAATAGGATCTATCCCAAAAATGAGATATATCACTTGTTTTTCCAAGCCAAGATCACTTTAATATGCAAAATAAGATGCAAATAACAATCAGAAAATGACCCTAACTGTTATAACAACTATGGAAAAAAAATTTAGAGTGTAAAAAGCTATGTACCTCTGTAAAAAGTTAATGTTTTTGAGCTATGGAGAACTATTTCGCCTTCAAGGGTGAATGGGTCCTTTTAGAGTCTTAAAAAACTAATTTTAGGATCTTGTACTTTGATGTCTGTACTCTTGAAATCCATGTTATCAAGTTTTGAAATCCATGTTATCAAGTTTTCGAAGTCAATATTCAATTATGTAGGGCTCTTTCTATGATCTTGCACCTTGAATGACAACTTTGACAATTTTGAAAAATTTGATAATCTTACTCTTCAACCTATAAATCTATAATCACACACTAAAGGATAGAAAACTTGTTGATTTTTTAGTGAATGAGGGTTTTCCTCAATCAAACCCCTTGTAGGTAATTAAACCAAATGATGAAAATAAGATAATGAAGCATGAATATGGGATGATGCAATTAGAACCTTTCCATGATGATATGATCTTTGAATTGTTGCAATAATGACCTGAAATCTGCCTTGAAAATGCTCTAGTAGACTCCAATTTTCTATAAGGATGCTCTTGTAAACTTTCTAGGAGAAAAAATGTGAATTAATCCCTTATTTAGACTAAATTAGGAGATTAGTTACCCTAAAATTTAAAGGGCTAAGGCCAACACCAGATCTGGAAAGAAATATAATTAAATTCTCACTAGAATGAAATTCAAAAATTAGGGTTTCATTTAGGGAGGACCCATTTTCCACCAAAGGCGAATGGGTCCTAGCTAAGTTTCCAAGACTAAGCTTCGAGGAGCTGAAAGAAGGACAAAAACCCATTCCAGATCAACTAAAAAGAGGGGGTCTTGTTAAGGGAGGACCCATTCTCCATCAAGGGTGAATGGGTCTTGGCTTAACTTACTAGGACCAAATTTTTCCCAATGAAATAATTTGATATTTAATGTATGATTGTTAGGAGAGATCCTCATGAGGTGTTAAATTAGGGCCTAAAAGGGGGGTTAATAACTCCACTTAACCTTAATGAATTAAGACCACCTAGATAAATGTGAAAGTAATTTAAAACACTTTACAATACTTAAAAAGGTACAAATTATGCATATTTTATTTAGAAAGGGGCCCATTAGGCTTAATTAAGCAAATAAGTCCTAGAAAAGTGTGAAAGTGTGTTACAACACTTCACAACACCTTTGCGAAGGAAAAATTAAAGCATGATTTAGCTAAATAAAGGTCTTAAAATAGTGTGAATTTCTACAAGAAATTACAACACCACTCCAAGACATCATTGATCCAATTTTAATGCCAATTATCCAAGCAAGCAAGGAAAAAGGCTCCATGTCAAATTCACACTAAAGTAGACATCCAAGACACATAATTATGTAGAAATAACAACTTAGATACATGATCATACCCTATCAAAGGACAAGAAGGATAAATAAAAACAAAGGATCAAGCACAACTGATTCAACACAATGTGAGGCAATGGCTATTTGTCCATAACACATGTTGTTACTCAAGGGGCACAAAACCTCAGGTCATTCACGAGGTGAGTTTGTCCCAAAATATGTATGCCCACTCTAGGGTAGTGGAACCTCAGTCTATCCACTAGGTGAGTTATCCCAATGAGGTGGAAAATGAGAGAATTGAATTAGCCCCTCATACCATACCAAAGTCATCCTCCTAACAACTTCGATAAGGTACCACAATGAAAATTCTTTGTAAATTTTTTTTGAATGTCATGCAAAAATTTTTATAAAGGGGGTTTTTCTTTGTTCATGTAATGGTCTTCCTCTTAGGGAGAATTGTGCCTAATGTCTCTAAGAGAGCACAAATTATCAAGGTGCCAAATCACCCATGGGATGCCTCATTTGCATCATGCCATGATAGTGGATCATACACTCTTGGATGACATCAAACCCAATGACACCACAAAGAAGAGGACACGTCACAAGAAAAAAGAAAAATCATGCCATGAAATTTTCCAAAAGATGTCATTGTTGTATGCCCCCACTTTAAATTGGTTGCTACACCATTACTGTGAGCAATTGATTTAAAGTAGCCAAAGATTTTGCCTAAGACATGATAATTTTCCACGGAAAACCCTATACCAAGTAATATGATTATGAAGCAAGTTGCATCATGAAATAGGAAGGAAGGGTTGCCCCCAAAAACACACAAGGGATCTATAGATTTTGGGTCAGTATGTTTGTGCTACAATGTTGTCATAGAGAATGGAATTTTCATCATTCCCCAAATACTCATAGAATTGGAAGAATAACACAAAGAGATAAATTCTCCTCTCTCTCAAGTTGACTCCATAGTTAGTCTAGTTAAGTTAGATCTCCAATATTATATAAAAGGATCAAGCTCTAGTTTATACTACTTTTATCAAAATAAAAAATAAAACTAGTAGACACTATAAGACAATCATTAAGATTTGAGAGCTAGCTCCATATCTATCCTAAGCTAATATTGAATGTGGTATGTGGGGGGTGAAAATTGAGAGAGATTGTAGAAATAAATACAAGCATAGCAAAGGCTCGTGATGCAATAATAAAAAAAATGTACTCATTACAACTAAAGATGAATAAAGAAAATTCTAACAATAATTAAGATAACCGCTTTCTTACTATTAAGTTCATTTATCAATTAACCATTACACAAATGCAAGTACTTTGAAAAGATACATAGAAGCTTCTCTATATAGAAGCAAAGAGAGAAAATCTATCAAGATAATGTACATCTAGCTCAAAAGCTTAGTTGTAATAAGAGAATATAAAAATAAGCCTTAACATGAAACTTGAATATCTTAGCTATAAAAAGTGTTATATTCTAATCTAAGAATGGGTAGGGAAAGTTCCTAAAAATGGGGGACTAAAAGGAGGTTAAAGTGACCAACTTTTTCCTAGAATCAACTAAACCTCAAATTAGATGAGTAATTCAAGATGTGTATGTACTTAAAATTTAAAGATATAAGGAGAATAAGAATTCTATTACTCTAAATAGATAATCTTAAACTACTAAGTATTTTTGTAAATTATGGTTTAAGGTTAAGTCCAGATGAAATATGACATAGTGTACATTGTTCCCCCCCTATTTTTTGTTGTATTAGGTATTTTTAAAATCTATTTTGTAGAAATATAGCGACAAACCATGGAGGTTTATAGGCCAATTTTACAAGAGTGGATTTTCTCTCCTAGTCTTTGAGCTCAACTTAGACTCAGGAGAGTGTTCCTATAGATTTGATAAACAAAATGAACTATAAAAATAGTGATAGCTAAACTTAACCTATTGACTTGAGTCCAAAGATTATCACTAAGCCAAGAAAAATAGATATCTTAATACCTCTATATAGCTAATTTCATCACTACTATAATGAGTGCAAGGTGGAGGCAATCCATATAGACCAGAACATAAAGTGACAAATGCATTTTATATGAGTTTGTACCCTATTTATTGTATAACCATGTGTTAGCTAAGGGTTGTGGCTAAACTAGAATTACTAGCATAATGGTTAATTCTTTTTAATTGTTTCATTGATACAATAAATTCCCAGATCAATGCTAATCATTGGAAAAAGTCATAATTAAGTAGGAATTTCAAAGAAGCTAAGAAAAATAATTGATCAAATCATAAAAATGTAATCAAGAGTCGAGTATCATAGAAAAACATACTTAGTAATCCATTATTGAGTGGTACAAATATATTTGTAAATAAAACATGATCATTAAAAATATTGTAATAGTTTTAAAAAATGCTCATATTTATCAAATTAGATTTACACTCATGACAATAATTTTGTTAAGAGGAAACCTTTGTTACATTAAAAAATTCTCCTAAAAATGTACCTACATTCTTAGAGACATGAAACATTTAATGTTCCCATAATATTCTCTTATAACACTTCAATAGAATCCATTTCCTTCTTCCAACGAAACATCTAATACAAGCTAAGTCTCATTGGAGTAATCACTAAACAATCCAAAATGAATCATAGAAAAGACATTTTAACCCCTTGAAACTTATCATAGAAAGCAAGACTATAGCAATTCAAAAATGGTCAATGTTGACTAGAATTAGGGGAGCTATGATGGTTTGCAGTAAGAGTGCTATGGGAGAGGTGTTTGTTTGGGTTAAATCCAACAAAAATAATATTCAATCTACTTGATTGGGATTTCCTACTCTTTATTTTCCCTATCTAACGATCTACCCTATAAGTTACTCTAGGTTTAAACTCTTGATCTAAAGTGCCTTCTATCCCTTTTTACTAGTCTACATGCCCAAGATTGGATCACTAGTTTGGAATGTACCTTCATTCATCCATTTCCTAATTTCATATATACATATCTTTTCTCTCACTCTCAAAATCCCAAACTAAATAATGACTAAATTGTTAAAATATTTATGTTAAGGAATTCAATCCTATTCCTTCCACATTACTATTTTACTAATTATATTAAATATATTTCTTTGAACTCATCTTTTCTTTCCTTTTTTCTCAATTACATTATATAGTGTACACATATAATATGGTCAAAACAAGGTTCCTTATTTTCTTGGTACATAAACATAGGAATACATTATGAAAGTAAAATAAAGATAAAAAACCCTAATTTAATATATATAACAATGTAAAAGTAATCATTGATTCAAAACAAATTAAGGAGATTCAAATATGAAAATAAAATATAAATATAAAAAAATAGTTCAAATCTAAATGTGCTTATTATATATGAGCCTTAGACTGAAGATTGTTTCAGGTAATGCATTGCATTCACAAAAAATATGACGAAAAATCAACTTTCCAGGTATGGGTTAACCTAAACCAATTAAGTAATTGCAATCAATTAAGCATAAATCGACTTAGATTAAATAAGTATACATAGGAATAATAATTATTTTATTTTATAATAGCTAAACGAGGAGTATAAATATGAAGGGAAATAACTTAGATCTATCATCAACAAGTATGGGCTAACAACAAAATTATGGAAGTATACCAATGGTACTTATAAAATGATGTCTCTATTAAATCAATATCTTATATTCTATATTTTAATCTTGGATTCTATTAAGGGTTTAGTCTAAAATTATTAGTTAACAATGAATCCCACTAGGCCTCTTCAATAGAGATAGAAATAAAACTATATGATTATCCTAAGTAATATCATCCATGTTGTTAAAACTAAAGAAGTCATATACTTCTTTATTTGAATCTAAGAAAAATATGTGTGACATTACTTATTGTATATTCTCAATAAACTAGAAAAAAATCTTCCAAAATATCCCTATTAGATGGTGGATTTGAAATGATTCATTCTCTATGACGATGTGAATCACTACACAATATAGAAAAATGATTAGAATAAAAAATTTAGTCTCATGAAACAACTTAAAATCTTTCAATTAGCTTGGTCGTGAAATGAGTTCACACCAATTTCATGAGAAATGTATAGCATGAGGGATTCATTTCTTTTGATGAGAAACACAGGAATTGAGATATCAACTTCCCTATCATCATTTTGTTATGTGTAGATTACTCAAAATCCATGTACAAATGAATGAATCTAACAAATTGATATAAAATAATGTCTCTTATCTCTTTCCATGAATGAATTGAGCGAGGAGAAAATATTACTTGTACCAAGACAAGGACTAATCAAATTGTGAAGAAACAAACAAATTACATGCAAAATTATCATGCATTATACCCAAATTTCTTAAATGAGTTACAAAATTCTAATGTATTTCTTAGAAGTAACCTCTCAATATCTCTAGAACATCATTGATATCACTAGGGATGTCAAGAGGACTACGCCCAATATAGGAAAATCCCATCATAACCAATAAGAGGGAAAAAAGAAAAACATTATATTATGCCCTTCTTCTAACACCATAAATGTTGACCAACAATACTACACATACTAATTTCAAGATTTCAGAACCAACTCCTTTCTTGAATGGAAACAAAAAAAACCTATCCAAAGTCTTAGGATTAACATGTTAGATCTATGCAAGGTGTAAAAAAATTAGCTTGCCAAAACCCTAAAAATAAGCACAACTCCTATGGCTAGGGATAGTCAACTTCGGACATTGAGCTAGCGCTTATGATCAAGCAATGATAGTTAAGGAAAATTTTAGTTTTTTCTCGTGATAGATGAGCATTTTGCTTGCTCTATGTAAAAACATCTCTTATTTGACATTCTCACAATTTTTTTTGACAAGATAGGAACATATACCTCTATGATACTAATTTTAGATTTTATATTATGTCAAAACCTACACTACAAAAATTGTAAAACTAAACCATAATTTACTCTTACAAAAAACCCAAAAATATTATTAAGATATTGGAAAAGCAATATTACATATAGATTAATATTCTTATATAGAATTTGGGAGATGTAATTGACAATCAATAAATTTGATAGGAAATTCACTATGATGACTTTATTTGAAAGGTGTTAATAATAGCAACACTAACAAACCACCAAGTCATTAGGATGCCTTTATTGAAAAATGGTAATAACACAAACAAACCAACAAACACAAAATTTAAGGTGAATTTAACATATTCATGTGAAGGAATAATCTTCTATTTCAACTTCTAGCAATCAATCTGAAGACTGAATTGATAAATATTAAAACTCGACCCTTCAATTAAATATATAATATTTTAATAATTTGAATTTCTCCATTTATGATTTTTTTTAAATCTTGTCCAACACTTGAGTGAAAGACATATTTATAGCAAACTACTATAGTGATTATATAATAATGTCACAGAACGAGAAAAATATATAACAAAATATGAACGCAAAGAAGCTTTTATTCATAGGAGTGACCAAGCCTTTACATTTAAAAGTCTACCCACATTTAGCCACATGTCCATCGAGTTACTGCTGCTTGGGTTTTCTTCCACCCAGTTATTAGGGAAGATCCATTGTCCTCAAGACTATAACATTCTTCGTGAAGAAATTCTTTCAGCAATAATCTGGCCTGATACCAAGCGTCATAGCTAGAGCTTATTTCCTCGAAGCCCTTGTGTCTGAAAAAACATCTCCACACATCAATTTTAACATGTCTAATTCTCCTATCGTTCCCTTAATCATATTCCTTATCTGGCTTCCATAGTATTTTTCTTCATACTTGACCCTTAGACTATCATGTCTATCCAGCATTATCACATCTGAGAGTCGAAATAAGAACTGCTATGGAAAAGTACATCTTTGATTGCTTGTCAAAACAAAAAGAGTTGCTGTCAGCTTCAACATCTATATTCACCATTATCCACGGCCTTAATTTCTTTATAACATCCACAGCACTCTCCAGAAGACACCAATTATATAATAACCTATGGAAAACAAAGGGAGCAAACACTACGACAACTTCACAAGGTTTAACGTTGAACAAACCTTTGTGAATCTCCTCCATACTTGAGATTTGTATCATCCTGTAGGAAAACGGAACCCCCAAGGCCTTAGAAAACTCTTGAAGTCTTCTTTCGTTATCTTTCAGATCTTCTGCATGCATTCCAATAGTTGTGTCCCCAATTATACTTAGACCCGTCAGATATGCATTTTGGCCAGGCACATCACACTAGATTGTAGTCATTTCGTAATCCATAATCCAAAGATGAATTATAGTCAAAACAATGTCCTGCACATACTGACCCTCAACTACCATCTGTAAATCGGCCGACAACGAAGAAATCCAGGGCAGAAATATGGGAAACAAAGCACTGGTAAAAGCAAGCAAAGTAGACATGTACACAAAATGTATCTAAAAGAATCTAAAGAGAAGCCATGTCACCGCTGCTTGAAAGAAGGTCATCTTTGCAGTGGCCAACAACACACTGCTCACAGAATGGTCTAGAACCTTAGCACACCCGCTTCTTGTCGTCTTGGATACAGGCAACATGTCTAATGCATGTTCCATCACACTGCCAAAATCCGAAGTGATCAAATAATACAACAACCAGAAAACACCACTCAATGGGACAGGAAATAAAAGAATTCAACAACACCAGAGATAATTGAGACCACAACAAACAACACAAGGTTCATGCCTCCTGTGAATAGCACGATACTGCTGGCAAAAACACGATTTATGACATCCATGCTCTGCACTGTAAAGTTCTTACTCTTCAGCAGCAAATCATCCCTAGAGATCTGAAAATCCTCAAATAACTTAAATAAGGCCTCCAATTCTGCCAAAATTGCCCTGAAATCTCTGTTTTGATCCTTGATCCGAATGCTTTGCAGCTTCAGAGTGAAAATATCTGCGGTTGTGGACAGTACATAAGCAATTGTAAAATTATCAGTGGCCGGCTTCCCTATAAGCAAATAATGCTTGAAGAATCTACAAAATTTGTCAAATTATAGCAGCTGAAATCGTCACGAGCGGGAGATGGAGATTCAAAATTGAAATTCAAATTTAGCCATCACCATTGACTGTCACCGTAAAGTTTCGGAGGAGAGCGCTACGGCAAATGAAAAGGAAAGGTTTAAGTGGACCCACACTAGCCACCTAAGCGGTGAACGCTTAGAGTGTGCTGGTTAAGCCAGCCGACTTTTTAAACGTTCGATTTGAGGACAAGTTGTGCTTTTACTTGTTGATCTTATTTATCTTGCAACGTCTGTAGTCTGCGTATGTTTTTGCAGTAAACAAGGCAGGACTGTGCTCATTGAGCAGCTCTTTCATTGGGGCTATCACTTCATTCCCCGGAGGACCGCAAAATACTGGCCATGACATTCTCACGTTGTCTTTGCTCACCACGCTCCTGTGCAAAACGTTCTTGTACTTGCCATTGCTCAATATTTGCGCATTTATCAATACTGCATATCAGTCATATGAGATCTTACAAACATAAAGAAGACGATAGAAAAGAAGGAAAAACCTGTAGTGTATCTCCGACGTGGACAATAATGGCGCTTGGAACATAATCAACATAAACCCAGTCACAGTCTTTGTGAACTTGTAGTCCAGGAACATGGATCGTTACAAGCAGAGTTAAAGCGCTCATGTCGGTGTGAGGAACAACTCCCAGAGCGAGCTCCGGCTGAGGACATGGCGGATAGTAATATCTTCATCCCCATTTCCATTTCTTCCCCACCAATCGCTTCTCTCAGCGAACGTTCTTGCACCCCAAGATTGGTAGAAAGAGCGGAAAGCAACTTATCTACTACTCCCGAAATCTCTGTCTCATATTCTTCACAAACCTCTCTGCAAGACGAGCAAAATGATCCCTCTCACGCTTTCAAATTAAATTCTGCTTATCTAAACAAGTTCATAATAACTACCGAACGCTTTAAAGAGAAGGAAGTTTTTACCTGTAAGAAATAGGGCGTTTAGGCCAGGTATTGAAATCCCGACGGGAAGGAGGCCACAGCAGATGGAAATAGTAGTCATTCCACCCAAGCTTTCCGTTAATATTGTGTGCAAGTTTAGTGCCATAGCCTTCAAGATTGCCCTCCTCAGCATTGTTGGCACACGTTTCCTTTTCCTCCTGTGGGAGATCGAAGAACTCCTTTCCCACGGCCTGCAAGCGTCGGCTTAAATCCTCTGAAACTCCGTGATTCACCGCTTGAAATATCCCCCATTCCTGAGCCGCGCTTCCTATTTCTGCGAGCGTTTGTTAACGGAGATCAGCTGATGCGTCTAACTTGGACATGTCTATGAGCGGAATTCTGGCAGGAGGAGCAATGAGAGTAGGCCTCTCGTGGTTGGCTCTGATAAACTAAGAAGGTATTGCCTCTATTCCACCCATTGCAATGGATTGCACACTAACCGTTGCCATTATATCAGATCGCTACACCAACACAAGGGAGGACTTGTATAATGTGGTAAGACTGTGGGTATATAGCCTACATATATAGATATTCTCGTATGCGTTAGGATTATAGCGTTGGCATATTGGAAACCCAACAAATTCCTCATTGCAGAGACCAGCTGGATCGGGCTACGGGGTAGAATGACTTCCAATTGTTATGGCAGTACAATGTAGGGAAGTACGTGAGAATGACTTAAAGTAAAGTTTCTGAAAGTTTCGTTGAGTGTTCATTAAAGTTGCCTGAACTTTTAAACGGGTAAGGTGCAGATGCAATCCAGGGAGCTCGGAACGCGTCCTACACAGCTTGTAGTACATGTAAGCTGACTAAGAAAAGAGTTCAAAACAAGTTTATTTTGCCTGGTAAAAGCATAATTTTTTGAAATGTAATAGAAGCCCAGATTTTTATATCGCTTGAGGTAAAAACATTAATGAAATGTTTGGAAGTCATTTTACCACGTAATGAAGTTTACCGTACCATGATTTAATTTAATTTTATGTTATTCAAAAAATTAATAAATGGTTTATTCATGTTTAATTTTGAATCTACAATTTCAACATGCATATATATAATTTTGATACTTTTTTAACAATTTTGAATGTTGATTGTGGCTTTGAACTTTTCATTCTTGACCTTCTAAAATTTGTTTGTTTTGTTATTTAAAAATGGTGGTGTTTGTAAGTCCACCATTAGAACTTGATGTCCTAGGAGAGAAAGGTAACTACCTTCCCATCTTTTGCCTTAGCCAAATCTTTAGATGATGATGCGGAGCACTAAATTACCACTCCTGGTTCATTCAGTTTTTTTTGGAAAGACAATTCTCCTCCTAGGACTGGCTTATGGTGCACGTGTACTTCAGTTTTTAAGTTTGAATTGTTGTGTTCTTTTCAGGTTGACAACTATCTTAGTGGGTTTTGTAGGTGAGTTAAATTAGGAGGTAGTTGTAGAGTTTTGGGGAATAAGTTAATGAAACAATAATGAAGTAGAGTGTTTGGGGGGTTACGAGGGTTTTGGGGAGATTTCTCGGATCAGTTTGTTAACAAGATTTGGGTGTTGTCTTATTTGTATTACCAAAAACATCCAATTGACATCAATGAAAAAACAACCTTTTGATATTTTAAAATCTGTATAATATCTGAGTTCCAGACTTCTCTGTACTGTTCATTCTTTCTTTTGGAAAAACTCAATTTGATTGTGTGTTTTGGATAGATTCTACATATTGTAGATTTTTTGAAGTGCAAGTTTGAGAATTTGGCTACATCATCTTGGTATTAAAGCACAAACCTAGAAAATAAAATAAAATGGATCAGAGAGGAGCTCGAATGGCTTGTGGATGAAGAGGCAGGAGAAATGCTAGAATGAGAGGTAATGCCAAGGATGAGGTACTTCGAAGCTACAAGATCTGGAGGCCAGATTGCTTCATAAAGACTCTGAAGAGGAACAAGAAGTTCAAAGAGGGCGAGCAACAGTCACAGACCCAATGGAGAGACTTATTGAGGCCATCAACAAACAAGGAACTAGAGTCAAGGTTGAGGTTCATGATATTAAAGGTGAACTAAATCTAGAGGTGTTCTTGGATTGGATTCAAGACTTAGAGAAGTTCTTTGACATGGAAGGGATTGAGGAAGATGATCCACGAAGGGTCAAAATTGCAGCTTCAAAGATGAAGTCTCGTGCAACTCTATGGTGGGAGAATCTCCAAACCACTAGGAAGAGTCAAGGAAAAGAGAAAATTCAGTTGTGGCCAAAGATGTTGAAACATCTAAAGGCTAGATTCCTACCATCAGATTATCAACAAAAGCTTTTTAGAGAATTTCAGAACTTGAAACAAAAGGAGTCCTCCATATCTGCCTACACTGAAGAATTTATGAAGCTGCAAATCAGGACCAATTTGCAAGAAGATAATGAGCATATTGTGGACAGATATATCAATGGGCTTAGATTCCAGCTTCAAAATGAGTTAGCTTTACTCAAAGTAAGTAGTGTGGATGAAGCATATCAACTAGCCTTGAAAGTTGAGGAAAAATTGAATAGAGTTAGCAGAGTGGCCAATAAAAAAGGTGGTAGTAGTTCTAATAGAGGAAGAGGGGGTTCCGCCAAATCAACTACTGAAGAAGAGCCAGTGGATATAATGTGAAGCCTACCTTCCAAGGGAGGGGAGGTTTTAGAGGTAGAGGAAGAGGGCAACCATATTTGGGAGGTTGGAAACCTTTGAAGTGCTATATTTGCAATGAAGCTCATAGAGTTGTAGAATGCCCTCAAAATTCCAAAAGAGCTATTATGACTCAAGAAGAAGGTGAAGAGCCATTGGTAGAAGAGGTGGAAGCAGAGATAGGAGAGAGCTTGATGTTGAGAAGGACCATGATAGCTGGAGACAAAGAAACCACCAAAGTTTATTGGAGGAGGAATAGTGTTTTTTAAACACAATGCAAGTGCAAAGACAAAGTGTGCAAGGTGATTGTGGATGGAGGGTCCACGGATAACTTGGTAAGTATAGACATGGTACAAAAATGAAATCTTGCTTGCATTCCAAAACAAAATCCTTATAATATTTCTTAGTTAAAGAAGGATCATAGTGTGCTTGTGAACCAGTCTTGCTTAGTTTAATTCAAATTTTGTCCATATGAAGATAAGGTGTTGTGTGATGTGGTACCAATGGATGCTTGTCACTTGTTATTGGGTAGACCATGGCTATATGATAGAAATGTAACCCATCAAGGTAAAGAAAATAATTATGAGATAAAACATAAAGGAAAACTCCATATTTTGAAGCTTTTTAAGGAAGAAGGATCAGTAGAAATAACAACTTTGACATTATTTAGAGTAGGATGGAATGAGTTTTTAAGAGAATATAAGGGAAATATATGCTATTTGTTGTACCCAAAAGGAAAAGAGAAATCAAATAAACAAATAATTCCTTTGGAAGTGTAGGAATTGTTGCAACAATATTTAGACTTGACACCAAGTCATCTACCAGCTGGGCTACCTCCCTCTAGAGGCATTACTCACCAAATTGATCTAATTTTTTGTGCCAAACTTCCAAATCAAGAAGCCTATAGAATGACTCCTCTAGAGAATGAGGAAATGAGGCGACAAATCACAAAATTAATGGCTAAGGGATTTGTGCTAAAGAAAGTATGAGTCCATGTGCTACACCTACTCTACTCTCCCCTAAGAAAGGAGGAAAGTGGAGATTATGTATGGATTCGAGAGCTATTAATAAAATTACTGTGAAGTATCAATATCCACTACCCAGGATGGATGACTTATTGGATTTCCTGTCAAGTGCTAAAATCTTCTTCAAGATTGACCTCAGATTCGGATTCGGGAAGGTGATGAATGGAAGACTGCCTTCAAAACCTAGGATGGATTATTTGAGTGGTTGGTGATGCCATTCAGATTGTCCAATGCTATAACTACCTTCATGTGAACAATGAACCAGGTATTTAGAATGGACGTTGGGAAGTTTGTGATAGTCTATTTTGATGATATCTTAATTTTTAGTAAATCCTTGAAGGAGCATGTAGAACATTTGAAGATAGTACTTGATATACGCAGGGTAGAAAGATTATTTATCAACCAAGAAAAAGTGAATTTTGCAAGGATAAGCTGGTATTTTTGGGAAATGTTATTTCATCAGATGGATTGAGCATGGATCTAGAAAAGGTCAAGGTTATTCTGGAATGGCTTACTCCTCAAAGCATTATTGAGGTGAGAAGCTTCTATGGTTTGGTAAATTTTTATAAGAGATTCATCAGGAATTTCTGTGGCATAAGTGCACCATTAACTAATTGCACAAAAGGGAAGGTATTTACTTGGACAAAGGCAGATGAACATAGTTTTGAACAACTCAAGAAAAAGGTTATTGAAGCACCTATCCTTGCCATACCTGATTTTGAGAAACTTTTAACAATTGAATGTGATGCTTTAGGGGTATCTATTAGCAGAGTGTTGAGTCAAGAGGTAAAACTAATTTCCTTCTTTAGTGAGAAATTAAATGAGGCCAAAAAGAGATACACCACTTATGATAAGGAATTTTATGCAGTGGTACAAGCATTAAAATATTGGAGGCACTATCTCTTACATAAGGAGTTTGTTTTGATGACTGACAATCAAGATTTGAAGTACATAAACTCACAAGGTAAGTTGTCCCACAAACATGCTAAATGGGCTTCATTTTTGCTTGTAGCCTATAATTTTGTTATTCAACATAGAAGTGGAAAAACCAATGTAGTGGTTGATGCATTAAGTAGAAGATGTCATTTGTTGGTTGTTATGAGTCATGGCCTTGTTGGTTTTGAAGAGATGAAGGAAGAGTGTGCAAATGATCCTCAATTTAGCTGCATGTTGACAATTTTAAACAGTGCAAACCATACTCATATGCAACCATTTGAAGACTACATGTTGTTAGATGGATTTTTGTTCAATGGATCACAACTTTGTATTCCCTTAGGTTCATGAAGAGAAAATCTCATAAGAGAGATGCACTTCAATGGATTAGGTGGGCACTTTGGAAGGGATAAAACTTTTGGATTAGTAAGTAAGAAGTTCTTTTGGCCCAATATGAGAAGAGATCTGAACAAGTTTTTTGCTTCTTGTAGGGTGTGTCAAACAACAAAAGGAGGAAGCCAAAATACAAGCTTATATACATGCCCCTACCCATGCCTAAGGAGCCATGGATTGGTATCTCAGTGGATTTTGTTTTGAGGCTTCCAAGAACTCAAAGAGGCAATGATTTAGTGTTTGTAGTGGTGGACCGTTTTTCTAAAATGATCCATTTCATACCATGTAAGAAGACTAATGATGCAAGTCAAGTGGCACATTTTTTTTTTCAGAGAATTTGTGAGGTTTCATGGTGTTCCAAAAACAATAAGAAGTGACAGGGACACAAAGTTCTTAAGTCACTTTTAGAGGGTCTTATGGAAGAAGATGGATAGTAGATTGCAATTTATCTCAGCATACCATCCCCAAAATGATGGTCAAATAGAGGTGGTTAATAGAAGCCTAGGAAATCTATTGAGGTTTTTAGTCAGAGACCATCCTAGACAATGGGATTTGGTGATTCCTCAAGCTAAATTTTCCTATAATTCTAGTCTAAATCGATCAACAGGTAACTCTCCTTTTCAAATTGTATATGGTTCTAATCCTAAAGGAGTTGTAGACTTAGTTGACTTACCAATAAGCCAACAAAATAACCAAGAAGCTACAATTTTTTTGGAGAATGTTAAAGAGATACAATAGCAAGTTAGGCTCAAATTGTAGTCCATGAATGATCAATATAAGGAAAAACCTGATCAACATCGAAGGAAAAAGGTCTTTCAAGAAGGAGAAATGGTTATGGTACATCTATGCAAAGAAAGGTATCCCCAAGATGCCTACAATAAGTTGAAGCCAAAGAAAATAGCACCTTGCAAAATCATGAGGATCAATGGCAATGCCTACCAAATTGAATTTCCTGAAGATTTGGACATTAGTCCCATCTTTAATGTTGTTGAATTACATTCACACTCAGTTGGACATGGTGATGATTAGGAAGAAATTGAGTCAAATGCAAGAAGAAAAATGATAATTGGGCCAAACACCTACCAAATAAAAAAAGAGAGCAGATTGAATGAGTGATATATACCAAATTGGTGGCTACCCGATCTAGATCTTACAAACAATATTTTGTTAAGTGGAAAGGCCTTCTTGATTCTTACAACTGTTGGGTCTCAAAAGCTGATTTGCTTAAGTATAGCCAAGTTAAACCAACTTTTGAATTAGATATAGGACAAGAATGTTTAAGCTTTTGAATACAAGGGGAGGATGAAGCATAGCTCACTAAATTACCACTCCTGGTTCATTCATTTTTTTTTGGAAAGACAGTTCAATCTTCCTAGGACCAGTTGGCTTATGGTGCACGTCTACTTCAATTTTTAAGTTTGAATTGTTGTGTTGTTTTCAAGTTGATAGTTATCTTAGTGGGTTTTGTAGGTGAGTTAAATTAGGAGGTATTTGTAGAGTTTTGGGGAATAAGTTAATGAAACAATAATGAAGTAGAGTTCTTGGGGGTTACGTAGGTTTTGGGGGGAGGTTTTTCGGATCAGTTTATCAACCTTGAGATTTGGGAGCTGTCTTATTTGTATTACCAGAAACATCCTATTGACATCAATGAAAAAAAAACCTTTTGATATTTTAAAATCTGTATAATATTTGAGTTCTTGATTTCTCTTTGCTGTTCATTCTTTTTTTGGAAAAACTCAATTTGATTGTACATGTTTTGGATAGATTTTGCATATTGTAGATTTTTTGAAGTGCGGGTTTGAGAATTTGGCTACATCAAATGATTTATTGATTAAGAATAACTTTGTAGACACCGCAAGAAAAAAATACAAATAAGTTGTAGACATCATGAAGGTGGGATCCTCATATATCCTAACTATGTACTAGTTTTGAACATTGTAATAGTTATAATATAGTTATTAATTTAATATTACATTATGTGGATTTATCCCACATTGCCTATATTTCGTAAATTAGTCTTTGTGATGGGTTTATTAATGTAATAAAATAAATATCATCTAGGAATCACATTATGCAGTACATTTTTTCTCTTAATGAGGTTTTCTACTCAAAGAGGCATATGATTCTTATCATTAATATAAGCATATTAATAGCTATTTTCTAGGTATCATATTATTTTTGTGTGTTATTATTCTATTTGATTATATTTTGTATGTGAAGATCCTAACAAGTGGTATCAAAGAATTTTGTAGGACCATGTTATTTTGTAGTTAGCCTTAAAGGATTTGGTGATAAAAATCTAGTGAAAATAGTGGGGTACTAAAAATGTTATAGTTATTTTTTCTACAATAGATTGTTAAGGTTAGAAAATCTCTATAGTTAAGCTATTATTTTCAATAGATTGTTTTCAAATATTATAGAGAGCTATTATTTGTAGTTAAGCTAGAATCTCCATAAAGACCTTATAGGGAAGTGAAGGGTGTTTATACTCAAATAACTAGGCCTCAAACAACATCTAAGAAATGAAGTTGTGCTTCCACACATTACCCTTGATTATATGAAAATACACTCTACAATTAGGAGAATCCCCAATATAAGAAGCCATCAACCATTTGTAAGTTATAATTAACTAATTAGTGAAAAATAACAAGAAGTTACTCTCACCATACCTTGAAGATGCGATAGTATGGCAATGTGAAGGTGAAATATTTTTTAGTTAGATATTTGAAACATTGGGTCGGTTTAATATTTATAAATGGAAAAAGTATGTTAAGAAATAGAGTGAAAAAATAAATGAGAAATGTTATTCTTTAATGTATTCATACTATTTAACCATGATCGATCATTATTAAATGGAAAGAAAAAATAAATAAAAATACAAACAACAAAAGACTATTTACATGGAGAGACTCTTGTGGGACAAAAATCGACACTTGAAGAGAATGCACCTTGTATGAATCCTAAAAATAGTTGCATCAATATATTACCTTATCCCTCTAAATTCTAGTAGCATAACCTATAGAAAAATCTCAAAATTTATACTACAATATCAAGGCGCACGTACACACACACACACATGTGTGTGTGTGTATATGTATATATATGTGTATGTGTATATGTATGTGTATATGTGTATATGTGTGTATATATATATAAATATATGTATATTTGTATATATATGTAAATATATAAGTATATATATATGTATGTATATGTATGTATATATATATATGTATGTATATGTATGTATATATATATATATATGTATGTATATGTATGTATATGTATGTATATATATATATGTATGTATATATGTATGTATATTTATGTATGTATATGTATATATGTATATGCATATATGTATGTATATATATTGTGAAGGGGTGAAAATATAGGTTAGAAAATGAGCAGCAAACAAAAGAGTGCAAGAAAACAAAAATTAACACCCTACACCTCAAGATTGGGAAAATGATTAGCTTAACAAAATAAAATGGAAAAATTTCACCTTGTCGAGCTATTCTTTGGTTGGCCCTTGATTCATGACGTTGTATGCTCCTTGGATGGTAAGTAGGTGGGGATGCAATATGGTTGGAGTTGTATGATAATGGATGCAAATGCTAAGATGTGAGAATATGGATAAGTGTGGCTTCAAATGATAAAACTGCAAGAGTTTGGCTATGGCATGCAAAGGTCACTAAATGAGAGAAAAGAGGGGGTATTTATAGAGAATTTTGGATTCTCTAGAGAAATGGATGGTTGAGATTAAACCAACAAGGCCAAGATGTAGGGCTAGGGTGAGTTGAGGACTCACAAGCCCTCACATCTTGACATGTGGAATGTGAAGTGGCTTGAAAATGGTGATGTGTAGGTGAGATGGAAGGAGATTACATGATGTG
This sequence comes from Sequoia sempervirens, assembly GCA_007258455.2. Taxonomy (NCBI): domain Eukaryota; kingdom Viridiplantae; phylum Streptophyta; class Pinopsida; order Cupressales; family Cupressaceae; genus Sequoia; species Sequoia sempervirens. The sequence continues at coordinate 170,597,009 of VDFB02000008.1, read as the reverse complement.
GAGGAAAGACATGTACCTTGAAAGTACATTGGGAGATGAGAAGATTCCTTGGAGGAATAAAAAGTGAATTTAAAATTCACATGATTGGGGAATCTTGTGGATAAGACAAGGTTTCAAAAGGAGAGGTAGAAAGTACCTTGGATAAGACAAGGTGCCTAAAAAGGTAAGCACTTGTCACATATGACTTGATGTGACAAGTCAAATATTCTAGAAATGCATGGGAAAAAGGGAAGAGTTAACATGTGACTTGATGCACGTCAAGTCAAAGATCACATGGGGAAGAGAAAATGGAATTTAATATTCCTTAGAAGGATAAAAGGAATTAAAAATTCCTTGAGAGGTTGATTAGGCTAGTTAATGAAGGATTAGAGGAGGTTTAGGTGGCTAAGAGAGATTATAGGCCAACTTGCAAAAGTTGGAGGATGTGACACATCCTAATCAAGGATTAGGCATGTGCACATCTCTAATGATGAGATTAATAGAATAATTGGGATTAAGAAAGGGATGTGACATGTGAGGAATTAAATAAATGTTATATTTATTTAATTCATTTGATGAAAAGGAGGATTAAAGAGATAAGGTATTTATTTATTAATTAAATACCTTAGGGATTTGACAGAATTAAGGATATTAATTCAATACTAGCAATATTACTTAATGCAAATAAGGGGATGTTTGGATGAAAGGGGATAAATTTGGATAAATTAAGTGTCCAAATTTAGGTGTCTACATTATTCCCCTCTTTGAGATGGTGTTATGAAGTAGCATTATTTCAAAGAATATTAAAATATAGAACCTAGAAGAAGATGGTTAGATTGGGAAAGATGCCCCAGTCATTCAAAGGAGTGACTGGGAAGGAAAAAATGATGGAAATTAGGGATGAAGGATGCCCCATCGAGAGGACATGTGGGTTCAAGAGAACACAGGTGTGCTCTCGAAATGGAGGAGATGATGCAAAGGGTATATGAGGAAGATTATGCAAAGGCTATATGAGGAGGATGATGCAAAGTGATGGGTAAGAAAGGATGAAAAGGTGGCAGGAGATTGGGAGGGGAGAGTGATGAAGGATGAATGGATGGGGGGGATTTTGATAGATGAGAGGATGGAGATGAAATGCAATCCAAATGCAATTTTCCATCTTGAGGAGCACTGATTTTTGCTATAGCAGAAGACATGATACACCAAGGAAGATTAGTGTCTAATGCATGAAACAAACACATCAAAAAAGAAGGCTATCCCAACACCCCAAAGTCACGATGACCTTGGTCAAGCCAGGTATTGGGATAACCACAAGCACACAAGGATGCCCCAGCATAAAACAAGACCTCAGGCATCTTGGTGGGTACTACGTGAGACAAACGAGAAGAAAACAACAAAGAAAAGATCAAGATATGCCCCTATGTTGACTAGTCAAAGCACACCATTATATGACAGATCAAGGCAACCATGAAAAGTGATGATAGGGAGCTCAAGTGATAAACAAAGCCAAAAGCATCAAAATATTGCAATCAATTTCAAATGTCCTTTGACATAGGATCAAGGGGATGGATGGGATTGATGAGGTCTGTTGAGACCCATATGACATAGGATATTCATAATCGATTGGATCTGATGATACAAGTGGATCTTGTTTGTTAAGAACCAGCTAGATAAGGGCATATATTGAGGACACGACACAAGAGGCATGACATAAGATAGGAGACTGACACATCCTAGCGACCTAGGGGCTCGGGGGCCAATCAAAGATTAGCCTTTCCTGCGCCAAAGCGTAGAGCCCTTGTAGTTCGATAAAAGGTTGATGACTGACCATAGATAAGAGTGAAAAGAGGATGATAAAGATCGATGATGGATGAAAAAGACCGGATAAAAAAAAGTAGAAAGGTCGATGATAGGCGATGAAGGAGTGGACAGATAGAGTAGAAAGACCAATGATAGATGATAGAAGAGCCCCGGGGGTAGATCAAATGATTGACCTTGCCTATGTGAAATTTTAGGGAAAACATAGTTTGACAAAAGGCTAAAGAAAAATGATGGGTAAAGGATGACGAGAAGATAACCCTGAGAAGGGGAGAAAATCATGAGACAAAGACGATGAGACATGATAAACCTAGTGGATTGGATAGGATGATGACGATCACATGAAGCTCAGGGATGGGATAGTTATCCAAATCATCAAAATGAATTGGGAGGATGATATGATAGATAGATGAATGATGAGAAAGGATAGGAGATGGAAAAGATGTGTGATGAGATAGATGGCATTGGGTTGCATGGGGAGTAGCCTATAGCTAGATATCAATGACAAGGGAGTACGAGATGGGATGAGGATAGAGGTGAATAGATAGGAAGATAAGGATGAGGAGATGGAAGGGATGCTATAATGGATGGAGAGGGGGATAAGGATAGGGAGATGAAAAGGATTGCTTGGATTGGTAAGGAAATAAGGATAGGTAGGAAGATAAGGATGGGAAGATGACAATGATTGTTTGGATGAATGATGTCTCCAAGGACTTATGTCATAAAAGAAGAAGATGCCCCACTCTAGATATGTCATATATAATGCTCAAAGGCATGAGGGATGGAAGATGGTACAATGGGAAAAATAAGGGAGTGATATGGATATGGATAGGATGCCTGGATAAGGAAGGGAGATTAATGGTAGCATGATGGATGGACAAGGAAGGTAGATGAATGCGAATAAGGATTAGGTTAGTGTGTGGATGAGGGGAATGTATTCCAAGAGGTTTCCAAAGCATGTTTATATGTTTTCCCCTATCGATATCAAGATTAGAAGGAGGATAGAGGGATTTGGAGATAAATGGGATATGATGGCAGGATGTGGAAAATAGGTAGAATGGAGGAGATGGCTGAAGCGGATGCAATAGCCCCCAAGTGCGGAATGAAACTAGATGGGGGATTTACGCATGATGCCTATTTTCTAGGTTTTCATCATGGTACTTATCCAAGGCACTTATTTTCCAAGATTTCACCATTGGACGAATTATTTTTCTTTAATATTTTTTTTTTATTTTTTTTATTTTTTCAATTTTTTTGGATTTTTTGGATTTTTTGACTTTTTTGACTTGTTTGGATTTTTTGGATAGAATGTGGATGGGGATGGATAAAGATAGGGATGTGGATAAGGGGATTTAGAAGATACACGATAAGGATAAGGATGAAGGACTCAAGCATCAAGTTCCATACGAGGTATTAAGAGCCTATGTTTGAACCGACTGTTGGATGTTGGTACAACCTTATTAGGAGAAATGGATTATGCAAGAGGATGAATTAGAGGGATTTGAGAGGGGAGATGTGTGGGATAATGGGTGGGATTTTGGAAAGTGTATGGATGGAATGATGGGGTGGATATGGTTATGTGCAAGATCATCATGGAAAAAACAGGCGCTTAAGTGGCAATGAAAATTCATAAAAATCAGAGTTATGCAACTTGACGTAAAAATTTGAATAAGTTATCTATATTATTTCAAAAATATGTAAGAATAGAATCTGTGGAAAATTGAATGTAGTTTCTAAAATTCTAGGTTTTTTTTTCAAAAAAAAAAATTCAAAAAAAAAAATTCTATTTGGTGAAAAATTGGAATTTCAATGCATTAGTACTT